>CM061130.1:82577213-82912213 GCA_030789695.1 Scilla litardierei | reverse complement strand
TGGTTTTATCTTTGCTTTAGGTTTGTGACTTCAACATCTAGATCTTTTCCCATGGGGCTTTAGCATTCAGCATCCATATTTGTGACTTCAGCATCAAAAATTTAGAAAGATGCTTGCTTACAAGATCAGTTAGGGCAACTAGGTTAGTTTCAAAGTTCTATATATCAAAAATTCCGTTCCATTTAGTTCCGATTTCTTTTTAAATTTTAGATTTTGGGGGAAATTTTGGTTTCAGATGTTCAGGATGCTCGCACGAGTGGTATTTGGATTGGCCGCACTGCTGCTGGAGATGGAGAAGTTCTTCAAGGACCTCGGTGTCTCCGATTTCACCTTCGACAGCTGCAAATTGGTAATTTGATTTTAGATTTTTCTTGATTTTGTTGGCTTTTTTGTGTATATTTAAGCGCTGAAGCACTGTGGCACATTGAATGTTATATTTTGGAAAAAGAGAGAATTTATATAAGCTTGGAATTGTTAAAATGTAAGATGTTAGTTATGTCTTGCATTTGATTTTTCAACTAATTTGTTGTTCCCTGTTTCCTGTTCTGGTTGAAATGAGATCATCTGGAACATATAAGGAAAAATTGTTTTCAATATTTGAGGAAGCTTGCGCAAATGTATGATCATGGTAGGAAATCCCATCATAGCCGAAAGACTAGATGCTGCTGCTTGATATTCATGATTCCCTTCGAGAAGAGATAATATGTTACTGTCAGTGTGATGTGATCCATATGCTTATTTTTTATGAATTCTGGATTAACGCTACTTCCTTACCCCTCGATCATCTGGTTTACTCTTAAAATGGTTTTCTTGATGAGTAAAGTCTATTTTAATTCTCTAACTTAAATGCATTCCATTGTATTTTTTTCTTTCACGGCTATTAGTAAATAGATTATTTTACGGTTTTATAGTTAGTTCATTTGTTAGCTAGATTGTTAGAGTTAGCTAGATATTGTTAGCTAGATTGTTATACTGATCTTAATTCTTCAAACCAGTTATACGGATTTGTTATACTAGGTTAGTTTCAAAGTTCTATATATCATTGCTGTAAGTTCTATATATCTATTTTAATTCTCTATCTTTGATTTAATGTACTGTGAGAAGTTTTTTTTGAAGTATGTTATTCTTCATCAGTTTTTTGAAGCATGTTATTCTTCATCAGTGTGTTTGGAGGATGCCGCGAGGAGACCGGGTGTCTAGATGCAGCAGCAAAGCGTGGATGCCGAAGGCCTCTGGTGGAGGCGGTTATACTTCTGATTTTAATTTATATGTTGAAGAGGTAGGGGAGGGGACTATGTATGGGTTTTGTTGTTAGGTTTTGGGTATTTGAATAATCTTGATGTCAAAAAATATATGGTGAATGTGTTGACAGGAAGTATGTTTGAGAAATTTAGGATATTTATGTGTTTTACAATGTTGTGCATGTTGTTTTTTAGTTTTAAGATTGTGAATACATTTTGATTTCTAAATTTCTGAATAAATAAATGAAATGTCCCTTTTCTTTCTCATTTTGCTTGAGGTGTGATTTCCAATTGTATTAATTGTGCTAATGATTTTTGTTTGTTTGATTCTCGGAAATTGTCTATCTAATAATTATTGGTTAATGTGTTATATCAAACTAAATTTCAATTTGTACAAATGTTTAATTTTTTTTAGTTTTGATGTTTGAAAAAATGCGCCTATATGTGCTAAAGTTTAATCTGATTTTCAATTTTAATTTTGGTTCTAAGCGAAGTTTATGTGCTTTAAGCAATGGGTGCGATTTGTAGGAATGCATCCGATTTTATGATTTATGATTTTAGGTTGCTTATTATTTGAGCAACTAATCTGATGTTTGCTAACTGTGTTTGTTTGACATTGCAGAATCAAAGTTTTGGGCCTCTTCATCAAAGTTTTCTAATCGACCATTTAGTAAATAAGAAAAATAATTGGTTTTGAGAAAATAAAAATAAAAATTAGGTTGCATAAGCTTTTTTTATTTTATTTGAGAAAGATGCATCCGATTTTAGGATTTATGATTTTAGGTTGCTTATTATTTGAGCAACTAATCTGATGTTTGCTAACTGTGTTTGTTTGACATTCAGAATCAAAGTTGAAGTTTAGTATGCCAACCTAAATAGTAAATACATGAGAATTATAACGAACAACACATCACGACACATGGTCATTGGTAACGCAGTTCGGTGCGCACACCTACATCTGCGGGGGCCCCGTCTAGAAATTCAAATTACTCCACTGAAATAATGATAGTTACAATACAATTTGATACTAGGGGAAACAAACTCCCCCTCAATACAAACCGTAGGGTTGACCTCAATCAACCCCGTGGAGTAATTTGCGCAAGCTCCCCTTGCGTGCAAGATCCCCTTGCAATACTGACCAAGATCAACTCCCTTGATCCCCTACCTCTGTAGTCGTCAGCCTCCTCCCGGAGCTTCAAAGATCGCTTTCGCCAAAAGCAAATCTCCGCAAAAAGCATCAGATCATTTCAAAACCAACTTCCAACTTTAACATCGCTCTACAAAGTTGTTAAGTGGTTAGCCAACAATTCTTTAGATCAAATCACTAAGGATTTTACGAACAACCCAAGAGCAGCAAGTCGAGATAGATCAGATAAGAAAGGATCTTCAACAGTCGAAACTAATTCGAGCCCGAACAATATCTTTTACCAACCTTCAAACCGCTTCAGCAAATGTAACTGAGAAAACCACCCGATCCAAACTGAAGGAGAAGATCTGAAACCATTTAACATGATAGCTCCAATCTTCAAATAAACAACGAGCCTTATCCTTAATCAGCCGTTAAAAACAAGTAGCAACAGAGAAAAGCACGGGAACAGATCTCAGACGATAGAACAGCACGTTCAACATTTCATATGACATAATTTTCAACATTTCATAAGAACACTTGTCACATGTTTACAAATGTTGAACAATAAGTGCAACATTTCAAGTAACATTTTGTTCAACACTTCATAAGAATCAATTGTGCCACATGCGACAAATAATAGACTTAACAATCTCCCCCTTTGGCTTTTAGTGGCACAATCAAAATGAATAGGATCTGAGATCACTATATATAAAAACCGGCAAACGAGATAAGGACGAGAAATGTAGACGTACCAGACATTAAGAACATCAGTGATCACAGTACATCGGTCCAAAAAAATGCCCACATCCCAATAAATTTCTCATTCCACAGAAGTTTCAGATCCACAGAAAACACCATTCACATCACACCATTAAGTTCTCCCCCTTTGTGACACCAAAAGCCAAAAATCATACCTTGTCAGAAGACACCTTAGCTTGAAGTTGAGCAATTCGATCCTGGAGAAAATCCTTCTGAGCTTGAAGAAGAACCCGTTGACCTTCTAGCATATCAAGCTGATCATCGACTGATTTGACAGCCCTCTGAAACACTAACAAGTCATCCAGTAGATCTTGATCAGAAGCTTTATGGGGAGAAGACTTTTTGCAGGCAGATTTAGATGCAGAGTGAGGAGAGGTAGATGAGGTCGACATGGAGGACACAGGAGAGAGAACAGATAAATCGTCTATTTTGCCACCAACAGACTTAGTCGTGAAACTGATCAAGTCACAAGATACCGGAAGCTCCGAAGACTCACGAACAATTCCTTGCGAAAACAGTATCATGGAAATGAGGGAAGCATGAGACAGAGCAGTATTGGGTGCGGATGACTCGGATAGAGAAAGGATGGAATCAAAAATAAGTCTGCCCAGATTGAAAGATTGCTTAGTCTCGGCAGCAAACAGTAGTTTGCACATAGCCTTGGTGACGATTGACATGTTGGAAGTCTGCAACCAATTTCGAGTGGCAATGCGATACAGCAAGAAGTACTTAGCAGTCAATGCAGATGAAGGGAAGGAAAATGACTTCGGCCAACATGTATATTGTCCTCCTGTGACCGTCTGGATGAAAAGATCTTGATCTTCACCAACAGAAGCTCCATACAGAGGGAGGTTTTGATTGCACGGACACTTGAGTAGCTTGTTGATGATAGCAGGGGAGAACGGAACAATCTTTCCCCGAATAAATGCCCTGAAACCCCATTCGGAAGCTGAATCTGCAGAGGACTTGAAGAGATTACAGTAGAATTCTCTGAACAGGACAGGATAAAATGTCTTAAAGCAGCTTGCTGCCTGGAGGAGATCAATGTCCTTGAGAAAAACAACAAAATGGGTCTGTTTAAAGGAGGAGACAGCTACAGACTTTTCACCAAAAATGGATCGCTTAGAATATCCATCCCATCGAGTCTGGCATGACTTGTCAAAGAATTGAAAGGATAAAGCCTTAGTAGCAGATACAGTAGAAGGAGATGAGGAACTAGGACCACCAGATTTCTTGGGAATCTTGGAAGGGGAAATCCTGCACGATCTGGAAGAAGCCTTGCGCTTGAGGGACCCAGATCTAGATCTGCGAGGATGGGAAACAAGGGGGTCCACACTGGGATCAGCATTCAACATAGATTCTGCACCTTGATTGCAAGCAGATGTTCCGACATTTGTTCCAACATCCGAAGAAAGTCCAACATTTTTACCCAGAGATGAGGTTTCCTCAGCAGGAGGAACACTCTCCTCAACCTGATCAGAGGAGAACATTTCAGGAACACTCTCCTCAATAGATGCATTTGTCTCTGAACCTGGTACAACACCATCCTTCTTGCTATCAGGGCACAAAGAACCACCAGTCTCATCCATACAGTGAGAAACATTAAGAGAAGCATCCTGAGGATCCAATACCCCAGCAACAGCTGAATTACTGCGACAATCAGCATTTTGATCAGACTTAGGAGCATCATGATAAGATGATCCTTCACCAGGATTCAGACCATCAGTACCATCATTAATGATGTCCCTACTAGCACCATCATCACTTCTATCAACATCCAGTCCCTCATCACCATTCAATACATCTATATTATAAAACAGGGATGTTATCAAGAGAAATTGGATAAGAGTTTTTGTATAAGAGAAATTGGTTATGTTTAGATTTGTATTGGGTGTGTTGTTTATATAAGAGAAATGTATAAGAGATTTTGGTTAAGAGAAAATGGATAAAAGATTTTGGTTAAGAGAAAATGGATAAGAGATTTTGGTTATGTGTAATTGGGTGTGTTGTTATGTGTAATTGGGTGTGTTGAGAAATTGAGATATGAGAAATTGAGATTTTTGAGAAATCAAACTTTCAAACTTTTGTTTTACCTAGCTACCATTGGGATTTTTGAGAAATCAAACTTTCAAAATTTTGATCACATCAACTCTGAGGGGGAAAGTTTTTTGCTAACATCACATAATTTCACACCACATCAACGCTGAGGAGGGAAATGAGTTTTTTGTTGTTTATTTTTGTGCGCCAAGAGGAAGCAGCTCATCTTCTACCTCCTCCAGCATCGCCATCATCTACCTCCAGCATCCTACCTCCTCAAGGCAGAGCTATCACCCTCTTCTACCTCCAGCATCGCCATCATCTTCTACCTCCTTCAGCGCACTCTTCTACCTACCCTCTTCTACCTCAAACTTCTACCTACCCTCTTCTACCTCAGATCACGGGAGAGGAAGACCATCAAGCAAGCATATCAAGCACATCAAGCCTTCATCACGGGAGAGCTCAAGGACCCTCTTGGTGAGCTTTGTGAACTTTGCCTTTTTTCAACTTCTTTTTTGATGTTATGTTTCCTTTGATCAAATTTTTTTTTGATATGGTTGTCTGTAATTTCATACCAAAAAAATTGAACTTGGATGGATACATTTGACGCTATAAACTTATGGTTATGTTTCAAAAATGCTAGAAACATTGTCCTGTAAACATAAATCCAAGTTAATAATGTTCAATTTTAAACATTTTTAACATTTTTTGATAACACATGTTAATATTCTGATATCCTATTATAAACATATAAAATTTTAATAATGCTAAACTTGATATCCTGTTAAAACTAAATCCAAATGTCCTGTTAAAATTTTTTTTGATATCCTGTTAATATTCTAATTTTTAACTTATCCTGTTAATATTTATAACTTGATATCCAATTGTCCTGATATCATGTTTTTAACATAAATCCAAGTCATGTTAACAGGATAGCATTTTTAACATTGTCCTGTTAAAAATCCAAGTCCTATTAACAGGATATCAAGTTAATTTTAACAGGACAATTGGATTTTGAAGTATTTTGAAGTATAACATTCATATAATAGTCAAGTTGGTTATTCAAACTAACCAACATTCATATAACATTCAAACAGGACAATTGGATATCCTGTAGCATCAAGTTTAGCATTCATATATGTATGTTTGTTTTCCTACAGCATATTCAAACAAACAAACAAACATCAAAGTTTTGAATTAGATATCCTGTAGCATCAAGTTTAGCATATATGTTTGTTTGTTTAGGATATCCAAAACTTTGAATATCCAACATTCATATTCAAAGTTATATGACAGTTGGATATCATGTAGCATCAAGTTTAGCATTCATTCAAGTTTAACATTCAAACAAAATTTGAATATCATCTACCTCCAGCATATCCAAACAAAATATATGCTAAACTTTGAATATCCTAAACTTTGAATATCCTAAACTTTGTAACAGGATATGCTAAACTTGGATATCCTAAACTTGATGTCTGTTTGTCATATTCAAATTAAAAAATTGATGTTTGTTTGTCATATCCTGTTATATTCTGTTATATTCAAAGTTTAGGATATCACCCTAATTTGAATGTTAGTTTGTTTGTCATATCCTGTTATTTCTATGTATTTCTATGTATTTTTAATTTGAATGAACTTTGTAACAGGATATCACCCTAATTCTATGTATATTTCTGTTACAAATAACAAGATGTTTGTTTGTCATATCCTGTTACAAACAAACAAATTCTATGTAACATGATATCCTGTTACAAAGTTCATTCAAATTACAAATAACATCATATCCTAAACTTGGGTATCCTAAACTTTGAATATAACAGGATGTTTGTTTGTCCTGTTACAAATTAGGGTGATATCCTGTTATATCCTGTTACAAATTAGGGTGATATCCTGTTACAAACAAACATTCATTCAAATTAAAAAATTGATGTTTGTTTGTCATATAACAGGATATGCTACAGGATATTCAAAATTTTAACATTCAAACAAAATTGTCATATAACTTTGAATATGCTACAGGATATCCAAGTTTAGGATGTCCAAAAAAATATATCTTGGATATCAGAAAAACATATATGTTTGTTTGTTTGTTTGACAAAGTATCACTCACTCAATTGAATTTTTATACAAAGTATCACTCACTCAATTGAATTTTCAAGGTAAAAAAATGCTAAAACTGGATATTCTCATCTATTCTCACTATATTTTTATTGGTTTTCAAGGTCACTCACTATTTAGAATTCAAATACAAAATATTTAGAATTCAAATTCAAATATTTTAGAATATTCTCATCTATCTTGAAACCCAATAAAAACTGGATATCCAAAATTTTGTATAACAAAGTATCTTGAAAACCATCTAACTTTGATATCCTGTTAATTTTGTATTATCATGTACCCAATTGAATTTTTTACTGACTGTGTAATTTTGTATTATCCTGTACCCACACTCCCCTTGCAGATCAACCTCTCAGTGAGAGCTTCATCCATTGGTTAGAGCTTCATCACAGCTTGGTGTTTTGAGTTTGGTTTTTCAGGTATGGAGAAAAATTGATTGAATGTGTAATTTTGTATTGGGCATGTTTTTGGTTAGAGATGTGTATTCAGTTATGGAGAAAACTTGATATGTTAATGAGAAATTGAGATATTCTAAAATATATTTACATTGAATATATATTTCATATCTAATTGGGTGTGATATTTATATTTTTGAGTTTATGCAAACTATATATTCAATTTTTCAGTGCAATTGAGATATTTATATGTTAAAGAGAAATTGAGATATTCAAAAATATATTAATGAAATTGGATGTAACATTGGATTTCCTGAACAATCTTAGCTTGATAAGTTTGATAAGCTTAATATATCCATCAAACTTATCAAGCTTATCAAGCTTATCAAGCTTATCAAGTTTGATATATTGGAAGTGAACAATTTACATGTAAACTTGATAAGCTTGATATATTATACACATAATAGCACAATGTAAACTTGATAAGCTGGATAAGATGGATATAATAGCAACTTCCAATATATCAAACTGGATATAATGCAATTGGATTCAAAAATATATTAATCCAAAATAGGGTATATTATGTCCTGAACAATCTTAGCTTGATATATTATGTCCAAAATTGACTTCCTATTTTCATTGCTAGAAGATTGGAAACTTAAATTTTATAGCTAGAAGAAATTTGATTTAAGAGTATGAGTATGTATTTGAATATTAGACTTCTGAATTTTTAGAGTTCTGTTTTTTTATTTCATATTCAGTTTGACACTTGGATTGACAAATTTGGCATAAAAATTTGTATGGACATTTGGCATGATCATTTGACACTTGAATTAGAACATTTAAATTTGAATGTGACTGCCAATGCTTTCATAATTGTCCCTCTCACAGTTATTTAAATTGAACCCTCAAATTGAACCCTTAAATTTTTTTCTTTGGCCAAATTGAACCCTCTCAAAGTTATTTAAATTTTTTTTCTTTGAGTTTGAGCTTGAGAGCTTCATAATTGTCCTGTTAAATTTCATACTGTTTGAATGTGAAACTTACAAACTGAATTTTGAGAATATTCTATTTTTCTTGAATAGGAGAATGGATGAGCTTGGATGAAGCTTGAGAATGTAAAACTGTTTTGCATTATGTATTCTGTTGTTATAATTCACAAATTCTCTTAATTCTCAATGTGCTTGGATGAAGCTTGGATGAAGCTTGAGAATATTCTGTTGCAGAATGTAAAGCTTGAGAATGGATGAGCATTTTGAATTCAGTGTTGATAAATTTAACAGTATCCCATATGGATGAACATTCTAAAATATTCTCATCAATTCAAAATGATGTATTCTTCAAAATGTTCATCAAAAGATTTTGTATTTGAATTCAGTTTTTATTGGTTTTCAAGATAGATGAGAATATTTTAGAATGCTCAATGCTCAAGATTGGTGAGAATATTTAGAATTTCAGAGATTAAGTTGAATTCATTAGGTTTGGTGAGAATATCCTAATGCCTATTCAAGATTGGTGAGAAAATCCACTAAAGCCTATTAAGTCAGAAGTGGAATGCCAAGATATTAGCAACAGTTTATGAATTTCAAGTGGAAGTGGAATAACAGAATATATATGGCTTAAAAGGATATCCTGAATGATGGATATATTATAGGATATCCTGATATGACATGGGAAGGTAGGCCAAATGACATTATTCACTTGGCAATGTTTTAGTTGAGCAGTGAATATTTCTGCTCAACAAATATAACAAAGTATCAAATCATTAAGCAAAGTTCCAGTTTATTGTTTATTGTTGAGCATATATCTTTGTTATTGGAGTTTTAGTTGAGCATATATCTTTCTTATTGTAGTTTTAGTTGAGCATATATCCATTCATGCTCAATGTTTCAGCTTCATCATGGATTTGAGTTATTGATATGGAAAACAGGGATCATTTGATAATTTGATAATTTGATAATTTGAATGCCTATGAGTTCATTTGCATTTGAAATGATAATTTGATAATTTGAGATTTTCAGATTTTTGCCAATGATTTGAATACTCAAGTCAGAAATTTCTCATGAGTTGATGTGATAATTTGAGAAATCAAGTAGGCATGATTATCAAAATATGAGAAATCAACTTTGAGGGTTCAATTTGACTGCCAATGATTTTTGCCAAATTATCACAAGTTGAGGGTTCAAAATTTGAATGCCAATGATTTTTGCCAATGTGAGTCTGATAATCATGAGAAATTTGATAATTTGAATACTCAAGTCTGAAAATGCCAATGATTGAGAAATTTAATTTCACTGCCATTCTTTCCATTAGCCCAAATGTGATGTTTATATTTTTGTCCAAATTAGTTCAAATTAGTCAGGATTCAACTTAGTTCAATCTTTGTCCATGTGATGTTTATATTTTTGAGTTTATATTTTTGAATATTTTTAAATTGAAACCTGCCTGTTGATGTTTATATTTCAGTCAGGCTGCATGAAGTGATAATGGAATCATTGTTAACCTGAAGTGGAATTGTTTAACAGTCTTTTTGAATATTTCATATGCTTCAATTTTAGTCCATGTGATGTTTATATTTTTGAGTTTTCAAACTATAATTTAACTGTTGGATGTAATTTTCAGAGTAGTTGGGTGTAATTTTCATTAAGCTTTCATGTTTAATATTTTGCATGTTTTGTTTTGAATTTTTTTCCTGCAGTTGATAACAGTCATATAACTTTCAATATGGCATGAAAACCAACATTCATATAACATTCATATAATAGTCATATAATTTTGAAGTATTTTGAATGCCAATGAATTATTTCAAGTATTGGCATTCCAACCTAATGAATTATTTTGAAGTATTTTGAAGTATTTCAATTTCACCTAATGAATTGGCATTTGAAGTATTGGAATTGTTCATATAAAACTGACATAATGCAAATCATTGGCATTCCAAGCAAATTGAATTATTTTGAAGTATTTTGAAGTATTAGGTTGGAATGCCAATGAAGTTTTTTGAAGTATTTGAAGTATTTTGAAGTATTTTGAAGTATTTTGAAGTATTGGAATTGTTCATACTTCAAATGCCAATTCAATTGATAATTTTTGGGTCCCGTCAATATAAGGATTTTTGGGTCCTTTCAATGAGAATTGGCATTTGAAGTATTGCATTATGGCATTTGGAATTGTTCAAATGTCAGTTTTTTTCATATAAGGTCCTGTGAATATAAGTTTTTGGAATTGTGAATGGCATTTGGAATTGTTCAATATATGTTTTTGGCATTTGGAATTGTTCATATAAGGTCCTGTGAATATACGGTCCTGTGAATGGCATTTGGAATTGTTTAATATAAGTTTTTTTTTCATATAAGGTCATATAATGTTAGTTTTTGGGTCCTGTGAAGATTTTTTTAAATATGAATTTGTTAATTTGTTAATGATAAGAGCTTGCTGATAAGAGCTTGATCAGAGCTTGATCAGAGCTTGATGATTTTTTTAATTTGTTAATGAAAATTTTAATGTTGGATGAGAGCTTGCTGATTTGCTTCATTTTGGTTATTTTTTTAACAGGACACTTTCATTCAAATTTCCAAAATCCCGTCACAACACTAATCCTGTCATTGCCATGTTATTGCATATGTAATTGACATGCTTCTTATATTTGCTTCCCTCATTATAGGGCTGAATTTATGTGTAATTACACATATAAATTGGGTGTTATGTTTATGTGTAATTGGGTTTTATGTGTAATTGGTTAATAGATCATTCTTACATAAATATAATGGATAACCTGAAGTTTCTTATACATGATGAATTGCTTATATAATGGATAACCATAAAAGCAAGTTGCTTGGATAACCATATGTAGAGAATTTTGCATATGCAATGTAGAGAATTTTGCATATGTAGAGAATTTTTTGGGTCCTGTCAATGTCAATTTTTTTTATATGCAAAATTCTCTACATATGCAAAATTTTGATATGCATATGCAAAATTCTCTACAGTGTCCTGGCAATGCATAGGATTTTCAAATCCTGGCACTGTCAAACTTCTCTATGTATTGCAAAATTGGGTTATCAAAAATGATATAAGGAATGTCAATATTCTATTTCATATGTATTGCAAACCAATTGACTATCCTGAGGATTTAAATTGGTTTTGGTGCAATTGGTTCAATTTGTGTAATTTTGTTCAATTGGTTTTGGGTAAGAGTTTGAAATTTAGTCTCACATTAGCATTTGGGTAAGAGGTTGAATACATTTAGAAAAAAATGGCAACTGATTTGTGAAATGCACAAAATTACCCAAAACCAATATTGAAACTGAAACTGAGTTATGAAATGAAACTGAATCTATTAGCAGGACAACTCTTAACATTAGCAGGACACAAAATTACCCAAAACCAAATTTCTCTATGTTATAACCAAATTTCTCTCTATTTTGGTTAGGCCATATGTCAATTCTCTAAGAATTGATTAGCATCTAAATATTAGCATTTGTTAAATTTCAAACTGATTGAATGAGAATCTTGCAAACTCTGTTTTGCATTATGTATTTTGAAAATGGATGTGCTTGGATGAGCTTGAATATGAGAATGGATGAGCTTGGATGATTGCAAAAAATGATAAAGTTATTTTGAATGAGAAAAACCTTTGACTGTTGTCTACAAAATGTTTTACTTAAGGCTAAAAACTGTTTGAATGTGAAATTTTGAAATATGTATTTGACGAATGTGTCTTTGGGGAATGTGTGAATTTGGAGAATGTGTGAATTTAAATATGTATTTGAACCATGACAAACTCATTTTTAACCATGACAAACTTATTATGTAATATCAAATTATATCAAGAATTTCAAATTATATCAAGAATATCAAATTTCACCCTTGCCACAATGGCAACATAAAAGGAATTACAATGACACATTTTTTGCACAAGATGATGAACCATCAGCCAGGTTATTATTCACTTGACTGTGCCAAACATCTAATATACGCTAATAATGTATTTTAATTGTGCTTAGTTTGGGTTTAATTTGGATAGGGCTTCAGCTCAACACAGTAGGAGAGAACGAGAACAAGAACAACGAAACATATCTCACGCTCTGACTTTTGACGGTGTACTTGATATACCTCAAATAACACCAGCAGTGACAACTTCTCCGGTTGAACAAGAAGATTCTGTCTCAGCCTCGCGTCACGATATGATTTCCGGCCAAGATCCTGGACCATCTGTCCGGTCATTATCAGCTCGCCTGTACATAAAATGTTATCTCCTCCCATGTATTTTAGGTGTTTTTATTTTTGTTTTTAAATTTGGGCTTTAGCACAACGCAAAAGGAGAGAACGAGAACAAGAACAACGTAACATATCTCACACTCTGACTTCTGACGGTGTCCTTCATATACCTCAAAAAACACCAGCCGTGACAACTTCTCCGGTTGAACACGAAGATGCTTTCTCAGCTTCGCGTAACGATATGATTTCCGAACAAGTTCCTGGACCATCTGTCAGGTCATTATCAACATGCCTATACATAAAATCTTTTTCTCCTCCCATGTATTTTAGTTGTGTTTATTTTTGTGTTTAAATTTGGATAGGGCTTTAGCCCAACGCAAAAGGAGAGAACGAGAACAAGAACAACGAAACATATCTCACGCTCTGACTTCTGACGGTGTACTTGATATACCTCAAATAACACCATTAGTGACAACTTCTCCGGTTGCACAAGAAGCTTCTGTCTCAGCCTTGCGTAACGATATGATTTCCGGACAAGTTCCTGGACCATCTGTCAGGTCATTATCAACTCACCTGTACATAAAATCTTTTCTCCTACCATTTATTTTAGTTGTGTTTATTTTTGTGTTTAAATTTGGATAGGGCTTTAGCCCAACATAAAAGGAGAGAACGAGAACAAGAACAACGAAACATATCTCACGCTTTGACTTCTGACGTTGTACTTGATATACCTCAAATAACACCATCCATGACAACTTCTCCGGTTGAACACGAAGATGCTGTCTCAGCCTCGCATAACGATATGATTTCCGGACAAGTTCTTGGACCATCTGTCAGGTCATTATCAGCCCGCCTGAACATAAAATCTTTTCTCCTCCCATTTATTTTAGTTGTGTTTATTTTTGTGTTTAAATTTGGATAGGGCTCTAGCTCAACGCAAAAGGCGAGAACGAGAACAAGAACAATGACACATATCTCACGCTTTGACTTCTGACGGTGTACTTGATATACCTCAAATAACACCATCAGTGACAACTTCTCCGGTTGCACAAGAAGCTTCTGTCTCAGCCTTGCGTAACGATATGATTTCCGGACAAGTTCCTGGACCATCTGTCAGGTCATTATCAACCCGCCTGTACATAAAATATTTTCTCCTCCCATTTATTTTAGTTGTGTTTATTTTTGTGTTTAAATTTGTATAGGTCTTTAGCTCAACGCAAAAGGCGAGAACGAGAACAAATACAAGCAAACACATCTCGATATATGACTCCTACCAGTGTTCTCGATATGCCTCAAAGCACATATGCAGTACCAACTTCTCCCGTTGATCATGAAGAGGATGTCTCAGCCTCGCACAACGATACGATATGTGCTAAAGATGATGAACCATCTGTCAGATTATTATTCATAAAAGCTACTCTGCTTTAATGTAACTTAATTTTATTTAATTATTATTATGGTTTTATTTTGGCTAGGTGTTTAGCTCAATGTCAAAGGAGAGAACGAGAAAAAGCTCAACGAAACATATCTCGATATATGACTCCTATCTGTATACCTCAAATAACACCTGGATTAATAACTTCTCCAGTTGAACAAGAAGACGCTGGCTCATCCTCGATCTTCGGATGTCGGTCAACTCCGTATGGCTCTGGTCCACCAAATCAGGTTGATTTTGGTCGGCACTATCTTGGATTAATGAACATTCCATGCCCTCATTGTTCAGCCTTACACTGGTTGGATGAACAGTTGTCGAAGTCAACTTTGAGAACACATCGTTTTAGAACATGTTATTTGCAAGGAAAAGTAAAATTGCCGAAACTTAATGAACCCCCTCCAGCACTTCGAGAATTATATAATGGTGACAGTGAGGCATCAAAATCATTTCGAATGTATACTCGGGAGTATAATGCAGCTAATGCATTTACCAGCCTTGGTGTGACAATGGATCAAAGATTGATTGCTGGCAGAGGCCCGAACATATTTACTATTCATGGGGAATTACGCCATCGAACAGGATCACTTCTGCCCCAACCGGATCAAACAGCAAGTTATTGTCAACTTTACATATATGATCCGGATTCTGCTATGGAGTTCCGAATTAATAGAAATCCACATTTGAGCAAGGATGTCTTACAAATTATTCAAAATTGTTTATCGGGCATAAATCCATTCATCAAACTATATTGTCAGGCGCATTCTGTTTTATCTCAAGCAGATTCATGTGGTCATGATCTTCCTGTATATCTGCATTACAATTCAAACAAGGATCGTCGCCGTTATAACGTCCCAACCGTAGATGAGATTGCGGTTATTTTACCTGGCGATGGCTATCGACCTTCCGGGATGCAAGATATAGTTTTACATCTTCGAGGAAATCATCAATTAATGCAAATCAATGAGACTCATCCTGCATACTTACCATTACACTACGTCTTATTATTTCCTGATGGTCAGCTTGGATGGGAACCTGAGTTGAAGCATTGGGATCCAGTTCAAAACATATCCTCAAGTAGACGCCTGACCATGTGTGAGTTTTATAGCTAGCGTCTGTTTGAAAGACAGAACGAGTATTCTTCAATTTTGAGAGCGGGAAAGTTATTCCAGGAGTTCATAGTTGATGCTTGGGCAGCAATTGAGCAACATCGTTTGACATTCATCAAACTTAATCAACGAAAACTCCGCTCAGAGCTCTATCAGGGTCTTGCAGATATCGATGCATATGCCAGATGCGACCAAATTGGACAGCGCATGATACTTCCTTCATCTTTCACTGGCAGTGCACGTCACATGTTTGACGTGCACTGCCATGACCGCAAATCCAAAGTGGCCAGAAATTACTTCGGCTATCACACGTTATAGCCGTGATGGCTATAACGATGGCTCGATGGCTATCACACGTTATAACCAGCACCCGGCTATTTTTCTTACCATGACCGCAAATCCAAAGTGGCCAGAAATTACTTCGGCTCTACTGCCCAATCAAAAGGCTACCGACCGTCCAGATTTAGTCGCACGTGTATTTGAGTTAAAAAGAAAGGCTTTGATGAAGGAGATTGAAGGCAATAATGTATTTGGAAAGAAAGTAGCACATGTATTTACAATTGAATTTCAGAAACGGGGTATTCCACATATGCATGCTCTTTCTTTCTTCGTGGACCCGATAAGATTCATACATGTGATCAAGTGGATAGAATTGTATGTGTTGAATTTCCTGATCCTGCTCAAGATCCTGCATTATTCGATACTGTGTCAAAATGTATGGTACATGGACCATGTGGTGCTCGGAATCCAAATGCTTCATGTATGGAAAATGGTAAGTGTACTAAGAAATACCCTCGAAATTATGCAGATGCAACAACCTTGGATCGTGATGGATATCCTATTTACCGTCGTCATAGTAATGGGCATCTATATACTGTAAAGGGGCATCAGGTTGATAACCGAGATGTTGTGCCGCTCAACAGGTATCTCTCAAGGCACTTTAACTGCCACATTAATGTCGAAGTTTGTGCCGGGGTCAGATGTGTGAAGTACATTCATAAGTATATTTGTCATGATCGGACCACAATGGTATTGGGCGCAGTAAATGAGATCCAACAATACCTTGATGCAAGATATATTGGACCACCTGAGGCTGCCTGGCGAATATTTGAGCACCATTTGCATCAAGAGATTCCGTCAGTTCAAAGATTGATACTTCATTTACCAGGGCAACACCGTGTTATTTTTGATCCAGATGAAGATGTAGATGCAATAAGGTCTAGGGCTGAAAATGATAAGACAACTTTGACTGAATTTTTTACATGTTGCACTTTACATGAGTCTGCACATGATCTCACATATCAAGAATTTCCCCAAAAGTTTGTGTGGCATTCGTCAACAAAGGTCTGGACTCCAAGACAATCTGGATATGCAATTGGCAGAATGTATTTTGCCTCCCCTAATTCTGGTGAGAGATTTTATTTACGGTTGCTACTAACAATTGTTAAAGGGCCAACATCGTGGGAAAATTTATGCACATTCAATTCTATCGAGTACCATACATTCAAAGCAACATGTATTGCAAGAGGTCTTCTTGAAGATGATTCCGAGTGGAGACAATGTCTTTCCGAGGCTTCAATTATGAAAACAGGCTATCAATTACGAAGATTGTTTTGTATTATTCTTATCGAATGTGTGCCGATCGACCCCCTTGCATTATGGACTGAATTTTCAATGCACATTTGCGATGATCTTCCACATAAATTGCAAACTTTATTTGCAATTTCTACCCCAACTCAAGGCCAACTTGAAGATTATGGATTATTCCTTATCAATGAATTGCTTGAGGAGTACGGTAAGTGTCTATCCGACTTTCCACCAATGCCACTTCCTGATGGAGATTGGAATGCAATTGTTGGCAATAGATTGTTGCATGAACATCAGGAACTTATAAATAAAGCGAAACAATTGGATGCACAAAAAGACATTGATTGCCTCAATGATGCACAATGCAATGCTTATTCAGCAATTACTTCATCAGTATTTGAAAACAAAGGTACTACATTCTTCTTGAGCGGCGGTGCTGGAACTGGAAAGAATTTTTGTACAATGCAATAGCAACAATGTTGCGTAGTCTTGGAAATATAGTTATCACCGTCGCGTCTTCTGGTATTGCATCATTGCTACTTAGCGGAGGTCGGACTGCACATTCCACATTTCGTATCCCGTTAGATGTGCATGATACTTCAATTTGTAATTTTAGCAAGCAATCCATGCAAGCTCAATTATTCAGAAAAGCAAAACTTATAATATGGGATGAAGTACCTATGCAACATCGGCACTGTGTTGAGGCAGTGGATCGATCGTTACAAGATATGTGTGATAAACCCAGAGCATTTGGTGGTATTACTGTTGTTCTTGGTGGGGATTTCCGACAAATCTTGCCCGTCATACCAAGGGGGGTTCAAGAAGAAATTGTTGGTGCCTCATTGAGACGATCTGTATTATGGTGCTCTGTACAAGTTTTGATCTTGGATCAAAATATGCGGTTAAATAACTCATCTGTTGAGAATGCAAATTTTGCAAAATTTATTTTGGAGGTATTGTATTTCATGCCTAATTTAATTTTACTTACTATTTTTATCTTAGCCATTCCTTCACTAAAAGTATATCTATATGTATTAGGTTGGGACAAATCCTACAGAAGTTGTAGAACTTCCTTCTAACATATTCAGGTGCAAGGATTTAAACGAGTTAATACTTCGAATTTATCCGCAGATTCATATTGTGGGTGCCGTGACTCCGGCATACCTTACTGAACGAATAATTCTTTCTGCACAGAATGATGATGTTACTTTTATAAATGTTGATGCATTAAACATTTTTCCTGGACAGAAGATTACGTATCAAGCTGCAGACAGTTTTTCTGAAAATGATGAAACCGATCCAACCATTATGAATAGATATCCAACTGAGTACATAAACTCTTTGGATCCTCCTGGGTTGCCACAATTTACACTTGAGCTTAAGGTTGGTTGTCCTATTATTTTATTACGAAATATTGCACCTAAAGACGGGCTCTGCAATGGCACTCGATTGATGGTTGTCAGATGTGCATCACGTGTCATTGAAGCTCAAATTTTAAATGGGGATAAAGTCGGTTGTTTTGTGTTTATTCCAAGAATATCTTTGTCACCATCGGCTACAGAATTACCTTTTCATATGACAAGAAGGCAGTTTCCTGTCCGTGTGACATATGTTATGACGATTAATAAAGCCCAAAGACAATCTGTAAAATTCGTTGGAGTTGATTTGCGGACCCCAGTTTTCAGTCATGGACATCTTTATGTTGCACTTTCAAGGTGCACATCTTTTGATCGTGTATGTGTCCTTCTTCAGCCCAACATAAATAACACAGTAAACATCGTTTACCCAGAAGTTCTGCTATGATTTCCAATGTATGATAAAAATTGTATGTAAGTTTTTTAACTTTCTTTCTTTACATTGTTTTATTTATATTATTTGTTTAAATGATGTTTTAAAAAATTATTATCGATTGTTGTCTAACATGCATGTATAGCATTATCATACGTTACCAAGCATTAAAATGTGGACCCACATTACCATATATGGCAGGGTAAGAAATTTTTTCCTTTACTACATTTCATTGCATGACTTAATAGTTTTCGGTATGCATTGTTTGATAAAATATTGGTTTGTATTTTTATATAGATAGATGATGATGCAGATTTGGTAAAAACTGTAAGTTTCTTATCATAATTCTACATTATATTTTTAATCTACTATGTTTGCATTAACATTTTTCTTCTCACAGGTTCAGTTACTTCAAAACAATCACATAAATGTCAGGCTACGGGGTTATATCGGATTTTGGGTTGATAAGGTATGCATACCGTTACAAACATTCCCATTTTTGAAATTAAAAATTAGTGACTGTTTATTATTATTATTATTTCCAGCAAATTGCTAAAAGAACTTTACAAGCAACGGCGACGAGTCACATTGAAGACAAAGCAATCTTCTTTTCCGAGGTAATATAAAAATCTTAGATTTTGTTTTTCAAAATATCATGTTCATTGACCATCCAAATACCTTTTTGTTATAGAAGTGGAAGATGGTTCTTGCCGAGCTTGCTTGGTTCCAGAAAGCACGACCTCCACCACTCCAACGAAAAAAGGTAAATAAATGTATAAATTTAAAATTTTCCATATTATCAAATATATATTCATTTTTCTTAGAAATTTATGTTCTTAATTTATCTAGGTTATTGCTCATCCTATTAACTCTCCACTTTGGATTGAGCTTGACACGTCATCTTTTTATAATGTTATGATGAAAAGGTTTTCTGCTTAAACATGATGAAGGTAATAAAAGTGAGTTTTACAAAGTAATTAGATATATATTCGTTTCTAATTTTTCTATTCTAATCTATGATTTTATTTTTTATTTTCAGGACACACTGCACTAGCTTCATATGTAAATTTTGTTGGTTTTAAATGCCTGTGCGAGAGATGGTGTTTTTGAAGTTGGACTGCATGGTTCAATCAAAAATGTATTTTTGTGTATGTTTGGTCATAGTTAAGGGTTTTTTTCTTTTAGCATATAGTTTAGGTTGTGTGATATTATAAGTCGATGTAAAAAAATGTTGTCTTAAGTACTATTTTGGTTGAAAATATGATTTGGTTAAAACTCCCTTCAAAAACTCACTGAGTACGACTATATCCATTGTAGAAGAAGGAAAATTTTATTAATATCCATGCAAAAAGTTTGTGTGGTCTTTTGGATTTTTATTTCCTTCTTTGTGTCATTTGGGAAGTGATGCCGATCTAATTTTTGTGGATTTTAGTATCCGTATTTTTTGTTGGTTTTGTTGCTTCATTTGCAGGTTCACAAGGAGACTTTGTGAATTTTATTTCAGTTGTTGGGTTTTCACATGCGAGGTCCCCTTAGCCCTTGGGTTTCTTCATTTGGACAGTTAAGGTAGGTAGTCGAGCTGTGAGTGCTTATTTTTTTCTTAATTATAACATTCCAGTAACTCTCCTATTCAAAATTGCCATGCACGCAAAAAACCTGAACTCTCATTTCATATCCAGGATATTTAGAAATATGTTGTGATTTGAATTTTTTTGTTATGGCATTTGAGAATGGGAGTTGAGAATGGGAGTTATTTCAATTTTGGTATTCGTTTACTGCGAAAGACTTAATTCAAGTGTTTTACTGCTATACAAATTTTGTTTAACTTAACTGTTTAATTTTGTTTGAGACTGGATACAAACCTCAAATGGTCGAACTAAATTTGTTTACTATTATTTTAAACTAAGGTACATGCCCACAATGCCGGGTGATTTTAGGCATGGTGAAGAAGCCAAGAGACACATTATTAATCAAATAATCAGTCTACTATGCGTTTTACGCTATTCTTGATACTTGCTTCTATTGCATTCCCTTTTTCTGCCAAGAAAGCAAACTATATGCACGAAAACCAATTATACATGACCATATTCTGATATGTGAATGGTGAAGAGTTACTGTCTCCATGTATGGTGATACGACTATTTTGACCGGGTCCGGAGGAGCCAAGTCAACCACGACCAGTCAACCAGCCAAACTACGGCCTCGGGCTCCGACCCAAGGATCTTACGGGCGGGTCGCGTTTCTCCACCCACGACGAAGGCCCAAGAGATTGCCCACTTTTGTAGTGGAGGAAATCAGGGCCCAAATCGAGGAAGCCTTCGCCAAATATGGCAGCCGCCCCGTGCCATCATGATCCGCCAACTATGGCAGCCACCTTCATGGCTCGCCAAATATGGCAACCGACTTCATGGCCATGACTCGCCAATGATGGCGGCCACTTTCAATGCCATCACTCCACCTTCATGGCATTTATCCCTCCATAAAGCATGGCAATTATTGGGGTCAACATTCCCCATTAGCACGACCTCATCAATATCGACCATGATGTCTCATCATGGCCCATTACTATGGGACTCGCCTATATGAAGAGGGGGGAGGCATCATCGCCAGGGGGCTTCGCGATCGAGAACAATGGGATCGCATACAAACACTTTTACTCCTTCTTCCACCTCAATATTTCTCCTCCATATCTCGGCCCGAGGATCGGGTATCGGTCTCTCCGTGAGCCATACTCGATCCCACTGAGCCCTTACACAGATCCGTTCTGACTTAGGCATCGGAGGGGAATTGGTCGGAACCAAGGTCCGACCCCACTGACAAGCTCTATCGTCTATTCAGGTCCAGGAGATCCTATGGCGACGAGGCTACCCCTCCGCGCCATCACAGCTGGAGCCGAGTTCCCTCGTCCCCGAGCCCGTTCGCCTCCACCACCACGAGGACGTCGCTCTGCCGAGGCTACCCCTCGCCGAGCCGACGCGAGGATCCGCGCGTCTCTCACCGAGCGACTCCGCCTTCAACCAATCTCGGAGGTTATCGTCCCACCGAGGCTACCCCTCGGCGCGCTAAAGATCAGATCCGGCCCTACCCGCTCGAGTGAATGCGCCGCCGGCCGACCCCACGGGTCATCTCCGTCTCACGTGACAACCACGACAACACGTGGGTCCCGCGTGTCCCCCTTTTTTGACCACGCTGACCACGCTCTCTCAGTACTATCAATGTTTCTGCAAAAAATAGCCGAAACATTTGGTGCCGTCTGTGGGAACAAGTTGACATCCACGTCGCCAACCACACCGACGATTACTTGTTCCTATGATCGAATCCCAGGATCCATCGCCCAGAGCGATGCTTATCAGGAAAGGGAAATCTTTCCTTCTCTTCTCTAATTCTGTTGGATTCTCCATTCAATTAATTATTTCAATTGCGGAACATTTCCCAAAACACTTTCACAAGTCTGCAGTGTTTAAATGGGAAACTAAGAAATGAAAATTAACAATGCCATTTTCTTCTCTGAGGAAAACGTTGAAAAAGCGCACGGTGGGGCCGATGATGATCTGGGCCTCAACGGAAGCTCGACGATCTACCGAGCTCCAATTTGCCTCCCAAGAGCTCGATGGGAGAAGCCTTTGCCCATTCAAGACATGACAAGCAATGCGCGGTACCCTCGACCAAAGCAAATCTTTCATCGGGGCGCAAAATGCTTGGCTCAAAATAAAACAGGCTGACTCAACTTCCGGTCGGACCCACCATCTTCAAGACATCTTCTCTGATCGACCATAAGCAGATCCCTTCAGGTCGAAGCAACGCCACCGAGATCCGAGAGATGGGCATCAGATCAGACGTTCGCACCATCGCCCCTCCGACGAGTTCATCAGCATCCACTCCGGCGAAGGGAGAGGTTGGAGCCGTCAATGTCCGACGCCGACCGGGGCAGAAGAATCTCGTCTCAGATCTATATGTCCCGGATCACCTTCGAGGAGCTCGAATCCGAGCTCCAAGCCAAAGAATCCGACCCCACCTACTTTCGACCGAAGCTGACCGAGCTCTACATGAAGGAGAAAGATCCACCGGCAAAGGAGATCTCAACGATGAGCCTGATGTAGTGGAAGACTCGGAGGAGTGCAGAAATGCTGGCGGTGATGTAGGAGAGAACGAAGGTGAGGTCAGCATCAAGGAAACCTTTCGGAGGCTTCAGGACCCAGAATCCGTACACCCGGCCAAGGAGAAGCGATCAGAGATCAGCCGCTCCCACCTCAGGCATTATAGAAAGAGCAGCGACCCCTTCGTCTACACCCAAAGGGGCCATGATACAACGAGCACAGTGGCGCCCGCCGCCACTGACAGCAACCATGAGCCCTTCAGTAAGCTCGAGGCCATCTGGATCCCTAGTGATACCTCCACTCGCACCGACACCGCAGGCTCGGAGGGGCGGCATGGAGGCTCGGGTGCCCAGCTGAGTCGGCAGGATAGGCCCGGGTGGATCTGCTCTCTGAGGGTCTGTCGTGGGGTTCGTCCGTCGCCGCTGTTTTGGTGTGTGAGATCGGCCCCGGGGGAGCCGGCGTTTGCCGTGAACTTCATCCCTGCCCTTTGGCTATGGAGATGGATTTATTTATGTCGATTGGATGTGTCAGAGTTTTTAGGTGGAAACGGGGCTACGCCCATTCGCTTCCTCTAAGCGAATGGGAGATCACCGAAGGGACATCTTGGAGCAGATGAAGCCCCTTATCGAATAGGACGTGCCGATACCATTGCACTTTCAGCGACCTCCCCCGATCCCGAGCTAAGGCCACCGTCATTCGGATGATCTCTTCTGTAGTGTGTCTCGTGGAGCTCGTCATCCACTACTTCTTCTCGGTCTCAAGCCTTACCAGAGTTGTGGGTGGGTACTGCGGCATCTTCCAACCAAGAAGAAGGCGGACTTGATAATGGTGGTGATACCCGTGTTGCCTGCAATGGGCATACAAGGGGTTTCACAGTCTGAAGATGGTTGTGGCCACTGTACGGGACGGTACCTTGGACATGCCCCTCGGACCTGCCCCAACTTGACCGGTTCGGTATTACCCGGGTGCGGTGACATCGAGTTGGGCATGAGCAAACTACAGGCTCGATTTCTTGGTACAGATGGAATTACACAACTGTCTCCGAGCTCACCCCATATCCAAGTGCTTGGGATGTAATGAGCGATCTTATTCAGAGCCTTACTGGCTTTCGTTGGTAGCGGCTCATATCCTCACTGATCTAAGATGTCAGCCCAACCATCGCCTAAAGGAGGCTGACCAGTCCAGGCCGAGGCCGACCCCAGAGGAGGCCAACCAGTCCAGGCCGAGGCCGACCCCAGAGGAGGTCGACCAGTCCAGGCCGAGGCCGAGGCTGACCAGTTCAGGCCGAGGCCGAGGTGACCCCAGAGGAGGCCGACCAGTCCAGGCCGAGGCCGACCCCAGAGGAGGCCGACCAGTCCAGGTCGAGGCCGAGGCCGACCAGTTCAGGCCGAGGCCGAGGCCGACCAGTTCAGGCCGAGGCCGAGGCTGACCAGTTCAGGCCGAGGCCGAAGCCGACCCTAGAGGAGGCCGAGGCCGACCCCAGAGGAGGCTGACCAGTCCAGTCCGAGGCCGACCAGTTCAGGCCGAGGCCGAGGCCGAAGCCGACCCAGCAAAAAGGTCAAACTGTCCTCTTCCCCCTTGCTAATTAATTGTGTGCTATCAGACAACTACAAGAGCTTCCCTAACAATTCTCCTCTCTTAAACTTCTTGCGAGATGGTGATAAAAAGCCACATCCTCCAGTTTCAACAAATGTCTCACAAAAAGCTTGTAGATAAGGCTGCCATGGTCGCGACAACGCCGGATCACACGGCGACCAGAATTGCGGCCTCGGCCAACTTGAGGGAGAGGCGCAAGGAGTGCGTCTAGATCCGGGGACGGGCCAGGAAGACGTGGGGCTACGAGTGGCCTGGCAAGGTCGCCAAGGAGAATGAGATCTCGATCGAGTTCAGACAAGAGACAGCACCGACGACCCTCGTAAGCGTCGGGCTTAGCCCCGACTCGGCCTTCATCGATGGCCCTACCACCATCTCTGGCCATTGTCTCGACGTCTGCCATACCAACACCGTGCTGCCATCGCCAAACATATGGGCTGAGCTCCCATCACTGTGCCGCCCCTACCGAGCTACCTTGGTCGTACCGCCAAACAGACAAAAGCGGGAGCCGGAGCGAGAGCAGGAGCTGGAGCAGGAGCAAGGATCCAGACAAAAGATGGAGCCAGAGCCGGAGCTGGAACTTGAGCAGAAGCGGGAGATACGATCAAGACAAAAGCTAGAGCTGGAGCTGAAGTTGGAAAGGGAACTAGAGCTGTGTCTAGACGAGGCCGACCCTTCCGAGTGGAGGCCGACCAGACGAGTCCAAGTATCTGAGCCTCAATGCCAAGCCACCTTGTCGAGCTTACAAAGTTACCCCCACTGCGACGGAGCTGTTGAACCAGCCGAGCTAGCAGACCTACCTCGGTCCGAGCCCGTCGACTTACACCAACTCGATGAAATTTCCGACGGATCGAGTTTGCCACCTTTTTTGGGTGAATCCCAGATGCGTAAGGGGCAAGGATAACGTACACAGGAGGACCTTACTACCTTCGCCTTCCAAGCTCCCCCGAATGACACTTCGCCTTCCAAGCTCCCCCAAATGACACTCCAGCATCAACGCTCCAAGAGTCGCCTAAGCGGGGAGATCTACGCTACCACTTATCTCCAAAATCAAACCTGAGAGATACTCATCACCGCAAGATCTGAGGAAAGTTGTCGGGACCAAGCACACGCTCGATCCAGTATCATCCGAACTCAAGGCCGAGTTGCCGGTCATGCCGAACCCTCTTCGCAAGCCAGACAGAGGCACGACTGTCCGAGTTTGAGCATCCAGACCGCTCCTCTGACCATGGCCGAGCCAATCTGGCCGAAGCACCACCGTCCGGGTTCGTGCGTTCACCACTCCTCCGACCGTGGCCGAGCTGATCTGGCCGAAGCACCCCCGTCCAAGTTCAAGCAATCAGATCGCTCCTCCGACCGAGCTACTGGATCCCCGCTTGCCAAACAACTCATGCATCCGCCCGAGCTGTGCGAAGTAGTTGCAAAGCGCCACCATGGAATCTTCGAAAGTCTTCGCAAGGTCCCCACTCCTTCGTCGGCCGTAAGTCGAGGGGCAACTCCCCTCGCCACCGAACGAACAAGATCGATCGTAAGGCTGGGGGCAACTCCCCCAGCAAATCGACCCACTCCTTCGTCGGCCGTAAGTCGAGGGGCAACTCCCCTCGCCACCGAACGAACGAAATCGATCGTAAGGCTGGGGGCAACTCCCCCCGCAGATCGACCCACTCCTTCGTCGGCCGTAAGTCGAGGGGCAACTCTCCTCGCCACCGAACGAACGAAATCGATCGTAAGGCTGGGGGCAACTCCCCCAGCAGATCGACCCAATCCTTCGTCGGCCGTAAGTCGAGGGGCAACTCCCCTCGCCACCGAAAGAACGAGATAGATCGTAAGGCTGGGGGCAACTCCCCCCGCAGATCGACCCACTCCTTCGTCAGCCGTAAGACGAGGGGCAACTCCCCTCGCCACCGAACGAATGAGATCGATCGTAAGGCTGGGGGCAACTCCCCCAGCAGATCGACCCACTCCGTCGTCGGCCGTAAGTCGAGGGGCGACTCACCTCGCAACCGAACAAATCTCGGACCGACGATCTATCGTCACTAGCCAACTCCGCAGGACGGACAAAATTCTACAGAAAGAGCAACTTCTTCCCCATTATACTACATCTCCCGACCTCCACCTCAACAATGGTAGAGCTCAGAAGATGGGGGCAATTGATACGACTATTTTGACCGGGTCCGGAGGAGCCAAGTCAACCACGACCAGTCAACCAGCCAAACTACGGCCTCGGGCTCCGGCCCAAGGATCTTACGGGTGGGTCGCGTTTCTCCACCCACGATGAAGGCCCAAGAGATTGCCCACTTCTGTAGTGGAGGAAATCGGGGCCCAAATCGAGGAAGCCTTCGCCAAATATGGCAGCCGCCCCGTGCCATCATGATCCGCCAACTATGGCAGCCACCTTCATGGCTCGTCAAATATGGCAACCGACTTCATGGCCATGACTCGCCAATGATGGCGGCCACTTTCAATGCCATCACTCCACCTTCATGGCATTTATCCCTCCATAAAGCATGGCAATTATTGGGGTCAACATTCCCCATTAGCACGACCTCATCAATATCGACCATGATGTCTCATCATGGCCCATTACTATGGGACTCGCCTATATGAAGAGGGGGAGGCATCATCGCCAGGGGGCTTCGCGATCGAGAACAATGGGATCGCATACAAACACTTTTACTCCTTCTTCCACCTCAATATTTCTCCTCCATATCTCGGCCCGAGGATCGGGTATCAGTCTCTCCGCGAGCCATACTCGATCCCACCGAGCCCTTACACAGATCCGTTCTGACTTAGGCATCGGAGGGGAATTGGTCGGAACCAAGGTCCGACCCCACTGACAAGCTCTATCGTCTATTCAGGTCCAGGAGATCCTATGGCGCCGAGGCTACCCCTCCGCGCCATCACAGCTGGAGCCGAGTTCCCTCGTCCTCGAGCCCGTTCGCCTCCACCACCACGAGGACGTCGCTCTGCCGAGGCTACCCCTCGTCGAGCCGATGCGAGGATCCGCGCGTCTCTCACCGAGCGACTCCGCCTTCAACCGATCCCGGAGGTTATCGTCCCACCGAGGCTACCCCTCGACGCGCTAAAGATCAGATCCGGCCCTACCCGCTCGAGTGAATGCGCCGCCGGCCGACCCCACGTCTCACGTGACAACCACGACAACACGTGGGTCCCGCGTGTCCCCCTTTTTTGACCGCGCTGACCACGCTCTCTCCGTACTATCAATGTTTCTGCGAAAAATAGCAGAAACATATGGGTTTATTTACATATGTTTTCAAGGCACATCAAACATGTATTAATGCTATTATGCATGAACTCATTGATAACCTAAACAGAACTACTTTAGTTATAGATTCTTCGATAAATGATCAGAAATTTATGATGCCAAATTTGTAAGGACATCGTGTCAGATACCCTTTCTCATTTCTTTTTATTGTTCTATGCTAATCGATTAAGGGTTTGTATTTGATATATTTTGTTATGTATATTTCAGAGTTGAAATTATTGAGGAAAAGTTTATTTCTTTATTCAAAATGTTTTTTTGAAAAAATTCTTCATAAATCTCTTTAATCTCTGGTATGCTATATTTTCATGGTTGTAATTTTGGTGTGCCGATTAAGACAATTGTATCTGCATGTTTTGGAGGAGGCCCAAAATGGCTCTGTAACTATGCATCCACTACAATTAGGACACCTCTATATAGAAAGGTAAATAGTTATATATTCTCTGGCTTTTGCTATTAATATTTCTCGAACTTATTTAAATTTATATTTCTTGAGTACAGTTAAATTGTTAAATTTAACTATATTCTTCAAAAAAACAACGCTGGAACTTAGTTATCACTGCAACCCTCCATATTCCTCTTATATATTTTCAGGTTTGATTTGAAATTGTTTAAAGCGAGAAATTTTGTGAAATCTCAATACCGTTGATCTATGAAGCATGGAATGTAAGTTTTAATTCTTTCCCCTCTCTTTGTCATGTCATTTTTTTGGTTCAAAAGTTGGGGCTTTAGCTGTGTTTTGTGTAATCTCATTCTCCAATATTATGTAATCTGATATGAATGTCCATAAGAAAATATATTATTCCTAACATATGGATGTTAGGTGCTCTTTCATTTGTTTAGCTGATTTTCCCCTTTTAAATAATGTTTGTGAGTGGAAGTAGGAAGTAAGATATTTAGTTATTTAGACCACAACACCAAGATATTTAGTTATTTAATTGCATGATATTATGATCCACCGTATTGCCGTGGGAAGCATCATTTGAGGTTTCATTTTTGTGCCGGGGAAAACCTGATCGGCCCCGATAAGTATGCTAACCATTGGTCTCGCTTTTTGCAGTCATGCCATAGGTCATGCACTAATCTTGATAGTTGCAATGAATTGAGACCCCAAAGCTGGGATTTTAAGCTATTTGCATGCTCTGAGTGGCATTTATATCCATACGAAAGCCGTTAGATCTTTATCTGATTCTACCTTCAAAGTTGTTTATGAAATGCTCAGTGACTTTGATGCTTTCAGCTCTTCCTCCAATCTCACAAGTGTGTGTGTTTTTGCAGAAATATGTGGAAATATAGATTCAGTCATTACTACCTGATACGTCTATTTTGCGGAGGCCCAACAGCATAAACCCACCAAACGAAGCCCGAAAGGCACGAGCCCAGAAACCCAACTACCGATCAGAAGCCCGTCTGTGAGATCAGGCCCGCCCGACAAGGCCCCCTAGAGGACCCCAGAACGGCGATCCGACCCGACCCCGAAAACGCGCAAGTCACTCGCCCACTCCAGCGATAACCGTTCCCCCAGGCCCGCTGCCACTTAATGGCCGTTATGGGGAGGTGCGGTGATGGCACAGGGAGCGACGATGGGGAGGCGGATTGAGGGGGCACGATTGGGGGCGGACGAGGGACGTGAGTCGTGGGCAATCACGACGAGAGGCCTATAAAAGGGCTCGAAGGACGACCGGACAAGGGGACCGCATCTCAGGTAACAAAACCTAAGGTACTCCATCAACGACCTAGTTCCCCCATTTCATCTCCTTCCCCCCGCTCGCGCCGGAGGACGTCGTTCCGATCTCCTCTCGAGTCGAACCGTCTCCGCCGAGCCTCCTCTTTCAGATCATCATCTGACTTAGGCATCGGAGGGGATTTGGCCGGAACCAAGGTCCGGCCCCCCTGACGAGTGTTCTCGTCTGTTCAGGAGGACGTCAGGTCCACAGGCTGAGGCTTCCCCTCCGCTCCACGCTGGCCGCGCATCAAGCAAGACGATCGAGGCTACCCCTCGTCGTCCGACCGTCCGAGGACGAGCGCATCCATCCGAGCCGAGGCTTCCCCACTGCTTACGAGGCGTCGAGGCTACCCCTCGTCGTCTGACCGTCCGAGGCCGATCATCTCACACCGGGCCGAGGCTTCCCCTCAGCCCCCTCGAGACCGAGGATCCAGACCCAGCCCTGCTGACGTGCTCCACGTCGTCCGTAACTCCGATTCGCGTCGCGTCAGCACGTGCTTGACGCACCCAAGGACCCAAGTCGGTCCCTTGACCACGTTGACCGGGCAGTCCACGGTCAATACTTCTGTAGTGAGAAAACACTCTGAAACATCTGGCGCCGTCTGTGGGAAACGAACTATCCCACGAAGAAACAAACCACACTTGCAATGGCATGCGCCTGCAACGGGAAGAGACGCATGCCCCCCATCCCGGAGGAGGGAAATGGCGCACCCAACAACAACCTTGAGGGCGCACCCAACGGCAATCACCCCGCCCCCTCAACCGAAGAAACTGGCAGGTCCGAGCTGGTCACACAGGAGCAGCTCCGCGCCCTGGCCCAAGAGACCAACGCGAACATACAGACGTTGGTCACGACGGTGCAGTAGCTCATTGGCACCGCGCCAGCCAACGGAGACGCGCGGGGTGACGGCCATCGCTGGGAGGGGGCCCACCGCTCCTGCGATCCGCTGTGGTCGCTGACCACGGAAACCGAAGACCGAACCCGGAGCGTCGGTTCACACTGCCCGGCTCCCACCAGGTGAGATCACGCACCTCCTCCTCTCATCGCGAAAGGAGCAGGAGGGGTACCGAATACACGGGGGACGAATCGGTGACCACGTCGTCTCGTCGGCCACGATCACCCCACCGCCGAAGGAGTGATCGGCACCACTCGAGGGACCGATCACGGCGAAGCGGAAGCTCCCGCCGGAGGAGCCGGGAACGCCGGATCAGCCCCACCACCAGTGTAGCGAGGGCCGTGGAGCCAGCCCAGCCAGCGCCTGTGCCACCTCCACAACCGAACGAGCCTGAGGTAGGCGGGTGTCGGACCCCCGGAGGCATCCACGGAGACCGGTGCCCCCTGTCGCGGAGAATAACCGACGCGCGGGTCCCCTCTCAATTCAAGATCCCAGTGCTGGGGAAGTACGACGGGATAGGAGATCCAACAAACCACGTGATGGATTACGAGGGGGACATGTCCTTCCAGGGAGCCGATGATACCCTGCTCTGCAGGGGCTTTTATTCAACCCTCAGGGGAGCAGCCAGAACTTGGTACCGCAGCCTACCCAGCCGCTCCATTGACAGCTTCGAGGAACTCACCCAGCTGTTCTGCAAACAGTTCATGGCAGGGCGACAGGTAATGCCTGATGCTGAACATTTGTTTAACATAGTGCAGGGCCCGACCGAGCCGCTCCGACAATTTATGCGACGCTTCAACGCTGAACGGCTGAACATAAACAGCCCTCCCGACCTCGTTGTCCAAACGGCCCTAAAGAAAGGGCTGCGTCATAGAGGCTTGAAGAAGTCTCTGCATAATGATCCCCCGAAAGACCTCCCTGGGATCATGGCGAGGGCCGAGCACTTCATGTTGACCGAGGAAACCTTGGCCATCGAGGCATGAAAGGCCAGACGAGGGACCAAGCGTGGCGATAGCGAGCGCCGCAGCCCTGAAGGGTACCGGACAGAGAAGAGGGCGAGAAACAAGCAGCGGAGAGAGGATACGAGGGACGCCACCCCAGACGCCATCCTCACTCAAGTGCAGAAGGAAGAGCGCGCTGATCGCCCCCCGATGAAGACAAAAAGAGGGGGGAAAATGGGGAAAAATATTGCAAATACCACAAGGACAACGGCCACGACACTGAAGACTGCTGGCACCTAAAGAAGGACATTGAGAAGTTGATGAGCCGAGGACACACAAGGAACTTAGCCGATGAGCCGGCCCACGGGGAAGGAACCTCCATGCAGCCGGACAAAGGGAAGAAGGTCAACACCATCCAAGGACCCCTCCGCATCATAGAGTGAGTAGGCGAGACCTCCCCCAGTCGCAGCCTAGTCAGGAGGAGATTATCTAGGTTCACATCCCTCCGTCTAGATTTATTTCTTTTTTTTCCTCCAAATGTACTAGTCCAATAGGACCTTTAAGAGTACAAATGAACTCCTTTTACCTTTTCTTCATCTCCGACGGAATCAACATTTCGCTAAGGGTGCATAAGAGTAAAGACCGCCACCTCACTGGACGGGGGGTCAACCAAAACCGGTCCTAAGCCGAGGAGCTTCACCCTCGCTGACCGACTCCATCGCTCGTAAGTCTGGGGGCAACTCCCCCAGCCAGCACAGACGCCGGCCGGTCCTTAGCCGAGGAGCTTCACCCTCGCTGACCGACTCCATCGCTCGTAAGTCTGGGGGCAATCCCCCCAGCCAGCGCAGACGCCAACCGGTCCTAAGCCGAGGAGCTTCGCCCTCGCTGACCGACTCCACCGCTCGTAAGTCTAGGGGCAATTCCCCCAGCCAGCGCAGACGCCGACCGGTCCTAAGCCGAGGAGCCTCGCCCTTGCCGACCGACTCCTTCGCTCGTAAGTCTGGGGGCAATCCCCCCAGCCAGCACAAATGCCGACCGGTCCTAAGTCGAGGAACTTCACCCTCGCTGACCGACTACATCGCTCGTGAGTCTGGGGGTAATCCCCCCAGCCAGCGCAGACGCCGACCGGTCTTAAGCCGAGGAGCATAGCCCTCGCTGGCCGACTCCGTTACTCATAAGTCTGGAGGCAGCCCCCCCAGCCATCAAGGACGTCAACCGACTTATCCACTCGAGGGGCAAGGGGCGACCTCCCGGAGAAAGAAGGCGAGCGACCACCACCAGCAGAAGAGCCGAGGTCACAGAAACAAAGCAAAATGCGCGGGAAATTCAAGTAGGTCAATTTCATTTCCAACAATTAATCGAGGTACAAAAGTGTGTCTTTTTTACAGGAAATCGAAGTGGAGAAACCTCCTTACAAATGATCCGCTCTCGACAAACAACAAAGTTCGTCACCCACAAAAACTAGGATAACGCCGACAGAGCCAAACTTGTCGACCGAGAACACAAAGTTGCTGGCTTAAACGAACATCCTTGCAATCAGCAATTGTTTGCCCCGAAGCAAAGAACCGGTAAAGAAGCCAATGGAGATTGCGAGGTCAGGGATCCATTTCAAGTAGACCGGGCCAAAGCGAAGCGGATGCTAAAAAATTTTGAGGATAAAAACAAGGATGACAGGCCGGGAAGGATGACCTAGGGGGCCCGGGCTCGAGAGGACGCATCCTCAGGCTCTTCGCCCTGCTCGGAGCGAGGGGGATCGACATGCGGAGGGGCCTGCCGGACGCGCTCCGCACAATCCCGGAAGGAGGACTGGACGACTTCGACGATCTGGGGGCCGATAAGGTCTTCATATTTACTGAAGGCCTCCCTGAGGACCTCGAAGATCCTCTCCCCCAGAGTCCCGACGACGCCCCTCTCCACCTCATCCGCAAACCACGCCACCTGACGCCGATCCGACAGTTCCCTCTGAAACTCCTCCCTCTCCAGGCGGAACGACTCCGCCGCTTCCTCGGCCGACCGCCGAGCGTCCTCCAACTTTCCCTGGAGGTCGTCCACTCGTCCCTCTAGCTCGGCCACACGGAGCTTGAGTTGCCGAGACTCCATCTGGGCCGCCACCGTAGCTACTTCCGCGGCCCCAGCCCGCTCGTGGTCCCTCGCAGAGGACTCCTCCAGCTCCCTCAAACAGACAGCTCGACGCTGCGACTCGACAGCGAGTGTTGAACCCTGAACGACAAGACATGAGCCAAGAAGAGAGTGAAAGAAAGAAAGGGACAGCGGGATGGCCAGACCTGTTGAAGGATCCAGACCAAGGTGTCACCAAGGTGACACCTTGTCGGCGGGGGCCCTCTCAAGGATACTTCGGTCCCGGGGAGGACGGAGCCCTCGGCCAACTGTTGAGCCAAGGCTCGGTCGACAAACACCGAATCCCCGGGGGTGACCTCGAGGGAGGCCGAGCTGCTCGCCAACAGGGCACCGATTCCCGATAATGGAGGCGGAGACGCTGCGACGGGGGTGGTCGTCAGGGTCACTGGAAGATCCTCGGCGACCGCCGCTGGGGGCACGGAGGGCACCGGACTGGAGGGATCCGCGCCTTCCCTCCTCCTCTTCCCACCATGGGGCTCGACAGGCGCCGAAGGGGAGCGCTTCCGCCTCGTGCCACCTCCACCCTCGGGGACAAGAGGGGGCACGCCAAGCGCAAGAGAAGCTGCACCGGACCCGTCATTACCCCCCCCCCCCCCCCCCCCCCCCGCCACTTGGGCTGGTGGGACGGATCCGGCCCTTGCGACCCCCCCCCCCCCCCCCCGGGGAGGAGACAACCAGAAGAAGAGGCGGGAGGCGCGGCCACCACCTTGCCCACGGTGGGCTCGGCTCGGCGCACCTCCTCCTCAACGGCCCACCGAGGTGCCCTTCCCGAGGTGCTATCCCGGCTCCGAGCGGCTCCACGCCGAATCAGCTCATCGACGTTGCGGGTGAACTCGCGACCAGCCATTCCTGCAAGCGAAACCGAAATCAGGGTAAGCCACGGGGCAATCCAGGACTGAAAAAGCGACCTACCCGGAGACCACAAGACGGCCTTCAGGAGTAGGTCGTCCAGCAAAGGCCAAATAGATTTCGCCTCCAAAGGGAGGGCCGACAGTAGCGCGACAGCTGCCCGATCAGCCTCGGAGAGGGTAAGCGAGGGGCAAGGCCGACCTGGCCCACCCCAACCTGTCAAAATCTGAGCATCCTCAAGGAAGACCACAAAGACATAATCCGAGCTCCAACCCCCCGCTCAGTGGGGTAGCCCGATCAGGCATTCCCTCCCCGCGCGGGCTCGGAGGTGCAGCCATGACCCTAGACCGACCGTCTGGATCTGATAAAAATAAAAGAGGAGGGGGAGAGATGGCTCCAAACCACAGGAGCGGTAGAGCATCACAAAGCCTGTCAGAACCGCAACCAAACAGGGGGTAAACTGACAAAGGGGCACCATTAGGTACTCCATGACTTGGATAAAGAAGGGATCGAGCGGGAAACGAAGACCCAGACGGAACATCTCGACGTAAACGCCGACTTCGTTGCTCCTCGGAAGACAGATCCGCTCGTTGATGAAAGGGACTCGAACATCATACGGGTGACAGAGGTACCTTCCCCGAATCTCTGCGGCCGCCCGAAAAGAAGTCCTCGACGGCGTTCTGAGGATAACCGGAGGGACATTAAGCCGCACGGCAGCCGACGCCACATCATCGCCAGCATAGTCTGGGAAGAGCTTCCCTTTCCCTTTATCTCGGAGGAAACGGGTCCCTGAGGAGGAACCGGATCCCACAGATCGGGGCCCGCCCCGCCTGGACTCAGGAGGATCCCTCGCCCCTTGGCCAGAGCCACCTATCCTAAGAGCTGCCATAATATGAGAATGGGAAAGGAATTACCTTTTTGTTTATTTGGAGAAAGCGAGGAAATGAAGGCGGCGGAAGACTCCGAGTTTGTGGAAAGCTCGAAACAGAGAGAAGAGCGAGGAAGAAGTTGGGATCAAAGCAGCCGGGGCACTTATATACAAGACCCAGGGGAGAATTCAAAACGCCTGACTGGAACGCGTGGCGAGCCTCAAAGATCCGGCGGCGTTTCGAAATCGGCGCCAAGGGAAGTCCTATCGATCCGCCTCATCATAACCTTCATTTATGACCGCGCCTCGACTGACACGCCAATCGGAACCCCAGGAGTCACATCGGTCGAACCGAACCGGCCAAGGCCGATCGGCCCCACCGATGGGGGCAATTGATACGTGTATTTTGCGGAGGCCCAACAGCATAAGCCCACCAAACGAAGCCCGAAAGGCACGAGCCCAGAAACCCAACTACCGATTAGAAGCCCGTCTGTGAGATCAGGCCCGCCCAACAAGGCCCCCTAGAGGACCCCCGAACGGCGATCCGACCCGACCCCGAAAACGCGCAAGTCACTCGCCCACTCCAGCGATAACCGTTCCCCCAGGCCCGCTGCCACTTAATGGCCGTTATGGGGAGGTGCGGGGATGGCGCAGGGAGCGGCGATGGGGAGGCGGATTGAGGGGGCACGATTGGGGGCGGACGAGGGACGTGAGTCGTGGGCAATCACGACGAGAGGCCTATAAAAGGGCTCGAAGGACGACCGTACAAGGGGACCGCATCTCAGGTAACAAAACCTAAGGTACTCCATCAACGACCTAGTTCCCCCATTTCATCTCCTTCCCCCCGCTCGCGCCGGAGGACGTCGTTCCGATCTCCTCTCGAGTCGAACCGTCTCCGCCGAGCCTCCTCTTTCAGATCATCATCTGACTTAGGCATCAGAGGGGATTTGGCCGGAACCAAGGTCCGGCCCCCCTGACGAGTGTTCTCGTCTGTTCAGGAAGACGTCAGGTCCACAGGCTGAGGCTTCCCCTCCGCTCCACGCCGGCCGCGCATCAAGCAAGACGACCGAGGCTACCCCTTGTCGTCCGTCCGACCGAGGCCGAGCGCATCCATCCGAGCCGAGGCTTCCCCACTGCTCACGAGGCACCGAGGCTACCCCTCGTCGTCCGACCGTCCGAGGCCGAGCATCTCACACCGGGCCGAGGCTTCCCCTCAGCCCCCTCGAGGCCGAGGATCCAGACCCGGCCCTGCTGACGTGCTCCACATCGTCCGCAACTCCAATTCGCGTCACGTCAGCACGTGCTTGACGCACCCAAGGGACCCAAGTCGGTCCCTTGACCACGTTGACCGGGCAGTCCACGGTCAACGCTTCTGTAGTGAGAAAACACTCTGAAACACTACCTTTCATGCAATTTGTTTTAAGAATCTGTACATTACTCTTTATGAAATATTTAGCAATAGGATTTCCTTCTGGGCATTTGCTAATTGCAGAACAACTTTCTTTCTGTCTTTTTCTCTGATCTCGTTTGTAATTTTGTTATAACGGTTTGCTGTCAATATGTTGGTGTTGTTCTGGAGATAGGTAGATCTCACCTGCAGATTTTTTTTGGTGAGTTTTGAAACTTTTCTTTTGATTGTTAATTTCAGAAAGTTTCAAATCATTCAAAAGTTATAGAACCCGTGAATCAATTTGTGGTGCATATGCAAATATGGATATGTACCCAAAATTATCATAATCAAATTATTCATAGTTTGAATCTTTTGAAACAAAAAATGCAAGTGCTTCGGCTAAAAGTGCTACGTCTAAGAATAACACTTCGAGAGTCGATGAGCCTTATAGCTGAATGAAAGGATCCTTTCATCCATGTCTCGGAGATCAACTGTTGCAAATCCTTGGCATGATCTTGATGTAGGTAATCACATAAATTTTATTTCAATTACTTCACATTTATAAGGCATCTTACACAACCCACCTAATTATATACTTCTGCATGTAGGTCCTGAAGCCTCCTACTATTTTCACTGATGTAATTTCTTTTATTCAGCATTTAAGAATTTAGGAGTTAGTAGATGGTTACTCGATTTCTATTACCAGTAAATGGCATCTGACTATATAATAGCATGTTTTAACTTGCCTATGTGTTTCTATTGAATTCCTTTGTGCTAACTTGATGTTGAAAGCATCTTTCACTTGAAGTTAAAGTATCGATGACAACTTCAAATTGACTAAAAAGTAGAAATTAATAAAACACTTAGCATAAATTTCATTTGACAAACAGATACCCTGATGAAGATGACATTTCTCAAGTAATATTTTCTCACAAATTTGAATGTTGGCTCTAGATATTTTTCCAGTTGAGTTGAAATGAATTTCAACAAGCTTTCCCTTGCATCATCCACTGAGTAACAAATTATTGAAAGAAATTGGTTTTGACGACGCCAGTGGTGACGACCCGGCCATCATCGGCCGCCACGTCTGTGGCAACCCAACACTGATGCTTGATTGGGAGATGTTTTGAGTGAGAGGTAGCTAGCAGGCATGTCATCAGGCTGTGTAAGGTGGGTGGGTAGGTGGGTGGGTCTAATGATTGAGTTTGGTTGGCTTTCTTTTCTTAATGTTCTAAATTTTTGATTTTTAATCTTCTAAATTTCATGGTATTCTTTTATATGGACATATAAACTCAAGTGTATGAGATTTACTTTGGCATTTATGAGGTCAGTTTGAGCCAGGATGAGTTTGACAGGCTGCACCATGGCCTTCTTTCCCAGTTTGACCACAACATCAATGGAAATGCTGCAATTTAAGGATCTCCTATGCTGGCACGAAGCTAAAACAACAAGTTACTTCAGTAACAAAATATATTTGAAGACACCTACAAATTGAATTTTTTTGTATGTGGAATGAATCAGTATATGCAACGTTGATTTTTGCTAGAAAACATTGTCGACAGGTGCTAACACTGACAAGGATGTAGAATTATAGGAAATTTAGGCAATTCGGTTCCTTGGTCTTGATCGGTTCGTTGGTGTGTATTGCAGGAAAGGTTCATGAGATCGGATCATTTAGTATCAGCAGCTTAAAAGTCCACAATGAACGGCCAACAAATGCCTCAACTACTTTAGTTCCCTCTATGGACCAATGCCGCTGGTAGAAACCAACATGAAGGATGTGGATGCACAAAGAGAATGGCTTTGGTAGCGAACCAATTTAAGGGATTCAAGAAGCTGACAACAAAGTTTTGGTTAATTGATTAATTCTTATATTTGTTTTCCAGTGTGCTTATCCACAAAGAATCAACTGATGCTTGAATTTTGAAATATGATGGAATTCCATGCTCTGCTGACTGTTTTCCTAAAAAAATTTCCTTTGTGATCACATTGTCTTAGGTGGGTTAGCTCCAGTTATGTGGATGCTTGACTTTTGAAATATGATGGGAATGCTAAACAACAGGCTATTCTGTTAATGCTAAAGTCTCAAATATCCTCAGCTGAAGCTTACATACATCGTGATGTTCATTCTCTTAGGTACCTTTCTAATTGATTTTTTATTTTATTGTTGCTTACACTGCTTACTGTTTAAATATGGTATTTAAATGATGTTCTATACTAATACATTATTTATTCCAGCAACAATAAAATAAAAAATCAATGGACTTTTTACAGGCTGTTTGTGTTTGCAAATTTCATGGATTGCTTACTGTTTAAATTGCCATTATACTAAAAAGTTGTTTGCAAATTCCATGATTCCATGGACCGCTTACTTTTTACAGGCCGTTTGTGTTTACAAACTGCTTCCAGCAACAATAAAAAAGTTCATGGTTTCATTTTACAGGCTGTTTGTGGTTTACAATAAAAAAGTTCATGCAAGTTTTAAATGACCAAAAAGATAACCAAAGAAAGAAAAGAAACTCCATAAAAGAACAAAGTTTCCCTTCAGACGTTAGAGCCGAGTATTTCATTGAATTTGTTGGATGTTGGGGATCAAAATAATCAGATTCAAACATCCTTAATCCATTCATTCATCCATTCAAAATAAAAAATAGATTTTATTTTTGTCAAATTTGTTAATTCAAGTATTTTTTTCACATGATCTTATATATTTAACAAACTGAGATGTTTTCTTAGATGTATTAGCTATTTGAACATCCAAAATGAAAAAAATCAAGTAGCCGTGGAACACAAAAATCCTGTCATATAAAGTTATTAACAACTTTATATGAGAACATGTAACGACTTGAAAAATTGTTAATTAACATCTGAAAACCTGTATTTGTAGCTTGCATAGAACCTATATTTCATATAACCTGTTAATTCAAGCATTTCATAGAACCTGTTATTTCATAGTACATGAAATGCATAATATATTAACATGTTCTATGTAATATGCGCCTGAAATGCATATTTATATTCTGAATTCGGCCAGGAATTAACCTGGAATTAACCATATGAACCAGTTTGTGTGCATGTGTTAATCTGATGTGGTTTCATATGTGAATGATGGTTTCTTGGTTGCATATATAGGTTCTTCGGAGGTTGAATTGGCATTACCCTGACATTTACTAGAGGAGAAGATGCACTGTGTTTGCGTGTAAAGACAACACCAGAGGAAGTTATCAAGAGAATTCTTGAGCATGTTAATGCAACTGTAAGCAGGGACAATTGATGCACCACCGGCTCGACGCCTGGCCTCGGACCACCGATAGCTGATGCACTACCTGTAAATTATGGATGTTATATTTTGTATTTAGAGAAGTTGTTCATTTCTATGAATTTGAGTTTGTGAAGGCAAAGATGGACTGGAAGATATGAAGCTCATTTGTGGGATAACAGTTGTAGAAAAGAATGCCAGGCTAGAAAGGGAAGGCAATGTTGTATATTCAAATGAGTACTCAGAAAAACACTTGAAGATTTTCCCATTTTTTTTGGGAGGCAAAAGTATTTTATTCATATAACACAAGTTTTTTCTTTGCTCATTTGTATGCAGTAGGATGTTAAAGAATATGATTGGGTCATCAGTCAGAGGAATCTACACTGTATGATCCCCGTAATTCCATTAATATAATTATTTAAGGATTTTCAGCGGTTGTATAGCATATGAAAACTAAATTTTCACTGCCTCTCATATGAAAGAATGTTGTTTGCCCATTTGATATTGTTGACAATTCAGCACGATTGAAAAATTTTGAGTTTTGGCTAAGAGAATGGGATGAGTGATGTCTATCCACATGATCCACTCTCAAAATATTGAATGTTTGAGAATTGAAGCTCTGCAATCATTTTTCTTTTTTTCTCCATTAAATTTGTTGTAACAGTTTGCTACAATGACAACCATTTTCTGAATATTTGTGCCATAGTTAATCAATGAACCCGGGTAATGAAATTGATTGCTTTTTGGTATTTCTTAGACATTGGTATGCTCTATTTCCTCATGTCTCATACTTCTACTAAGGTGTTCATGTCATAGAAATATGACCTTTTTTGCAGTTGGCTAGGTATGTAAAGCAACTGAAAACAAGAAGTTAAAGATATCCTGATCGAAAGATTTTTGTGTTGAGTTATCTGTACCTTTTTGTTTGATTTAGGATTTCTATAATTTCCTGTGGATTCAGATCTGGATCGCGTGTGCACGAGCATATGAAACTGAAGCTCTCACCTTATGTAACTTATGGATATCAATTTCTAACTGAAGCTCTCACCTTAAACAATTTTGAGCATTAAGCAAATAAAACTGAAGCTCTCATTTCATTTCAATATCCATCAGTCAAATATCCAGGATTGCAGTCCCCTGTCATACTATGCATATGAAATTGAAATTGAAAATCTTGGATATTGAGCCTATGAAGTTGAAATTGAAACAACGTTAAAAAAAATATGCTCAAGGCTCAAAAACTGATGGACAATGAGACTGATGGATAGGCTCAAAAATATTGAGCCTTCTTGTCAAGTGAAATTGAAATTTTTGTAACTGATGGACAATCAGTTTCCTATCAAAAATCCATGGAAATATTTATAACTTATGGATTTTGAGCCTTCCCCTAAAATATTGAGCCTTTCCATCAGTTTCAATGATATTGAGCCTATCCATCAATTTCAATTTACATGAAGGCTCAAAAATCCTGTTAAACAAAAATGGAAATCCATTGAAATTAAAATTGTTTCATATGCTCAAGGCTTAATATCCATGGATGAAATTTCAATATCCATCAGTCAATTTCATTTCAATTCATATTGAAATTGGTTAAGATAAATGAGATAAATGAATATTGAAACTTGACTGAAATTCATATCAATACTCTGAGTATATATCAATGCTCTGTAAACTTATGCTCAGTATACATGAAATTGAATAACTATTTTGAATAACTATTTTGGTATTTCATGCAAAGTTTGCTTAGTGCCACTCAAAATGATTGAAATTTCTTGGGATGAGCTAAATTATGGGTGATCTAAGATTTTGAGGGGGAATCGTAAATGAACCGCGCCGAAGGCGCCCGTTAAATTTTTTTAACTAATTTGTTGTTCTGCACCGAATGTGTCCGCGCCGAATTTGTTGTTCCGCGCTGAAGGTGCATGCGCCGATTTCGTTGTTCCACGTCGAATGCGTCCGTGTCGCTAAATATTTTTACGCTAATTTGTTGTTCTGCGCAATTTTGACCGTGGAAATAATTTTTTAGGGAACAAAGATTTTGCGGAGGAAAATCTTAATTGAACCGTGCCCGCGGGCACGGGGTATGACTAGTATATATATATAAAGAGAAAAAGCATAATGAATAAGAAGTGGCAATTACAGAACATAGATAATTGGCCTCGAGGGCATACATCTCTCAATAGTCTCGTCGCATTGAGCTCCTTCAGGACGAGGGGAGAGGGGAGATAGGACATTATTGCTTCAGGGAAGAAGGCAGGGTGATCCGTTACTCCAGGTTAGGAGGTACAATTCCTTGGCTTATTGGCATGGTGGGTGGCACTCCTGTGTGCTGCTTAGAAGGAGTTAGGATGATTGGTGTGCCCATGGTTGCAACGACTGCGAACTCGTTAGTTGTTCTATCACGACAGTCAGCACCTGAATATTGACGCTCACCACCTATAAATATGCATGAAAACTACTGCAAAGTTACTAATTATGGCTCATGCATTCCATATGTGGAAGAATTCGGATTCATGGGGTGGGACATACCATCTGTCGCCCCAATGGTAATTAGCTTTTCAGGTCCTTAATTGGTAGATCGAGTCATCGTCAGTGCAGTTGAAGACATGAATGTCAACTCAAAATTCCCCCAGAGGTGCCAACAGACGGTGCCAAACGTTTACGGGTTTTTTCTCACCACTGATATTATTGGATGATCTATGATGATGGTACGATTGTAGTAACTGGCATGGTATGGCGTTGGCAGTAGACTAAGTATTGGGTGAGCTAACCCCAGGCTGAAAAGATCGCGATTCGAGCTATTTCAACCAAGTCTTCGCTATTTTCGGGCTACCTTCAGCTTCTTGCAACACGAAGAGCTCGTTAAAGAGGGTCGAATATATGACCCGACCTAATCCACTCCGATGCTTGAGTCGGATATCGACTTAAAGGAGGCTCGTGGTAACTATGGTCGATCTGTTAGGAGATTAATCGATAGTTATCACACCGAGCTATGTAAGAAATGTAGAATTTTAAGTGGAGCATATATCAGTATAGTAGTACCAGACTTTTTTGTTTCTCCGAGAAAATTATTCTCGTCCCTTCTCACGTTTCATGAGAGACTACTTTTAGGGTGTGTTTGGTTTGAAGGAAAAGGAAAGAAAGAAAAATGAAATGAAAAGGAAAAAGAAAAAGAAAGAAAAGGAAAATGAAATGAGATTCTTTCTCATGTTTGGTTACCAAAGAAAATTGGGAAGAAAGTTGAATGGAAAAATATAGAAATTATTATTATTAGGTTGCATATTGAATATGAATAAAAAATAATTTAACTGGTTACGTTGTGAATTCAAATCATTCTACCATCATAATAAATTAAAATTTTTTTTAAATTAAAACGTATTGGTTATTTTGAAAAAAAATATTAATTTAGCAAATAATTTGCGAATTGTAACGAATAATTCATTAACACTATAAATATTACGATTCGTAGATAATATGTTATTTAATAGTATACGAATAATTTACAAATTTTGTTAAAAAGTTTGAAATAATTCACAAGCTATTTGAAAAATTCGTGCATAATGTGTGGATTTTTCAAGCAACTCTGAATTTTTAGAAATTTGTGAATTATTCGCACAATTTATGCATACATGAAAATAAATTAAAGATTCGAAATTTATTTGGAAAATAGAGAATTATACGCGAGCTATATATAAAATTCATGAATAATTCAAGAATTTTTAAAAGATCGCGAATTATTCGTGAATTTTTAAAAATTCATAAATTATGCTCTATTTCGAACAATTCACGAATGAATATATATTGAAGGTGTTTTTTTGAAAAATTAGTCAATTATTCGGGATTTAAAATTCGTAAATAATTTGTGAATTTTTCGAGTAATTCGCGAATAAATTTTTGAAAAATTCACGAATTTTTCATGATTTTTTGATACAAACTTATGAATAATTCGTGGATTCATTAAAAATAACAACTAATTATGTTTGCTAAAAAATATAAGTACATGAAAGTGTGAGAAATTAGTTTACCTCTCTTTTCCCTCATTTTCCTTGGGTCAAAAAGAGGAAAATCTCAAAGAAAAGTTTTAATAAAAATTTTCCTTTGTTTTCTTTCATTTTCATTTTCCTTTGTTTTTTCTTTCCAACCAAACAATGGAAATACTTTTCCTTCTAACTTTCTTTCCTTTTCTTTCATTTTCCTTCAAACCAAACGCACCTTAGGCTTTTGAGGGACGTTAGAAGTAACAGACAAGCTTTTAAACCATTTTATTGCTTTTTGTCTTAGCTGTCGTCATTGATGACGAGTTTAACGGTCGATCATTGAATACAGTCATTATGAGCCTCCCTTTAAATGAAGAAACCCAACGATCAGCTTGGTTGTCTTAAATGAAGAATCGATTAGCTGAAATGTGAGGGCCTCCGGGCTGCTAGGTCGAAGACGTGGGTTCTACTGGGCTTTTGGACCTGTTCACTCAAATAAAAAGCTGAGTGATCGGCAGGTCCAGTGATGTATCATTAATGGGTCAACTGTCCCATTTGATTTAATATAAAGATTACACGGGTCCCCCAAAATCAAATAGGGGGATCATCTATCCTTTGGTGTTGAATGTTATAGGGGGATCATCTATCCTTTGGGGTTGAATGTTCTAATGGAATTTGTTCTCCTCTCACATGTGAGGGGGTTGGTAGCAACTGAAGCAGTCTTCGTCTCAAACATGCGAAGGCTACCATCAATATGAAATCGAGAATCACTTTAAATTAAGTTCAAATGCCTAAACAAACAAACATACATACTTTATTTTCAGAAGTCATATGTAAGAGAGCAAATTAAAATTCTTGTTACCAAGTGGTCAATTACGCATCAGGACGTGAGTGATGCCGTAAATATATATTAGCAATATATTGGCAACTAAGCAATTTTAACTACTTAATCACGATTGAGATAACTTAGAGTGCATTGTCTATTCGTCTCACTCAGGTATGCAACTTCTGGTTTGTATTGCATGTCGGGTTGCAAATGGGTTTGGATTATCCGAATCGGATCCGTACCCGTATCCTTTAGCAGACGGATAATTACGTTATTGTTAATGATATCAAAATGACTCGTCCATTTGGATCAGTAGTAGTTTTGAACGTCCTTTTAACGCCTTGTTATGATTTGGGCGAATGTTGAAATTGGTCTGCTAATCACCAAACAGTGACAGCTTACACAGTGGGGAAACTGCAGGCCAAAGTCTTCAGAATAACAAACTATTTCATACGCGCAGAAGCTCTCAGAAATAAAGACTGCAGCCAGCTATTCCCATGAGAAGACCAAATCAAAACAAACAGTCTTGGTCCAACAAGTCATGGACAAGGCACACATGGTATGAACGAAACCACATCAGTTTTCAGCAATTGTATGCCTATACGCGAGTCTTTTTTTTTTTTTTTTGATTCTTCGGAAAGTAGGCTAGGGGCGCGCGCGGGGACGCCAAGCACCCGGGATCGAACCCGGGTGGCCTCGCAGCAAGCGAGGGCTTTATGCCGCTGGAGCAACGCTCCTTTGGCCTATACGCGCGTCTTTCATTACTATGCAACGGATCAATTTCAGGCTGGCATCATACTGCCCGCGGCTTAAGGATTATACTTCTTTTCTGGAAACTGGAAAAGAACGAGGAGACTGAAATACTACTGGTAGGATTTGATCAGTTGAAACTTAAGCTCTTTTGGGCCAGTGCCATATATAGCTAGACCCTAGAGCATAGATACCTGGACGCAGTGATAACAGTTGATCTCTTCTTCACGCGAGTATGGTGTCTCTGTGATCTGTTGACAATGCCTTGCTGCTTTGGATTGTAATGTTTATATACAAAATCCCATATGGACGGTTCCAAACGATGAAGAAGTTGTCCCATATCAATATAGGGCCATCATTCGCGTATTTGCTAGCTTCCGATAGATGACATGATTATTCTTGCTTGCCTATACACATGAGCCCCATTGCATTATATACAATTTATCCGGATGGTGGTAATTATGGTTATATTTATTGTGTAGAGTTGTGCGTAGATACGTTGAGGTTAAGCATTTCTCGAAAAGAAATTGTAGCATATGTTATTGGAGATAATCGACGATGATTTACTGCTATGGTCTAAGCATAACTTAGTAACACATATAAATGTGTATCATGCTGCGTTTCGTTTTTAACTCTCAACCCAAAAGCCTGCTAATTAAATGATCTGCCAAACCTCTTGGACTTGTATTACAAGGCAATTAATTAAGTAGAAACTTCATAACTTGTACTAGTCAAATTATTAAAGTTCTCATACTAATTGATGCGGGAGCAGGTGAGATTAATTGAGAGGGAGAGGGAAAGGGAGAGGGATGTTGATTGATTTGATCAGAAAGTAAGCATTGAGATGGAAACAAATTTCGCTTTGACCTTCTTCCTCAAATTTTCTGTTCATGAACTTTGACCGTAATCCAAAGCATGCATCTCGGTCTCTCTACTCCACCAACCGACCATTCTTTTACTTGAAAAGAAATTTTTTGGAAATACTTCTCAGGTTTGAAGCTATTGTTTAGTGCCAGAAAAAAGCATGCATGCAGCCTCTAACTAAATCTGCATATTTCAAGGCGAGGACTATCTACACCGCTTATCGTTCGGTGTACATAAGTGTGAGTGCCATGAGTTTGATAGATGTGATGTATCACTTCCGGAAAAAGACAGCTCGAGACACATCCATGGATCACAACTGGGACGGCTGGCATCGAGTTTCGGGGCCTACAACAGATGCAAATTGTAATCGAGTGTACGACTTTTTTATTCACTTTTTTTTTCTCTCTCTCCTCTCCTCCTCTCTCTCTCTCATCTTTCTGTTTCGTTCACGCTCGTCAGGTTGGTTCGGGAGAGGGAGAGCCCGGGTCTTGAGCTCGGCGGTCCTTCGCTTCGCCGCTGTTCGGAGCTGGAGAAGGGACAATGGGAACGGTGAGTTCTTGTGCCGAGTTCTTGTCCATGACACGCGAAGGGACACGGAGAAGGCAAGCTGTTGAAGGAGTTGGTGTCCACCGCCAAGTTCTTGGCCAGCTCGACCACGATGGGCGGCACGATGGGCGCGATCGTGACACCTTGTCTCTCCACCAGCTCCATCATCTTCACGGCGTCGAACTTCCTCATTAGCATGATCGCAGACCCCGCCCTCAACCTGCCTAGTCGCACCGAGTTCAGCAAGTATGTGAAACTGCGGCAGGACGTAGAGGAGGACGTCCTCTGTCACGCTTGTGTCTGGCCCCATTTGCGTCAGCATGACCCCCTTCGGGAGCCCGGTGGTGACGGACGGTACGACAGCGCCACCACGTCGTCCGGGCTGATCTCGGCCTCCGGAAGCTGGCTTTCGACGAAGGACTGAGGCTTGGGTGGCTTTCTATTTGTGTCTCCCTGGCTAAAAATGAATGGAATTCAATGGTGACGTTGTGGGATCTGATTCCTTGATTTGTTTAATTTCTGTATATTCTTTGCTTATGGTGGTGGATTTCTTGAGCTGATAGATGCATTGGGAAAATGAAAGCTTCGATGAAAACTACAACAAAACTGAAAAAGGGGAGAGCAAGATTTTGCAACAAAGGAGAATAACTAGATGCATCAGCCACGAAGGCTTAGTCCAAGACTCCAAGAGGAATTTAAACGATAAATGCAGGGTTTTGATAGGAATATGGACGATTCTTGTTCCATAATTTAGGTGTAAATTCCAGATCTACAATATGACGAAGCAAAGTTGCCACCCACCTGATAGACCGGATCGTCCAGATTTTGATCCCCGTGACGCGTCTAAGATCTTCCCTGACGATAAAAGATAACATAGATGGATCGGCTCATCGCTTTCAAACCAATGTGGCAACTGATGAACTTTTCTCGAGCTGGATATTCTTTTGGATAGGAAAGAAACAGCGGTTAATGTTCTAATGATATTTTTGAGGAGAGGCTACTTGTCGCGGTGTATCTATTGTCTCAACCCTGATTTTTTTTGCAAGTGATTCCTATTAGCCGTAAGATCCCATCTGACTGCCCATGGGGGTAGGGCACGTATGATTAACTAACACTCGGACCTTGACCTTGAGCTGCATTTGGCAACCGGTCTTGTTGGGAGTAATAGTAGCTTGTTGCTTCTCACCAAATGGCAAAATCTCACTCACTCACACAAACACATCTTAAGATACAAATTTTATATGTCTTCCCTCAAAAAATTTCATGACTGTTTCGAGGTGTTTTTTCACCACTGTTTGATAGTCGCGAGGGTCGGAGCCAACGCGATCATGCAAGACACATGCGTCGTCCGGGATCGGATAGAGGCACGTTAGCTCGGTTGGAAATGCGCGGATCCGTGCGTCGGTATCCCGAATGGCAGCTTCGGGAGAGCGACGGCCTCCTCGAGTGGGGAGGTGAATGAGCTCGGGGTCGGAATCGCTCGGTTCCGGTGGATGGAGCGTCGTATGATGATGGTGCATATGTATGGTAGAAACCAATTGATAAAAAATTTTCTAAAAGAATTTCGAGATGCGAACACAACCAACACATTTCTAAAAGAATTTCTAAAATTCATTTCGAGATGCAGAGCTTGAATGGGTTCGCAAAGCACAACTGCACACGCTCCCACGGAATAAGGTAAGTAGAGTTCTCAATTTAAATTTTTTATTCACGAATATATATTTATTTATCTAACAAATTTGTGCTTGTTAATTATTTAGTTATTGCGCATCCAGGTGGAACTTCAGCATGGGTTGTGTTACGAGGTGGAACTCGCGTACAATGAATTTGTATTATGGGGAACCAAGGGCACGGTGGTTATATGGAAATGAGGGGTTAGGTAGGCTGTTTTACAAGTGATTAGTGAGGTGAAGAAGTCGGCATGCTGACTGGCATGCTGACTGGACGCGCTGAGCTGGCTCAGACGTCAACGGAAACTCCAGACAAGGGCGTCGGGAATCGGGTTACCAGACCTGCTTTCGTCAGGCGACGCGACGGCCGGGGGGGGGGGGGGGGGGCTTTTGTCGGGGTGTCAGAGCCGAAAGCATTAAATGTCAGATGGCTCAGCCGCCAGGGGGTGTTTTGTCAGCCGGTCGGGTGACGTATGTGTCAGTCGTGTCCTTATCCTAGGCTGTTTTGTCGTTAGCGACGAACTAAAGGACGGGCAGTGTCACCCTAGGCGTCGCGGTTCGCGGGAGTTGGGCGGGCCGTCCCGATTGGCCATGGGGTACGGCCCGCTGGTGCGGAGGGATACGTCCACGCCGGTCAATAGGCCTGGCCTAGCTACCCAAGCGTCCCCAAGCGCGCTACCCCGGCGGGTCGGGCGGCTGCGGTCGTTCGTCTCGGCCGGCTGCGGTCGTTCGTCTCGACCGGCTCGGGGAGCGCTGCCAGGCGCGCCTGTCTCCATGATGCCCCGGCTTTTCGGGGCGGCGGCCCCTTTGTGATAGGGCGAGTTAGTGGGATATGTTAGCGGATCCTGGCGGGAGCCGGGCTCCCACGATCTTTAGGTCGTAACAGGTTGAAATAGACAGTTTCTCTCTTTATAACGTGATAAGGAACAAGTTTTCAAGCCAATGACCTACTCTGCTGCTATTACAACTCCAGTGTCGTGATTGTAAACTCCTCGACGAAGAACTTGCACTTTGCTTGTCGATTGCCTTCCCCTTGGTCTTGAGCAGGGCCTTGCGGTCCTTGTCGAGCTTCAGCTTCGTGACGACGACCTTTGACGGGTCGATGCCGATGTTGACCGTCGATCCGTTGACCTTCTAGTGGATTATCTTGCTTTTTCGACTCAATTTCTCAAATGTCAGGCTACTTCAATAAAAAGTGACTTAAAAATACTCATGCGATTATCAAAGGCAAAAAACATATACTAAATTCTTATAGCCATCAAGAGTCTGATATAATAGACAACTTGATGTTTTCCTTCGAAAAATACACGGAGGCAATTAGGTATTGCCCGAACCAACTCCATCAACTGCGCCTGAGGCCGAAGGGCAGGAATCGAAGTCGGTTCCAATGCGAGCGCGCGGTTGCAATCCGTAATCGACTCGGCAACTCGGCCGGCCGCCTTGTAGGCCGCCGCGCGGCCGACGAGGCAGGCAGCAGAGAACGCATGGGGGTGCCATGGCATCCGTCGAGGTTCTGCGAGAAATGGCGTATGGACTCCGAAGGGAGTCCGGCGTCGAACACGTTCAATGCGGCGGTGCGTCGACGGAGTAGGAGCTTGATGTGCGAAAGGAGGTGGGAGGCGGTTTCGGACTTGGTCGGAGGCAGAGCCGAGGACGATTGCGGGTTCGGATTAGGCTGAAAGGCGTTTGATGTAAAGCGATCGTCGGAGCGCGATGTGCTCTCTCGAAGGAACGAAGCGGAAGCGATGCGGCGGCCTGTTTGAAGGAGGACCATTGCGTCCTCCATTAGACCAAGGTGGCAGCAAGCCTGGCCCAAGATCATATACCTGGTGTGCACACAAGAAGAACAATTTTTTTTTGTTAATTCACTATAATTCAACACTGTAAATCAATAATTTAAGCTGGAAACACAAACTAACATCTAAGCTCTCATGAAACTTGTTAGGTTTGGTACACCAGCCGCTTTGTTTTGCCTCATCGAACAAAATCATAATACACAATTAAAGAAAAATGTGAAAAAAAGTTACCTCCATTGTCCTTCATTGTTGGAGCCCCGACTCAATCCGGCCATCACCTTCTTCTTGAGATCGGAGATGGAGAAGCACCTGAACGATCGGTCGCCATCGTCGGCCTTCTCCTCGTTGGGGGACAATAGCTTGGTCCTCTCTTTGGCAGGATCGCAAGAACTCAGAGAAGTCGACGAGTCGTCATCAGAGAACATTTGCACCTCGGTATGTAATCCTGCAGCATGTCTGCAACCTCGCGGAATCTCCGAATGAAGAGCAAGGATCGAGCTTTGAGCTCCATGGCCGCATCGCATCGAGGACTAGGACGTCTCAACCCCAAACCTCTCTGCTTAATTCCACATATTGACCAGCTCTTACCCACAAGCACTGCTTAATTCCATATAATGACGTCTCAACCCCAAACTTCATTGCTTAAACATATATAATGACGCTAGCTACCACTTAGTTCGATTCATCGATCTTCTCATAATCCATGGACTACGTAACCAAGTCCCATGGCTTAAAAATCTGCACATTTGCCGCCATATTGTCCGTTTTGCCGCCATATTCCCCATCGTCGGAAGACTCCCGTTCCTGCGCCCAGAGCTCCACACCTACTTCAAGCGGCTGGTCCAAACCTACGGCCCGATCTTTCAGATCAAGCTCGGCACCAAGAACTGCGTCATGGTCTCCTCCCCCTTACTGGCCCGCGAGGTTCTCCGCGACAAGGACTCCGTTCTCGGAAACCACGACGCGACGGCGGCGTCCCACATCATCTGCTACGGCGGCTCCGACATCGCCTGCAGCCCGCTCGGGCCCAACGGGCGGATGCTCCGACGGGTGTGCGTGCAGGAGCCGCTGAGCACGGCCAGCCTGGACGCAGTCTACCACCTCCGGCGGCACGAAGCGCGGGCAACCATGCTCTGCCGGCTGGGCAAGGCCGGCCAACCGACGGAGGTGAAGGATCCGGCGGCGGAGAAGTTGGGGATCTAGGTGCCGCCGGCTTTGGCGAGGGCGGAGGCGGAGGAGGAGGCGGCGAGGTCTCCGACCGAGATGCAGGTGCAAGAGTTGCAGAGGCTGTGATATTTTGGGAGGGCGTGATATTTTGGGAGTGGAGTGACGAAACCCGAGAGCAGCGACCAGACTGTTCTTGACGTGGGTCCCAAGGTGTCGTCCGTGGAGTCCGTGACAAAATAAATTAATACCGATCATTTCACACAATTTTCCGTGTCTGCACCGCAAAATTTTGCAGTGCAGATAGCACGGCTCTATTTCAATTATCTATTCGTTTCCGCACTTCGATTCAGTTCGTCCATCCGATCTTAGATTATGTTTATAATCAAGTCTTATCAGTAGTAGGTGCGCTCTCACCTCTACTGATGGGACTAACATCACCAAAATAGTGGCACCAATATCAGCACACACTCGATCGGGACACTAACCTAGCTAGTTAATCGTTAGGACGAAACCTAACAAGGGTCAACTGTTACTTATCATTTCTTGCTTCATCAATACCAACATGCAGATGGAATTGATATGCCTTTGGGTTTTAGAAGGGGAGTTACTATCTGCACCTCAAAGCATGATGTGCATATAAATTTTTGTGCAATTTCTTTCTATTTTGGGTACAGAGGAAGTGTGATTAGAGGCTTTGATATGATATAAACACTTATTTTGGAAACAAAAAGTACATACACCTTAGTGTTTCTTTAGAAGTGGAGTACTCTATGTTAGGTCATTAGTAATTGTACATTTGTCGCCAGTGGCACCAAGATGGAGAAGAGAGTCTTCGTCTCTAGGCCATGTTGGAAGAAATGTTGAACTTACAACATAACGTTCAACACACTATGTCGGGTACGTAGCTGCAAATTAAATGTCGAGTTTGGGATCATTTTCGATGGAAGCTCTTGAACTCAGCTTAGTATCTTTAATATCTTTTGATATATTCTGATGGTTGAATATTGCTGAAGATATTTTTGGCAGCTGCAATCTCTCGAAACTAATTGAGAAACGGTTGGAGAGTATCTTGCCCGCAATATATTGTTTAATTGATCCTTGAAGATTCGCGGAACCACCTACCCGAATTGGTTCCAGAAATTGTGGGCTGCCGATCCGCATCTGATATGATTGAACGTCTTTCCTTATTGACCTGCGGATTGAGGGGGAGCGGGATATATCAGGGATACGACTTTGACGGCTAGGGTTAGAACTTTTGAAAAAAATTTAGAAGAACTCCAGGAGGGAGGCCGACGGCTACGCACGTAGGTATCAAGAGAGTTGATCTAGTCGGTTGTGCAAGGGGAGCTTGTATAGAATACTCCATGGGTTGGTAGAACCCACCCATCACGGTTTGTATTGAGGAGGAGGTTGTTCCTCCTAATAGAATCCGATATTAGTGATCGTACTCATTAATTATTTTAGTGGACTATTCTGATTTTCTGGGCGGGCCCCGTAGATGTAGGTGTGCGCACCGAACTGCGTTACCAAGTCTTGTGTGTCTTTGATTGGCTTGTGTTTATCATTCGACTTTATTGATTATTAACTGCGTGCTGAAATTCATTTGGTATCAGAGCGGGTCATCTGTGATACTTTGTGTTGTCAAAGTGGGTGTGATCCTGTGTTCGCAGTACGCAAATCATGAATACGAAAGAAGGCGCTTCTATTACACGTCCTCCACTGCCACCGGAACAAACTACACATACTGGAAGTCCCGGATGCGTGCCTTTATCAAGTCTCTAGATGAGAAGGCATGGGTCGCCACCATTGAAGGATGGACTCCACCGATCGAAGTAGATAAAGAAGGCAAAGAATACCTTAAACCGGCAAAAGATTGGGGTCCAGAAGAAGATCGAGCGGCATTGGGAAACTCTAAGGCCGTGAATGCTATTTTCACTGCTGTTGACGAAGAGCAGTTCAAGCTGATCTCCACATATGAGTATGCCAAAGAAGCTTGGGATATTCTCCAGAATGTTCATGAAGGAACGAGTATAGTAAAGGCTTCCAAACTCCAAATGCTTGCATCCCAGTTCGAAAATCTAAGGATGAATGATGATGAGACTGTTGCCGAATTTAATGAGAGGCTGAGAGACATAAAAAATCAGGCTTTCCAACTAGGCAAGAAATACTCGCAAAGGAAGCTGGTCGAGAAGACGTTGAGATCTCTCCCTGACAAGTTTTCTGCAAAGATAGCGGCCATTAAAGAAATGAGAAACACATCCACTATGAGATTGGATGAACTCATGGGTTCTCTTCAGACCTATGAGATGAATCTTAAGCAGAACAGAAGGGACAAAGGGGTGGCATTAAAGGCAGAAGTTAGTGAAACACATAAATCAGAGAATGAGTCGGATCTAGATGAGAACATTGCATTGCTAACTAAGAACTTCAGCAGGATGATGAGGAAGATCAGCAACAGGGGTCAAAAATTCAGATCTGTCAATAAGATGGCACGACCAAATCCTTCCACTGCTGAAAAGACCATCCGTCATCCTACTCAAAGGTATGAGTCAAAGAACAAAGGCAAAGGAATACAATGCAGGGAATGTGAAGACTTTGGCCACATACAAGCTGAGTGTGCAAACACCCTCAAGAAGCAGAAAGGGAAATCTCTAGCCATTTCTTGGAGTGATGAGGATTCCGAAGGAAGTGCTAGATATGAGGACATCACCAGTAACTATGCCGTCTTTACTGCTACCCTGAAAGATCAGTCTGATTGCGACGCGTCTAGTCATGTTGAACGTACGGTTGCAACATCAGGTACAATATTGGGGAGCAAACTGAGCAATGTCAAACAGAATGCTGCAACATCGCGTACAACATTCAGCAGTGAATTCGACTCTGAAGATGATAGTGAGGAGGATGTTGGGAAGAAGACATTCGGACGGCCTACCAGACCATGTTCAACAAGTGGATGGAGATCTGTGAAGCTAACAAAACTTTGAAAGATGAAAATGCCAAACTGAAAGGTGAGACAGATGATACTAAGGCTAAACTTCTGAAGACCGAGCTCAATCTCAGGAATCTTGAGAGCAGCCTCAGGAGAACTCTCCTCAGAGCTGAGAAGGCAGAGAGTATCCTCAACAAGTGGAACTCGGGGAAGTTAAAGCTCGATGATATTCTTAACATGGGAAAAATCTCAGGAGATCGCACTGGTGTAGGATACAACAGAGGAGGCTACTTGCATTCTCCCAAGGAAAGACGTGTTCTCGTGACAAAAGAACTTGAAAAGGTGGGTTAGGTCAAAGGACATGAACAGAAGTTGAAGCAGAGGAAAAGTACAACATCTATGCGTCCCATGTGTGACTACTGTAGGCACGTAGGGCACACTGACAGGAATATTTCAGCAGCATGAAGCATTGGCATGAAGGAAGAAATGTTAGACATCCCATCAAAAGGACAACAAAGAAATGGGTAAGGAAATCTAAATTGTACAGCATGATGGCTTACACTTTGTTGATTGCTTTTTTCGAAAACCTTTGGTACTTCGACAATGGATGCTTCCGATATATGACAGGCAATAGGGGTCTTCTTACTGAGTATTCGGCTGGTAACAAAGGCCACGTAACCTTTGGTGATGGTCAGAGGAGTAAGGTTGTTGGGAAAGGAAACCTAAATGTGACAAGGTCTCTGAAGCTGAGGATGTGATGCATGTAGAAGACTTGAAGGCAAACCTTATCAGCATAAGCCAACTGTGTGATCAAGGTTTCTTTGTCCGGTTTACTAAAGATGAATGTCTAGTCTTCAATGGAGATGAAGTATGCGTACTTACTGGAAAAAGGTCTACTGAAAACTGTTACCTTCTCCAAGAAACTAACAAGTGTTTCAAGCCGATGTTTCAGAGCAGTGGCATCAAAAGCTAGGGCATCTAAATTTCAAGACTTTGATGAAGATATCTCAAGTGGGAGTTGTTCGTAGCATACCGACTCTAACCAAGAAGAAAGAGGGTGTGTGTGGACCTTGTCAACTTGGAAAGCAAAAGAAGACGAGTCACAAGCAACTCCAGATGATTACTACATCTAAGAACTTGGAGCTACTACTTATAGATCTGATCGGACCAACGTCAGAAACTAGCATGGGAGCTCAAGGTATTGCGCATGAATTCTCGGCTCCTAAGACTCCTCAACAAAATGGAGTGGTTGAAAGGAAAAACCGCACCCTTCAAGAAATGGTGCGTGTGATGCTGAATTCCAGGGAGGTCAGTGTTAAGTTGTGGGCTGAAGCTGTCAACACTGCATGCTACACTATAAATAGAGTCTATCTCCGCCCTAGAACCAAGAAAACTCCCTATGAGATCTGGAAAAGAATAAAACCTGATGTGTCTTACTTTCAAATTTTCGGAAGCAAATGTTATATCCAGCAAGACAGTACTCCAAGGCAGAAATTTGATGCTAAGAGTGACAAAGGGATATGTCTTGGATATTCCATAACAAGCCGTGCCTTCAAAGTGTTAAATCAATGTACCAACGTCATGATGGAGTCAATCAATATAGTGGTAGACGATTTTGATCAGGGAGAGGTAGCCATAAGTGAAGGGAGGGTGTCTCAGGAAGACTGCACAGATGAGGAAGATTATGTTGAACCCAATGTTGCAACAATTGATACAACACAAGGAAATGTTGAACAAAATGTTGCAACACAGGATGCAACATCTGTTGAGATATCACAGGATAAGGCAGAAGAAGATCAAGCCCCTGAAGGAATTACTAAGGTTATACGGAATTATCTGCCAGAGTTGATCATTGGTGATGTTCATGACAGCCGCCAGACAAGAGGTAAAAGCCGAGTCAACTATCGTGATCTTGCCGGGTATGCCTGTTTTCTCTCCGTTGTTGAACCAAAAAATGTGAAGGAAGCTATTCTTGATGAGTTCTGGGTGTTAGCTATGCAAGAAGAGCTGAATCAATTTCAGCGTAATGATGTCTGGTGTCTGGTTGAGAGACCTAAAGGAATAAATGTCATTGGGAAAAAATGGATATTTAAGAATAAAACTGATGAGAAAGGCAACGTCACCTGCAACAAGGCTCGTCTGGTGGCTCAAGGCTACACTCAGGTTGAGGGCATTGATTTTGATGAGACGTTTGCGCTTGTAGCTCGGCAGGAATCAATCAGACTTCTTTTAGCAGTTGCCTGTAGTTTCAATTTCAAGCTCCATCAGATGGATGTAAAGAGCGCTTTCCTGAATGGGATATTGAATGAAGAAGTGTATGTCAAACAACCGAAAGGGTTTGAAGATCCATTTCTTCCAAATCATGTCTACCAGGTGAAGAAGGCTCTTTATAGATGATGCAAGCGCCAAGCGCTTGGTACGAGAGGTTGACTAAGTATCTTCTCCAAAAAGCGTATGAACGAGGGTGAGCCGACAAGACATTATTTGTTCAAAGAACCAGGTCAGGTGTTATTGTTACTCAGATCTATGTGGATGATATAGTTTTCGGCTCCACTTCACAACAGCTGGTGCGTGAATTCATTGCCCTCATGCAGAAGGAGTTCGAGATGAGCATGGTTGGTGAATTGAACATGTTCCTTGGACTTCAGGTAAAACAATGCAGTGATGGTTTGTTCATCTCTCAAAGTAAATATGCTAGAAATCTTGTTAAGAGGTTTGGTCTGGAAAATGCTCGACAAGTTCGCACCCCTATGTCCACCAGTGAAAAACTCTCCAAGGATGATGGTGGGAAATCGGTGGAAGTCACACTATACAGAAGTATGTTATGGAGTTTGCTATATCTGACGGCTAGCAGGCCGGATATCAGTTTCAGTGTAGGTGTATATGCTCGTTATCAAGCATGCCCTAAAGAGTCACATATCATGGCTTTCAAAAGGATTATCAGGTATGTCAGTGGGACTGCGGATTATGGCATATGGTATACCAAGGATACAAACACCCTACTTTTGGGCTACAGTGATGCTGATTGGACGGGAAATGCAGATGATAGAAAGAGTACTACATGAGGCTGTTTTTATGTGGGAAACAACCTTGTCTCCTGGTACAGTAAGAAGCAAAATTCCATCTCTCTATCTACGGCGGAGGCTGAATATATTGCAGCAGGGATTTGTTGCACTCAACTATTATGGATGAAGCAAATGCTAACAGAGTACGGGTTGGAGCAGGGGATACTGACTATCTTATATGACAACCAAAGTGCGATCAATATTTCCAAGAATCCTGTGTAGCACTCCAGAACCAAACATATAGACATCCGACACCATTTCATCAGAGAGTTAGTTGAGAAGAAATCACTTAACATGGAATATGTTGCTACTTCTAGCCAATTAGCTGACATCTTCACAAACCCCCTAGACTCTAGCAGATTTGAAGAATTGCGACAGGCTCTTGGGATGTGTCGTGTCTAATGTTGGTTATTATGTTGAGCATAATGTTACACCTCATGTTGCAACATAAGGGGGTATTAAGCGGCTATTAGTTGGTTGGGCCGGAGTTATCTTTCGGTCTGTTATATTTGTTTCCTTAATTCCATGCTCTTCTCACGGCGCTCTTTCCTCTCTCAAATATTTCAAATCATTGCAGTGTGTTTTTTCTAGGGTTCTTGATCTTTTCATGTGAAATTCTCCCTCATCCTCTGGAATGGTGCACGATCAAAAGGAGAAATCGTCTCAGACCCCTCGGCGCTCTTCCTGCCGAACTTCCTCATCAAAAAGAGGTGCATCTTCGTCCTCTCCTCCACAGGCCAAGCGAAAGGGAGTGGCTCCTCGGACTGATCGTGCCACGTCTTTCGGTAATTCTCCTCGTTCTTCGTCTCAGATGTCTTCCCAGGGCATGCACACTCCAGTAGCACCGAATTGGGAGGTAGTTCCTTTTTTCCCAATTCTGGAAATTCCCCTTATGTCGAAACCCTTGTTTTCTGATTCCGGTGAGGAAGAAGTCTATCCTACTCTAGTCACTATTCAGGACTGGTTCTGGCACCTTAAAAGGACTGGTCTAAAATTGGATCTATCAGGGATGGATTTCACTGGGGTAAGACTTGGTCCATACAAATTGGACATGCTAAAAGGCAAATTGATGAGTGTGGAGGTCCCAGAAAATGAGAAGATCACTTTTACTATCTATCACAGCAGGAAGTCGTTTGTAAAATTAACCGAAATCGAGATTTTAGAAATCTCTGATTCAGATACAACAATTCCTGCTGAGGATGTAAATGCTAATGTTGAAGTTGAGGTGGATTCAGGTCATATGCATGTGAATGCTGAGAATGTTGTTGCCCAGGCTGATCCTGGGATTGTTGAAGGCCTTATTGTTGATTCTGGTGTCAGTGTTGGTACTCAAGATGTCTGTCTTGAAGAGGGAACCCCTTGGAGGAAGACGGTCCTCCTTTGAATGATTCTTCTGTGATGGCAGAGGCTGAAGTCCCCTCTGAGACTCATATGTCTCAAGTTCCTGAAGAAGTTCTAGCTCAGGACTCTGTTGTTATGTCTGAAGTCTACCATTAGAAGGTGAAGAAGTTATGCCATCAGTTGACCCTGCTATTGATCCTAGCCTAGGTGAGGCTGTTGCTGAAGTTGGCTCTGTTGATGGTTCATGTACACCACAAGAAGTTGATGTTCCTAGTAATATTGCACAAAATGTTGCAACATTAGATGCAACAGGGGAGCTAGGTGAGCAAGAAAAAGCCGGTCCTGTCCCCCAGCCTGGTCCTGTCTCCCAGCCTGGTCCTGTTGGTCTACCAAAAGATGATCTGGTTCCCTCTCATGCTCGAAAGGCTAGATCAGCTCCAAGAAAACGTGTTGCTCCAACCTATCATGCCTCTTCTTGTCCTTCAAAAAGGGCAAAAGTATCTTTTGTGTCAGGTTCTACTCATTCCCCCTCATTTTCTACATCTGATGCTATGAGCAGATTGTTTTTTGATAAATCCTGCAAAAAGAGATGGGGCATCTACTCTGAGAGACCAATTATATCTGAGAAATCGTTGACTGTCTCCACTTTTGCCAACACTCAGTTTGTTGACATTCTGAAAGACCTAAATCTATTCTATGCTGCCACTTGTTTTAAATCATTTTATCATGTCTTGGTAAGAGAATTCTACTGCAACTTATCCAAGACCTCAGGTGATGCTTCATCTTGTTGGGCGTTCTGTGGATATGTTAGAGGGAAGGTTATTTCATTTTCTCCCTCTGTGTTGAACAAGCTATTGAAGTGGTCATGCTCTCAGTCCTCGCCTGCTATTGGGGAGTCCAAAGGAGATGATTACAACAACTTTGTAAAGGTTATCACAGCTGGGAAGCTGAAGTGTTGGCCCAAGTCCTCCTCATTTCCCTCTTCGTCTCTATCTGCAAAGTACTTTTTGCTGTACAGGATTGCCACCAGGAATTGGCTCCCAACCTCTAATATCTCTGTGGTAACAAAGGATATGTGTAAACTTCTATACTCTGCTGGTATTAAGCAACCCTTCAATCTAGGGAGAATTATTTTTGAGTCCATTCTATCTTTGTCTGAATCATCTGCCCCGTCATCTTCTTTGCCTTATGTATGTCTCATCACATTGATGCTCCTGGCCCAGAAAGTTTCCCCTTCAGCATCTGAATTATCTATCTCATGTGATGGCATATCTTAAACAGCCAAGCGATCGACCCGAAACTAACTCCGAAACGATGTCGTTTACCGCAAGCATGCGGTATAGCGGCGAGCGGGTATCGAACACGGGGAAGCGGCGTTGTACTACCTATCTACTCTTCGGTTGAGTTAGACTTGCTGGTTTATTGGTGGATGTGGAGTATGGAGGGTCATAATGGTGATGGATGTGAAGGTTGTGTCACTCAACGTCACAAACAAGGGATTCCACACAAAGAAAGAAATAAATAAAATATAAAAGATTAGGGCTTTAGGACTCACCACTAGGACCGTCGGATGTCGATACTAGGCTAGGATTCTTACGTTGCATTAGGTTTATGGGGATGGTCTCTCAGCTCATACCACTCTCGTGGGTTAGAGCTTCGAGGTACTTCGGTGGCTCTCATTGACGCAATGGCGGTAGCCGTCAATATAGTGATATAGTTCGTCGGTGGATCCCCTCAAGGCACGAGCCGGGCATGGTCACGAGCCTTGGTTGAATCAACTACCTCCCTAATTAAATCCGTAGGATACACCTTAAGCTAATCGATTCCACCGACCGTGGGCACGATTTCAGTACGATTCTCCTAGGGATTTTGCTAAATCAACCAAAATACAACCCCTTTTACATCCAATGCATCATAAAAATCCTATCTTTGCATCTAGATCCTAAAATCCTAGGACTAATCCGTTAGCCCTAGAAAAGATTATTCAAACATAGCAAACATTATGAAAACAATAGAGATCATTGCTAGCATCATATAAAAACAATAATAAGAACTAAAATAAAATTAAAGAGATAAAATACTTAGCTTGATACAAGAGGATGGGCCTATGGAGTAGCCTAACTCCCAAAAGAACGTCTCCAAAACTTCTTAGAACTCTCTAAAAACTCTCCAAAAGTCCTCCAGGTCCTCCTCTAATGACGGCTACAATTCATATATATAGTCCATCAAAACCCTAGCAAATAGCCCAAGAAACCCTCTGAAATTCGTGCCCAAAGCCAAATCCGGACGCAACATAAGTTCTGGGCCCCAGCTGACTCGGGTCAAGTAGCCCCCTACTCGGGTCAAGTAGCCCCCTACTCGGTCGAGTCAACAGTATGGCAAAAATCCCTCCAAAAAACACTGCTCTGTCTGCTTGGACCGAGTAGGGTCCTGCTCGATCGAGTAGGTGGTCGAGTACAGATTTCAGCACAGCATCATCAACTTGCAGAAATTCTCCAGAGCTCATTTGACCTCCGATTGGTATGTTCTTGGTGGCGTTGGAACCGTCTTGAAGTCTACTATCTGGAAAAAATATCAAAAAAAATACAGAAAAATCCCAGGTGACAGAAAATTTGAAATGAGTGCACGGCTATCTGAAAATCTGGGCGTTCGCCTTACTCGACCGAGTAGCCTTTGTGCTCGGTCGAGTAGCCCGCCTGCTCGATCGAGTCCTCAGGAAGCCTGGATTCTTTGTCCAAAACCTCTCTCTGCCTGCTCGAGTCGAGTAGACACCTACTCGGTCGAGTCGGATGTCTGATGGTAGAAGGTCGAAGCTGTGTTGACTCGGTCGAGTCACCTCTCTGCTCGGTCGAGTGGCTCGTGCGGCTGAATCCGCGTGTCAACTCGACCGAGCAATAGAATGCTACTTGGGTCGAGTCGCCTGGGAAAGTGGCCAAGTTGCATCTTGGCTTCTTCTTTCTCTTTCTCTTCCTCATTTCTTCCGCTAGTCTTCTTCTTTGGCACTTCAAGCATGTCATCAAGAGTCTCCTTGGTGCTCTCACATCGCCGATCATCTTATTGACTCCAAATTGCTCCAATATCGCTCCAAATCCCTGAAATGGGCATAAACGCTCCGAAAGTCATAGTGTTCCAAATAATAGCGTAAAAGCTTATGAAATATGTAATTGAGCAATCATTTTGACGTATAATCATATAGATAAAACGTGGAATATAATGACACATCAAAATCCCCCAAGCTTGCCTCTTACTCGTCCTCGAGGAAGACTAGTAAGAAGCGAACACGGGAGAGGGATACAATGGAGATGTGAGGCGGTGGCGTGTAATGGAGACAAGGGGTTCAACCTTAAATTCAGAAAATATAAGAACCCAAGGTGTGCAAGATCTCGTAAACACACGTCAATATGAAATTAGAACACATATACACAACAAATAATTAAATCTCGCTCAAATTAAAATAACGTGGATTTCAATAAATGTAATGAACTTGATAAGTGATAAAATGAGAGGAGAGTTATATCATATAATAGTTTATCATGCAATATACTAAGTTCATAGAAATGAAAACAATGTCCACAACTCATTCTCTAAGCAGTATAATATGTCATGATCAAACGTTTTCAAGCATGCGTGGTATTTTTTTATACTTCATGGAATGAATTTAGCAAATTCAATCAAGGTAAGGCATCACCACACTACGACCATTTCAAGACTCCTAAAACCCATCAACTTTGCCATGTCTTAGTTCTATATAGAAATGGAGATAAGGATATGGGATTTTTGTACTTTTATATTGTTTTGGCTATATGAATATTTCATATACATTTTTCTTTTTTTATATACACGAGATAACTCAATATATACAAAACGCGGCCTATGCATCCTAGACCAGATGGTCTTAGGGCATTGGGTTACGAAGAACCCCTAGGGCCTTTTATTCAGGATATTTGTTTGATTTTGGCATTTTTGGGATTTTTGCAAACTCACGTAAACGCGATGGAATGCAAAACATGATCAAAGATCATTTATTGGCTATTCACAAAAGAAAAAGAAAAAGCATAGAATCTAGACATGGCTTGATTTCAGGAATCCTAATCATCACTACTTTGGTTGTCGTGGGGTTATCCTATCTCTTTTGAATCACTAAATATCCATGAAGCAATAGAATTATCAATCAAATCACGCAGGAGTCAAATGATTTTCAGATTTGATTTATTCATTTTTAGCTTAACTGTTTCGAGAATATGGTTGTGAAACTATGGATTCTACTACGAAAAAGCATATTAACAAAGATACACTAATCAAGGAATCGAACTCTAATCTAACAGATATCAGAGTTCATAAAAAAATAAATCCATGATATTTCATAGAAAATGAAGCATATGAGACATAAATATAGAAGTGAACATGGTTCACAAGGAAATTTCGAAGTGTGTTTCACGATGAAGCAAAGTGTGTGCACTATGCGCTCCCTTAAGCTTAAACATCATATTTTCCTCAATGTATGTATGATATAAATAGAGGACAACGACAAGATAGGGGGGACAACTCAACAAAATAGTCTCCTTCCCCCAAGCTTAAACATTCACATAAAAATTGGGGAGAGAGGTGAAATAAGCGACAAATACAAGGGTGGGCATAGACGATAAATAATGGGTTGGGTGCAAAAGATAATTGAGCCATCATATGGGGTGAATTTATTAATCTAAGAAAGCATATAAAATCATATACTGTCCTCTTGCTACCGAGAGGATTCGTCATTATTTAAAGCATAAAATTCTACTTTATATCTATACTACTAGATTGGTACCACCTGTAGCAAAAGGCGAGTCCAATATCTTTGTCGATGCAGGCAGCTGCTCTATCTGCACTTTCTGTGGCTCCGCCAGGTGCATATCTCCACGGGCTTCATCAGATTCTAGCAATGCGGCTTCCAGCATCTCTCCAAGGACTCCACCTGTACGCTGGAAGAGATAAGCCGCATCAATCTGATGTGGAAAATTTTTCCCTAAAATAAAATTTTTCCAAAGAAGATCGTCAAAAGAAATATGTAAAGTAAAAATAGGTAGACGATACTTCCCTGAAAATACATCTCCGCTCTCATGTACCACGACAGGCAGTTCCTTGTCGTTCGTCTCAGGATTTTCTGGCAGCTCTGGCATATGAGTATGGGTCTCATCAGGCGAATCCTTATCGTTGTCAATGGAACGATGAGGTGGCTGCGGAAGCTCAACTGAAGGTGGGAAACACTCGGGATCCTTATGAATATCTGTGTCCTCATCCCAATACACGACCTCCTCGGTGACAAGCTCTGGCTCCGTGGGTATGGAAGTGAATGTGTCGCCCTTGGACGCGTAGTATCTATCATCCGACACGAGGTGAATAACATCAATGTCTTCTCAATATGAATCGTCCATCCACTTATCATATGAACCAGCTGTATCCGTAGGTGGGGGAGCGACGACGGTACAAACTGGATCTGCAGTAACACCTCTCGAGTGTCTCATTACAGTTCTCTCATCAGAAGTGGTTGCATCCTTGCCCGGTACCATTGTTTCCTTAGAGGTGGAAGTATCAATGTCCTTAGTCTCTCCCTAGAGCTCATAATATGAAAGGTACTTGTTGATTCCATCCATATCTTTCTGCCATCGATCATGTGACTAATTCAGTATAGTGCTGACAGCCGTGCTCTCCTCTACCTATGCCATAAATGCATTGAGTGTCAAATTAAGAGGATGGTCAGGACTCAAGAGACAGACGCGGATTTCGTATGGAATGTGTCCCTCCTTATCACAAGACTCGCAGTAGGCATAGCACTCTGAATATTGATCATATCCTTCCATCTGATAGTATGGGTCCTGTGAATAATATTTGCATTCTTCCATTGGAGCCTCATACTGTGCCAAATAATCATTGCCTGAATAATGCCAGGATTGATCCATTGTACCCGAATAGTAAAAAACAAACAACCTGGAAAAGATATCAGTGGTACAAGAAGATAGAGATAATGATAAAGCAGGTGGTGGGGAAAAATATCTCTTTCTGTTTTTTTATTTTGTTTATTTTGTTTATTTTGGTTTATTTTGTTTTTTTAACGCAATCTAATCAACCTAATTGTGGTAAATAGAGAATATGGCGGAACGCCTTCCCGGCAACGGTGCTATAAACTTGATCGACCTAGAACTAACTCCAAAAAGATGTTGTTTACCGTAAGTGCACGGTATAGCGGCGAGCAGATATCGAACACGGGGAAGCGGTGTTGTATTACCTATCTACTCGTAGGTTGAGTTAGACTTGCGGGTTTATTGGTGAAAGTGGAGTATGGAGGGTCGTAATGGTGATGGATGCGAAGGTTGTGTCACTCAACGTCGCAAACAAGGGATTCCACACAAAGAAAGAAAGAAATAAAATATAAAAGATTAGGGCTTTAGGACTCACCACTAGGACCGTCGGATGTCGACGCTAGGCTAGGATTCGTACGTTGCATTGGGTTTATGGGGATGGTCTCTCAGCTCATACCACTCTCGTGGGTTAGAGCTTCCAGGTACTTCGGTGGCTCTCATTGACGCAATGACGGTAGCCGTCAATGTAGTGATATAGTTCGTCGGTGGATCCCCTCAAGGCACGAGCTGGGTATGATCACGAGCCTTGGTTGAATCCACTAACTCCCTAATTAAATCCGTAGGATACTCCTTAAGCTAATCGATTCCATCGACCATGGGCACGATTTCAGTACGAGTTCTCCTAGGGATTTTGCTAGATCAACCAAAATACAACCCCTTTTATATCCAACGCATCATAAAAATCCCATCTTTGCATCTATATCCTAAAATCCTAGGGCAAATCCGTTAGCCCTTGAAAAGATTATTTAAGCATAGCAAACATTATGAAAACAATAGAGATCATTGCTAGCATCATAAAAAACAATAATAAGAACTAAAATAAAATTAAAGAGATAAAATACTGAGCTTGATACAAGAGGATGGGCCTATGGCATAGCCTAACTCCCAAAAGAACGTCTCCAAAACTTCTTAAAACTCTCTAAAAACTCTCCAAAAGTCCTCCAGGTCCTCCTCTAATGACAGCTACAATTCATATATATAGTCCCCTCAAAACCCTAGCAAATAGCCCAAGAAACCCTCTGAAATTCATGCCCAAAGCCAAATCCGGACGCAACTTAAGTTCTGGGCCCCAGCTAACTCGGGTCGAGTAGCCCCCTACTCGGTCGAGTCAGCAGTAGGGCAGAAATCCCTCCAAAAAACATTGCTCTGTCTGCTTGGACCGATTAGGGTCCTGCTCGGTCGAGTAGGTGGTCGATTACAGATTTCAGCACTGCAGCATCAACTTGCAGAAATTCCCCAGATCTCATTCGACCTCCGATTGGAGCGCTCATGATGGCGTTGGAACCGTCTTGAAGTCTATATTTGGAAAAAATATCAGAAAAATACAGAAAAATCTCAAGTGATAGAAGATTTGAAAAGAGTGCACGGCTATCTGAAAATCTAGGCATTCGCCTTACTCGACCGAGTAGCCTATGTGCTCGGTCGAGTAGCCTGCCTGCTCGATCGAGTCGTCATGAAGCCTGGATTCTTTGTCCAAAACATCTCTCTGCCTGCTCGGGTCGAGTCGACACCTACTCCGTCGATTCGGATGTCTGATGGTAGAAGGTCGAAGTTGTGTTGACTCGGTCGAGTCACCTCTCTGCTCGGTCGAGTGGCTTGTGTGGCTGAATCCGCGTGTCAACTCGACCGAGCAATAGAATGCTACTTGGGTTGAGTCGCCTGGGAAAGTGGCCAAGTTGCTTCTTGGCTTCTTCTTTCTCTTTCTCTTCCTCATTTCTTCCGCTAGTCTTCTTCTTTGGCACTTCAAGCATGTCATCAAGAGTCTCCTTGGTGCTCTCACATCGCCGATCATCTTATTGACTCCAAATTGTTTCAATATCGCTCCAAATCTCTGAAATGGGCATAAACGCTCCGAAAGTCATATTGTTCCAAATAATAGCGTAAAAGCTTATGAAATATGTAATTGAGCAATTATTTTGACGTATAATCATATAGATAAAACGTGAAATATAATAACACATCACCAAGTCAGTTGTGGGCAAAACAGATGATATATCTATGTTGACCTCTCCTGAATCTGGGACTGCTCCTTCATCTCCACCTCCTATAGGTGCCAGATCTGCCACTGCTGACAGACAGCCTTCGTCTGTTCATGTTGCCCTTGATCATCCTTGTCCTGAGGAATCTCAGTCACTTCTCATGGAAGACATTCAGGCGTTGAAAAGGCTGTGCAGAATGTAAACAATCAGCTGCTTTTTCTTCAAAGTCAAAAGGTTTTGCTTGAAGCTCATAAAATAATGCTTAAGGACAAACTATCTCTGCTGAAGTCCAAGCTCGCTTCTGTCTCTTCAGAGTCTTTTGGATGTTGCTTCTGGGAGTAGACCCAAATGCGATATGTTGCATGTTCTTAGTGGCCCAAAGGGGGAGAAGTAGTATTTGTATGTTGCTGCTTGATATGTTGCAGCTCGATGTTGCTGCTTGATGGGGGTATTTTTTGATGCTGCTTGATGGGGGGTATTTTTTGCTGCTGGCTTGTTTTGTTGTTGGATCTTATAATTGACTGTATATGGCGGCTCCAACATTTATGATCAACAGTTATCTGCTATTTTTCGTCATTCTTCTGACTCTTGTATGGTATATTTATATTGTGCCACTAAATGCCAAAATGGGAGATTGTTAGGTCATTCGTACATGACTATGTTGTCATCAGTGGCACCAAGATGTATTTATGGTTGGTCTTAATTATCTTGGAGAAGATAGTCTTCATCTCTAGGCCATGTTGAAAGAAATGTTGAACCTTATGTTACAACATAACGTTCAACACACTGTGTCGGGTAACTGCAGATTAAATGTCGAGTTTGGGATCATTGTCGATGGAAGCTCTTGAACTCAGTTTAGTATCTCTAACATCTTTTGATATATTCTGATGGTTGAATATTGTTGAAGATATTTATGGCAGCTGCAATCTCTCGGAACTAATTGAGAAACGTTTGGAGAGTATCTTGCCCGCAATATATTGTTTAATTAATCCTTGAAGATTCGCGGAACCACTTACTCGAATTGGTTCTGGAAATTGTGGGTTACCAATCCGCATCTGATATGATTGAACGTCTTTCCTTATTGACTCGCGGATTGAGGGGAAGCGGGATATATCAGGGATGCGGCTTTGACGGCTAGGGTTAGAACTTTTGAAAAAAATTGGAAGAACTCCGGGAGGGAGGCCGACGGCTACGCACGTAGGGATCAATGGAGTTGATCTAGTCAGTTGTGCAAGGGGAGCTTGCATAGAATACTCCATGGGTTGGTAGAGACCATCCATCACGGTTTGTATTGAGAGGGAGGTTGTTCCTCCTAATAGAATCATGATATTAGTGATTGTACTCATTGATTATTTTAGTGGAGTATTCTGATTTTCTGGGCGTGGCCCCGCAGATATAGGTGTGCGCACCGAACTACGTTACCAATTCTTGTGTGTCTTTGATTGGCTTGTGTTTATCATTCGGCTTTATTGATTATTAACTGCATGCTGAAATTCACTCTATAGTCCCATTGTTAGTAAATACAAGACCGTCAGACAATTATTGTAATTGTCTATACATCTTGTTCAAACTAATAGTATGTTATTTCGTATTCTTTACTTATGTGTTCTCTTTTACACTGCTAAGTATGAATATTATTGTATTAATATCGCATGGTTAAAGTCCTTGGATAAATATGAGGGATATTATGATCGTGATGAGATCACGATACAGAGTTTTCTGATCGTAAGAATATTGAGATGTAACATCGATATTCTAGATAGACCAGTGTCACTACAAGAAAATCGATTTTTAGTGACAATTTTTCACTGACGGCGAGGAAAACCGTCACTGAAGACACTTTTGCTTACGAAAAAAAAACCGTCACCAAAAAAAGGGTTTCACTGAGGGTAACATTTTTTGTCAGCAACTGTGGCCTTTCAATGACGGGCACATCAGCAAAAACAGGAATTTTCCTGACGGCAAACTCAAATTGTCAGTGAAATAATACGGGCAAAGATGTCACTGACAGCGACAGAGACCGTCAGTGAAATTCGTGTTTTTGATGACATCTACCATCAGCATAAGTGGACATTCACTAACGGTAACCACCTTCCATCAGTATTGGTACTAAAAACATCTTAGATGGGGGTGAATAGGGTGTATTGCATAAATAAAAAATATAATGTAGCGGAGTAAATCAGAGTGCACACAAATCATAGATTTTTAACAGAGTGGCTCCCCGCCTATGCTCCCCGCCTCTCCCAGCAGATTTAACTCTTCTATAACCAAAGGAAAACTTTATCACTCTTACGGGTAGTGATCAACCGTTACAAGATAAGAACACGGAATATAACGCTCAATGATAACATCTAAATGAAGCTAATCAAAAATATAATTCATGCTAAAATACTTAAAACTGATCTCATACAAATATTAAAATCATAATAATATCATTGTTGCATAGAGCGTGAAGTTGTGATCGTCCTGGTGAAAACGGTTCGTCAATTTGAGCACTGTGGAGAAAGTTATGCACTTTTCAGCTTCACTGACACAAATCTTCTCCTTCCCTTCCTTTAGATCAAGCTTTAACAATTTTGAGAGGAGGAGAAGCTTTTGGATAGTCAGGGAGATGAATCAATGAAGCTTTGGCTTACTTGGAAGAGATGGATTAAAGGGGGCGGCCTTTATGCGCTTAAATAGAATTAACCCAACACCAATTCTTCATGAACTTAAACTCTTGAATTGCACATCAACTCTTGAGTTTTCTTTTGACTTGATTTCTTCTTCCCACTTAATTTCATGAGTGGTTCTCTTAATTCACACGTCTTCATGGAGTAATCTTCATGTTGAACTAGAACTCTTAAACCCATCCAAAAATCATGGAACAACGTGTTTGACCAAGTCAACCAGTCTGTATTAATTAGTCGACTAGTGCTTTGGAGCTAGTCGACTAATTGGATATTAGTCGACTAGATCTAAAGCACTAATCGACTAATTGGATATTAGTCTACTAGCTCGAAAGCACTAGTCGACTAATGCCGACTGCATAATTTTCCAAAGAGCTGACTAGTCGACTAGCTACAGTGTCTATAATGACTCCAATATTTGAATCTTGCCTCGTTTAGCTTCGTTTTGACCTGAGACATTCTTAATACACATATTAGTAGCCATGATACTTGTTTGGCATCATCAAAATCAATGTTTTGGCCTAATTAGTAGGCTAACTAGTCCAACAATATCTCTCTTTTTGATGATGGCAAACAAGTATAGAAACTTGAGATAAAAATATAGAGCTATGTCAAAAATACATGCACATGATCATGAACATAATACAATGCTCCCCTTATATATGTGCTCTCATGAATTTAGTGACAAGCTCCCACTAAGTCCATGCATATCTCAACTTCTAAATCTCTCATGCTCCCCCTAAATTCATGCATCAATTTTTTAATTTCTCTCTCCCTTTTGACATCAATCGAAAAGGATAGTCTTGAGCATCATCATCAACTTCATTGTGTTATATCCTGTGGATGACAAACAACACTAGAAGGGGGGTTGAATAGTGTTGTGCAAATAGTAAACATTTTCGTTCGTTAATAATAGCACAAATAAAAACCTTCTAATGTTGCCTAAGAAACCAAGTAGAGTTATCTACGCTTGGTTCTTAATCAACAAGTTAATCTTAACAGAAATATAGAGATAAGTTACACGCAAGTTAAGATTACAAACAGATAATCTTTACACACAAATAGATCTTTACAGAACGGAAATAAATAAATGAACTTTGCAATAATATAAAGAATAAATTACAAAGATACAAATGTTAGCAAATGAAATAAAATGCTTGTACAACAAAGATAAACAATCACAGAAAAGACAAACACAGAATCAAGCGATTTTTATCCTGGTTCCCCACAACTTGGGTATGTCCAGTCCCCGACCAGTTCGGTACGAGATTTAATCCACTATTTCCTTATCAATAAAATTACCTAACTTCACTTGTTAGGAGTTTCCAATGACCTAACCCCCTAGACTTGTCTAGGATTTTCCCCTCCCTTACAACAAAGGGGAATCCACAAATAAAACAAAGTTTCCAACTCACCACAATAATTGGTGGAGATTGGATTACACCCAAAATTTTATAGCCAAAGTAAATATAACAATTGTGTGTTACGTGGCTAAAAGAATTTAAATAGATCTTTTAGATCACATAAAGAATATGAGTTTATTCATTGTGATATTAGATCTATAGCTTTTCAAAATCCTTTTAAGAAATGAAAATTGAAAAACAAGGATTTTAAAAACACTTAAAAATAGCCAAAATAAAAATGCAGATCTCAAAATAATATCAGAAAAATAAGAGTTGATATCAGAGAATATAACAGCAGAGATTGGCAATTAGCGTTGAGAGCACATAAGAGCATGAGATCGGAATTTTGCACAAAGAATAGAGAGATTAGATTAGTGTGTTGAATGATCTCAATGAGGGCTCTATTTATAGAGTTTCATAGGAAATTTGAAATTCAAAAAGAATTGACTTTCATTAGTATATAGAAATTCTAAACTCTTATTATTATTATTATTATTATGTAGTATTGTTTGATCTCCGTAGGGGAAACTTTACCGTTTACTTGTGACTATTTGGGGTCTTGTCTAGTGGTGGTCTAGACAAGAGGAACTTGACGAGTATCATCAAGTTAGAGCATTTATTAGAATTGAGAGTGTTGAACACAGTGAGTGGGGTACTGAGACTGGTAAGTGTAGAGACGTTGGTTGTCTAGCTATTACGGTTGTGCCTGTACACTATTAATATAATATTTTCTTTCGGGGGCTGGACGTAGATCGTGGTGATCGACCGAACCAGGGTAAATCTACTGTGCATCTGTGATTACGTATTATTAACTCTGCCTGTGTTTATAACTGCGTATGATTTCTCGTGGGTTGCAGGAAAACTTTTTATTAGCCTATTCACCCCCCCAAAGATTAGATACATATCCAATAAGCTCCCCTCTAACATGGTCGTCTCGCACGGTCGTGTCACCTGGAGCTAAGGAGGGCGTGAAGAAGGATTGACACGACCGTGCCGATTTGCGGCATGGCCGTGCTCGAAGCAGCAGCCTGTTTGTTGCCCCCACATTTGTGTATGAACTATTAATAGAGTGCGATTGAGAGAGAAAGGGATCCATCTTCTTTCTTCTGCAATTTTTCTAGGGTTTTTTGCCCCCAAAGAGAAAGGGATCCATCTTCTTTCTTCTACTTTTTTTAGGGTTTTCAGCCCCCCTTTGGGGGGCCGTTCTTCCAGCTATTGTAAGATCTTTAATTGTACTTTTTTATTGAATCATTATCTTATGTTTGCATGCATTACTTTAGCTTTCCTCTTTTGTGTTGTTTGTGATGTTTATTTCTTTGCTTTAATTGTCATTTATTATGATGTTTAATGAGTAGATTTTTTGTGCCTATGGCGTAGCTAAACCCTAGTGTAGATTATCCATGTGGACGGATCGCCCCAAATATCGATTCAAATAGGGTTCTAGTCTTAGGAAAATGTTTGGATGAGCTTAATTCAACTCACCTCATTACCGAGGAGGGTTGACTATCTAGTGCTTGGCACCGACTAACCATCAGACATTCTCACTAGAATCACCTACATCGTAGCGACCAACGACCCATCGGGCTACGAAAGGGGTCCAACCTATTCTCCGAGTCCTCTCTCACGTACAGTTGAACGTCGAGAGTACGGGGATTGAGATTTAGTTATCATCTTTGACTATAACCCGTTAGCTCGAGAAGCTAGATCAACCCATATGTTTAGTCTATGCTAGTGGCGATGCTTAGCCCTTGACACCTTTCTTTCTTTTAGTATTTTTAGTGTAATTACCGCATCCTTACTCTCACTCGTATAGCTAATTAAATATACAATTAGTCGGTACTTAAACCATTGCCTCCCTGTGTTCCACCCGTGAGTTATAACTGTCACCGTATGCTTGCGATTAATTTAAAGCTACAAGAGATATATCGCCTTATATCGAATTTCAAATCAGATTTTAAATTTGAAATCTCATTTAAACCATGTCACATCTATTACGTTCTATATGTGCGACCAATAGCCTCATATCAAATTGATAGTAGTCATAATCCCATTATAAGCCCACAAGTCATAAATGGTCTCTAGGAAGACATTATGACCATCCAATTAATATGAATATCGTTAGTTCGATATTAACCTAACGAATAGAACATGTCATAGTCCTTTTGTCACACGATATCTAATTTGAACATAAGTCATAGACAATGTCATACTTATATTGTTCAAACATTTAATTTCTCGATTACTAAGTAGACTGATAAAATCAAATGACATTGATCATGTATCAATTCATCTGAGCACGGTCATGCATTTCTCAATCCTACTTATCGAGGGGCCCATTAGATATCTCTTCATAAGAGAGTGACAAATTTCATCTTGTTTATTCACTTTCCTCTGCATAATTCTCATCATGTTCAATCATAACCTTTATGATTATTTGATTAAAGAAAACATTTGGTTATGTCAAAACATGATGTTTCTCATGTAGGAAACTATGATGAAACATGCCAGCAATATAATAATAACATTAAGAGAACCATTTTATAAATGAAAAAATGACATAACATAAAGGTCCAAATATTTGACCTAGGGCATAACCACTAACAATACCTTCATCACTTTGCCTACTCATTTGAGAGAGTTGCGAAAAATTCCTCATGCTTGCTTGGAAGTGGTTGCATTTGCAACTTTCTCGAACATAATCTCATCTAAACATTGATAGATGACAGTAAGACCTTGTTGATCCTTCTTTTTACTCTTGAGTAGAGAATCCCTTTGGGATGGATTTAAAGAGGCCTCATTTTGAGGCTCTTCGTAACCTTTTGAAACAATCTCCCCAGCATCTTGCGAACCAGGTAAAGCCTTCATATGTATGCACTAAGTAGAGTAGTTTTCTTTTGTGAGGCGGGGAAATTGGAAAGGAACTATGCTGTTGACATTCATCTTTTTTTGATATTGGATGGCTCTGCTACCACTTTGTTAGGTTTGAATACTAATGTAATTTGGGTACTAGGAGGTTTTTGTAGATGGAAGAGGGAAATAGAGAGTATGTGGAGAACTATTTGAAAAGAGGGATTTCTTATTGAGATTTGGCTTTGGCCTTTTGCTTAGTATACAATGGCATGGGAGCTACTCTATTTATAGAACTAGAAAAGAGCTTGTACAATATTCTTTCATTCAATATAACACCCACATAATTCTAGTAGCTTCCAATTAACTCGTACTAGACTATGACACTTACTAGAAACTTCTAGTAATTGACTCTAATACAAGTAGGACTCTAGTAAATGGACTCTAATACTAGTAGCCCAATAAGCTTGGGCCTAAATCAAGTTTATTATCTAACAGAACCTAAGCTCTTCATTTTAGGACTTGGGACTTCCCTCACCTTGGCCCTAGTTGAATATGCTTCTAAGTTCCACTAAGCCACCTTGCTTCAGATGATAAACCCATCTCAAAGGTTGGCACCAATAGCAACTTCTTGGTCAAAATGTACCAATATCCATGGATAGTCATTGTCCCTCTTACTATCAAGCCTCATCTGCAGTTGTCCCTTTTTCATTGATTGCTTATCGGTAATCACCTACGCCTACGCAATAGAACACTTTTCAAGGATGTGTACTTTTCTGCAAAGCTTTAGAGTTTTCAAGACAACTCGTTCTGCAATTTCAAGGATGCCTCTATCATGACAACTGTTTGGCTTTTGTGGTATGATATGATAGGATACTCCATGCAAAGCATATATTATGATCATTAGTGCACTGCACATATGTTTGCTTTCTTTGATTCTCTTCGGATGGAGGCCTTCTTGACCACAAAGCTGTGGGCTCAAATAACATCACTAATTGAGTTGTATTTGCTCCTACATTTTCTCTAGGATGTCTACCTATTCTTTTATTTTTTCAATACAATAAGATGAGATTTTTGAGTTTGAGATCTTATTCAATTCTCTTTGTTGCAAAATGGGTCTAGATCCAAATAACATACAAATAAGCTAGATCTAGAATATAATTGCAGTAAAAATCACAAGTATATACATGCTTCAATATGAACTGTCAAGAGAGATCATCAATAAAGAAGTCACAAACTTGGATCACCTCCAATACTTTCATGGCGCAACGACCTCCCAACTTTTCTTACTGGGCTTAATATCATTTGTATTCTGTCAATTTTTTTATTTTTTTTGCGTTTAGGTGAAAATAATATTATCAACGCATGCATAGTGCAGGTGCTCAAAAGACTAATATGATTAACCCGGGGTCTCAGCTTCATCACGTGTGCACGGCAAGAATTTCCCATCCGAGACCGTTCGTGATCACACCGGACGCCACAATGAAGTTCAAAGCAAACTGCAGCTAAAGATGGCAATTGACTCCTTGAGAAGATTACATAATTTGCTGAGCCAACTCGTTCACAGTTTGTCTCCATTTCGGCAGCGGTACCTCTCAGTGACTGTCGTCGTCTCTTATGAGATATTCGTGGGAAAATAAAGCTTTGGCTTCGGCCGTAATTTGATGAGCCCTCTTTCTTGACTTCACTTGCATCCGCTTCTTTCAGGAATATCTCAGGCTCACGTGCAAGCCATGTGACCTATGGGTTTAACGGGGTAAGATTTTCCCTGCATCAAAGTGCAATACATGGGTTTTGTGCTAATTTCGATGGTCAATGGGATTTTCTAAGACGATGCAAGGTCCAGCGAGCGTTTTCTATAATTTGCCCTCTAAAATATTATCAAGCAAGCTTTATAATTATTATAAAATCTTGACAAACAAGAGAGTAGATAATATTCACACTTATTTGTTTCCAAATTCTATATGCAACGGACTTGTCATATTATGAGATGGTCTTTGGTCGTTTTTCTTTAATTGTTAACGTTCTTTTCCTTCTTTTCTCCTTCAAATAATCTCAGAGCTCTTTAGAAACTAATGCACATTGATTAATTAAAATACTTATGCAAGTAAGTTCCCATGGGAAGGAAATTAAGCAGCAATAGAGAACTCGTAAAACGTTGACCTCCACTTGCCATTTTGTTCAAAGTCAGCGGAGCCTGCTGGCCCGAAGTTTCAACGACAAGATTATTGACATTTATACGCGTTTCCTAATTAAGATCCTTCTTCCACTTGAAACAAGGGGCAAAAAAGAAGGCGTCTGCAAATTATTTTCCTTGTGTGGTCATGGAGTGTTCTCATGATAGCCACAAGGGATTAAAAAATAATAATAATAATTAGGCATATTTGTTTAGTATTTTGCAATCGACATTTTTTGGGGACATAAATCTATTTTTTGTTGTGAAGGGAAAAGTAGAGTAATAGGTGTAAGGGTTTAAGAGCCACATACACTCATATTTATAGCTTTCAATGATGGGCCGATAACCCAATGGGCCTCACGTGTATATTTATAACACTTCCACTTTTCCAACCAACATTGAATAAGAGGTGAATTCTTCAGGATCCGAGTTAGGATAACTTCATTGTTAAATAAAGAATGGTTAAACCAATAGCCAAGGGAAAAGAGTACAACTCTGCAGTTGACTCACCCTCATCTGACCAAGCTTCAGGCTTGCAGATTTCCTATGAATCTATACATCAGTCTCCTATGTATCTATATGTTCATAGTCCTCTCATACTGACCCAGTTTACATTTTCTCACTCTCCTCATCCCAATCATATATACAAGTTTCTCAAAGATACTAGTAGGCATGGATTTGGAAAGCAAATCCGCCAAGTTATTACATGATTGGATCTTCTGTACATCAATCTGTTTTGCTTCTGAAGGCCGTGCGTTCAGAAGAACTTGGGGAGATATGCTTCGTCTTGTCGCCTTTGATGTAGCCGTCCTGTAGCTAGGCTATACATGCTGCATTGTCTTCATGGAGTAGAGTAGGCGCAAGGACGCCGGTCATCAGGCCGGTGGAGGTGAGAATGTGCTGGATCACAGAGAGTAGCCAGAAACTCTCTTTGCTTGCTTCATGGATCGGTAGAAGTTCTGAGTGAGTGGATGAGACTGTTGTCATGGTCTGCTTTACAGATCTCCAGGATATAGCAGTGCCGCCATAGGTAAACATGTATCCGGTCTGAGACTTCTCTGTATGAGAATCGGACCTGTAACCTGCATCAGCATAACCAACTAAACCAGTTGTTGCCCTTTTCCTATAGAATAGACATAAGTCTATGGACCCTTGGAGGTAGCGCAGAAGATACTTAACTCCGGCCCAGTGCCGTTGTGTATGTGCAACACTATTTCTGACTAGTAAGTTGACTGCAAATGCTATGTCAGGGCGAGTGCAGTTAGCCAAGTAAAGGAGTGCACCGATAGCACTTAGATAAAGCACTTTGGGGCCTAGTACTTCCTCCTCCTCTTCTAGCGGCCGGAAGGGGTTTTTATGCACATCCAATGATCTGACGACCATTGGGGTGCTGAGGGGGTGGCACTTATCCATTTGGAACTTTTTCAACAAGTTCGATGTGTAAGTTGACTGATGTAACAGGATCACATCGTTAAGATGCTCTATTTGAAGACCTAAACAGAATTTTGACTTTCCGAGGTCTTTTATCTCGAAGGTTTCTGTTAAGCTTCTAGAAATCTCGATGATCTCTTCAGGAGATCCGATGAGGTTCAAGTTGTCCACATAGACGGCTATAATGACAAATCATGTTGCCTTTGCTCTTATAAAGATGCAAGGACAGACTGGGTCATTTGTAAATCCTTGTTTTGCAAGGAAGTCGCTCAGTCAATTATACCACATCCTTCCAAATTGTTTTAGAGCATACAATGATCTTTGCAGTTTCACTGAGTAGATGTCACGTTGTCTCTCTTTTAGTGATGCAGGGAAAGATTAACCGTCAGGCAATCTCATATAGATGTCTCGATCTAAGTTGCCATATAGGTATGCAGTCACAACGTTCATAAGCTGCATATCTAAACCCTCTTGGGCTGCTAGGCCCATGAGGAATCGGAAGGTGATCGCATCCATGACAGGGGAGTATGTGGCTTCAAAATCCACCCCTGGACGTTGGGTAAAACCCTACGCTACAAGCGTTGCTTTGTAGCAAACGATCTCATTTTGTTCATTTCTTTTTCTAACAAATACTCATTTATACCCCACAGGTTTTACACCACTTGGTGTTTGGACAATAGGTCCGAAGACCTTGCGTTTTGTGAGTGAATCCAACTCCACTCCTATTGTCGCTTTCCACTTTGGCCAATCATCTCTGCTTTGACATTCTTTCAGAGAGCATGGTTCAATATCATCGTCGCAATACGCGACGTTGATGGCAATATTACACGCAAATGTGTCATCTATGGTTGTGCTGTTGCTGTCCAAATACTCCCCAGTTCGTACATAGTGTATCGAAACTTCATTTTCTCCCTGTTTTTCCTCTGTTTGAGAGTTTGGGAGAGATGGGGTGGCAGGGCTTATAGTAGCATCCTGTGGTGGTATTGTTTTACCATTGCAAAGGGTCCTACTCTTTCGAGGGACTTGGTCCTTGGATCCCGGTGGTCGCCCTCTTTTTTTAAGAGGTGCAACCATTTTTGCTACAGACGGATTGCATCCATGTTGCGGTATGTCAATCCTAGCTGGAGTGTTAGCAACAGGGACGTGTGATCTGACAATCTTATGGTTGTCAGTAAATTTGTCCGGTAAGAGATGGACAATGTTTTGGATATGGAGAATCTTCAGGACCTCCTCCTTGTAAGGATCATGTCTATGGAGAAAACACTAGAAGGGGGGTTGAATAGTGTTTAAGCAATTTAAAACGATAGTTACACCAAATTAAAATGCTAACCAGCAATAAAGTGCGGAATAAGAATTAAACCCAAATACGAAACAAATGCAAACACAATTATGTTTCTAGGGTTCGGATTACCCAAGTCACTTCCCGTCTTGTTCCCGGTAATCCTACGTCCCTTCCACCCGGATACCTCCGGATACTCAAGTTAGAACCCAAACTTGAGGTTTCCTTAAACCCCACTTGTAGCAACCCTACAAGTGAAATCGAATACAATCGATGTCCTTGACTCCCACAACTTGGGAGCAAGCAAACATCTCTCACAACCCGAGAGCAAATTCAATATACGAAAATAATGAAATATGAAAGCAACACTTACAATCACCTATGCCTTGAAGTAGAACTTGAAGGAGTGGTGTGTTGTGTGTTGAAGACTCTCTTGGAAGAGAGGAGAAAGCACTTTCTCTTGACTGCACCAATTGCCCAGAGGATCACTCTTTGGTTCTAGGTTGGAGAGCAAGAGATCAAAGATTTGGAACTCTTAGGGCTTTGGATTTGAGAGCTTTAAACTTTAGAATGAAAGCTTGAGATGAAAACTTGGAAGAATTGGTAACCTCTCAATGGAACAGTAGAAGCCCCATTTATAGGTTTCTCAAATCCACAAAACAGTTTAGACAAAAAATCTTTTGGAATCCGTGAGAAAATTCTCAATGGATAGAATCTGAACTCGCGACAGTCGACTGTTGAAGAAACCACAGTCGACTGTTGCACAGTTAGCATGGGTAGGTAAGAATTCATAACGGTAACTTACCACGTGGACAGTCGACTGATGAAGCATAGACAGTCGACTGTTGAACCAACAAGCGACTGTAAATCCTTCTACAGGTGACTGGCCGAGAGATGGTAAGTTGAATGAAATCTGGAAATCATGTAAGATAACAGGATAGACGATTGATGCAGATAATACAGGCGACTGTAAAACCTTAAACAGACGATTGTCAAATACCCTGAGAATTTTCAGAGAGCTGAGTCAATAAATTGGCTCACATACAGACGACTGTTGAAGCATACACAGTCGACTGATCCAAGGTACAGTCGACTGTATATACAACCATAGTCGACTGGCCGTAAAAGTCAGATCAACGAAGTTTTGGGCAAAAGAAAGACATGCGACTGATTTACAAAACACAGTCGACTGTCACTTGGACAGGCGACTGTGAATCGTTCATCAGTAGCCTGTGCGAAATAAACAGAAAGGCCCAAAACTAGATTGTAAAAGTTTGTGTATAACAGGCGACTGTAGAGCAAAACACAGTCGACTGTTTTTGAGACAGACGACTGTAAAACATTCAACAGTCGACTGTTATAAACAATCCAAGCACAATCACTAAAGAAATGAATTGGGGTCAAAGGACAAATGATCTAATGAAGTCCGAAGACTGAAATGAAGATGTGTGTGAGTCCTCCATCAATGTTCTTCTTCTAAGCTACATACTAGAAGAGATAAAAGAAAATTACATTGACGAATTCTCTCTTCTATCCATCGTAAGAGCTTGAAGTCTTCATGGAGCTTCAATCAACATCTACAATCACCCAATCCATTTTCATTTGCCTTCAATCAACTTTCAGAGTCATCCATTGCTAGTAGATCTTCATAAATAGCTTAGACAATGGATTAACTGTAAAATAGGTGATTAGTCACAAGTATTTATGTTTGCTCATCATTAACACCAAGTAGGGAGAAGTCCAATACTCAACATTCTCCTCCTTTTTGATGATGACAAACAAACATAAACAAAAAGATAAATAATTGTGCGTAATGAAAACTTACTCCCCCTACATAGATGCCAATCAAGTTAGTCAACAAATATTAGGGCATCTACATATCAATTGAAGCAAATGAGTAAGATACGTATGAATTTAATTCAAGAAATCTAGGAATTATGATCGCGCCCCGAATGTGACCCAAGAGCACGACCAAAAACTTGGTCAGCCCCGGATATACACCAGGAGAACGATTGTATGATTGTCCTCGGCGTCTCCATCTGCGCTAGAGAGATCAAGCAAAGGAAACGAATGTGACCCAAGAGCAAATCCCTATTATGTAGAAAAAAGGTGTAAAATATGGACATTGTAATCTTACTACCCCTGAATCTAAGGCAACTTCAATCTTAGATTCAAAGTGTTACAACATACTTAGCACATTCATTATGAATTTTGTATGTTTATTTCTCTCCCCCTATAGTATTATCCAAAAAGGTGGGAGTAAATAACAACAATAATAATCGTGCTAAATACGAACTAACAACAATCAAGGAGTATAAAGATATATGGAATCAAAAACTCATAAAAGAACTTCATATACTTATGTGAATAGAGGAATTGAAGTCCAATATCAACATTTTAGATATACGAAACAAAAATAGTTTCAAAACATGCATCACATCAGAGATAGCATGAATAAACAAATATCAAATCTTATATTGTCTCACAAGCACATCATAAGATAATAAATCATTCATGGAGACAATATGGCAAACATCACACCGATAAGATAATCAATTAAACAAGGTGTGACACAAGAGATTCAACAGCAAGATCATATATATATATATATATATCAATATATATATATATATATATATATATATATATATATATATATATATATATATATATATATATACATCAAAGATGAAGATGAGTACATGGCATACAAACATCAATATGTCCAACAAAAATACATCCATCATGATCCCAAAAAAATACATCATAATATCATTGTACATCATCATACAAAAATAACCATCACACAGATGAATCACTCGACCCAAACAAAAACAGACCAAAACAGAAACTGGGTCTCCAGGGTGAGTGAACAAAATGTAACATCAGCAACTTCAGTCAATGTGAATGATGGAAGTGTCCAAAGGACGTCCATAGGAGCAGAACAAGAGTCTGCCAGAGCGTCGGGTAGGGTAAGCAGAAGTCTTCCTCTTGGAAGACGATGAACGAGCAGCAGACGATTCCACAGGAGTGGGAGCAGGGGTCTGGACAACCGGGGTCGGAATAACAGAAGAAACAAGCGCAAACCCTGGAAGAGGAGGAACACCAACAGGGGTAGAAACCTCAGGTTTAGAGAACAAAGCCTAAAGCTCACGGGGATGTGAAATCCATGAAGCAAAAAAGGATTTGTACTGAAGCTCCAACAGAAGGTTGAGCTTCTCGTCCAAAGAAGTGGAAAGTTTCTCTAAAGCAGTGACACGATCACACAGCCGATCAAGAAGAAAATCCTCGAGGGGAACGGACGGTGGAGAACGAGGAGGAGGATCAGCTGGTTGAGAAGTGTGTTCAGCAGCATTCTCAGAGGGGATGGGGTCACCGACAGTGATATGGAGAAAATCTCTAGAAGATGGAGGCGAGGTCAGAACCGGATCAGCGGGTTGAGACGAAGGAGCCGGATCATTGAGGAAATCCAAAGATGCATTAGGAAACAAAACAATGAAAGGATCCATGAGCTTACTCGAGCGGGCGATTAGGTCAAGTAAGCAAAGGCAAGATTCTGGCGAGAAAACGATCAACACGCGAGCAAACATGAGAAACCACACGAGGGAGGAAGAACAGATTTGCCACGAAGAATATCAGAAGAAAGATCAACAGGAGATTTTGAGCGGGAAGTCGAGTGAATTTCATTCAGAGGAGAGAGCAAAACAAGAGTCGAAATGAACTGGCTCGAGGTATAAATGAAAGAGGGAATAAATCTGGGCCGTTGGATCAAAGAATCGACGGCTCAGATCAAAGCAGTGAACCGTCACGAACAGTAGACAGTCGACTGATGAACAAAATTCAGTCGACTGGATGAAGTAATAAGAATTAAGCTAAGGATGACAGACAGTCGACTGTTGAGTAACATACAGTCGTCTGTCCAATAGACAGTCGACTGTACTATACACATCATTCGACTGACCGAAAATCAATAACCTTCATCAGAAAGACAGAGTGCACTGTAAAATTTTGACAAAGAGAACAGTCGCCTAATGACTAAAAGTCAGTCGCCTTTTAAAATAACAGTCAACTGGAAAACAGTCATCAATCGTCTGTACGAAAGATACAAATTCTCAGACTGAGGAGATAGAGTAGGGCAGTCGACTGTCGAATGAAAGACAGTCGTCTGTCCTGGTCCAAAAAAGTATAGTGAGATACAAATCCAGAGAATAAGAACACTCACCCTAGGACCTATACTCTAATCATAAACTCATCATAAAAACAATGTAATACGATAATCAATTGAAACACAAATCTCTAAGACCAATCTCAAAGAAATCATGAAATCACATAAATCGCAATTGCCTTTCTTAAACACATATATATCATATATCACAAGAAGAAAGACAATATGATGACATGAGCTCAAAAGTGTTATAACAAGAATGTTGAGCTTCTAGATTTCAGATTCACCCATAATTCCTAATTCTCCACACAACCTCATAAATGAATCTTCTTTAAGAGGTTTTGTGAAGATGTCGTCAATTTGTTTTTGGGTTTCAATGTACTCTAAGATGATGTCCTTTTTAGCTACATGATCATTTATAAAATGGTGTCTCACGTCTATGTGTTTGGTACGGGAGTGGTGTATCGGATTCTTGGAAAGACATATGGCACTTTGGTTATCAACCATGATAGGGAAAGTATCACAATTGACACCATAGTCCATAAGAGTGTGTCTCATCCAAAGAACTTGTGCACATGCAAGACCCGCGGCAATATATTCCGCTTCAATCACGGACAATGACGTCGAATTCTGTTTCTTAGAAAACCAAGAAACTAGGAAATTTCCTAGAAAATGGCAAGTGCCACTAGTACTTTTCCTGTCGGACTTGCACCCGGCAAAGTCGGCATCACTATATGAGATTAACAATTATGTGCTAGATTTAGGGTAAAGTAACCCATAATCTAGAGATTGATTGAGATAATGAAATATTCGTTTAACCGCAATCAAGTGTGACTCCTTAGGTCTAGCTTGATATCTAGCACACAAGCATACGGAAAACATGATATTAGGTCTACTAGCGGTTAAGTAAAGTAAGCTACCAATCATACCTCGATATAGACGAACTTCTATATCTTTTCCGCTTTCATCTTTGTGAAGGTGGGTAGTAGTACTCATGTGAGTCCGTTTGCTTAATGACGATTCCATCCCGAATCGCTTTATAAGCTCCACTGTGTACTTTGTCTGATGTATGAAGGTGCCATTCTCCATTTGTCGAATTTGCAGTCCAAGGAAATAAGTGAGCTCTCCCATGTGGCTCATCTCGAATTCATCCTTCATTGACCTAGAAAATTCTTGACAAAGATTAAAGTTAGTAGAACGAAAAATTATATCGTCTACATAAACTTGAATCAAGAGAATGTCATTTTCATAATCTTTAATGAAGAGTGTAGAATCAACTTCTCCCATTTTAAAACCTAAATTCAAAAGAAATGTCTTTAGTCGATCATACCAAGCTCTAAGAACTTGTCTCAACCCATACAACGCTTTCTTAAGTTTGAAAACATGATTTGAAAAATTTTCATGAATAAAACTGGGAGGTTGTGAAACATAAACTTCTTCATTGACAAACCCATTTAAAAATACACTTTTAACATCCATTTGAAATAGTTTAAAATTCTTATGGGATGCAAAAGATAAAAGCAACCTAATAGCTTCTAATTTAGCTACGGGGCAAAATATTCTTCGAAATCAATACCTTCCTCTTGTCGGTAGCCTTTGTTGAGTATTGATTCCCCTGATTTGGTTTTGATGATGAACAAACATAAATATTGGGTACTAATTATCTTTGAGCGCAGTTATAAAGATCGTCGCCAAACTACTGTGTATATCTCAAGCGACGTCCCAAGACTTATTTAGAATGCGTGAACGATGTGCCTGAAGCTTCATTGAAGCTCAAGGAGTATTATTTAAGTTGAGGGATTCAGAATCTTCATATTGAAGCTTTTGAAGACGGTGTGTATTACTTATTTTCTTTGTCTTCTAGAATGTTAAGCCTTAAGTACTACTTCCCTTCACTATCCTCTTATATATCGTATCTTATCTCTAGGATTGTCTTAGAAGCCATTAGAAAGTCTTTCCTTAGCTTATCGCGTCGATTCATGACTTTCTATGCATCTTAGTTGGTTCATGAAGAAGGACTAACCGACTAGATGACGATCTAATCGGTTGGGAATCTTTCTTGAACCGACTAATCATCCTTGTGAATTTTGGCATTCTTTCAGTTGACCAATTAGTCGGTCCAAGAAGGTTCACCGACCGACTAGTTGTCAAACTAGTCGGTTAATGTTTCTTCTTAGACCGACTAGTTTATCCTCCTTACTTCACTGAATTCTCTATCAACCTTCTAGTCGGTCCAAGAAGGTTCACCGACCGACTAGTTCTCAAACTAATCGGTCAGTGATCCTTCTTAGACCGATTAAACTGCTTTAATTTCCAGCCGTTGGAGAATTTATTTCCACGAATTTTCTTGATCTGTTTTGATTCTTTCCATATGTGTTTGATTCGTTTCAAACAAGGAAATTTGTCTATAATCTGTGGGATTTCAGATCTAATTTCATATCGTTCGTTTATCTATTTTTCTAAGGCTTACCCTCTCGAAAATCTCTCCCTCTCTCTTTGTGACCTAACTTCTCAAGAGAGAGATTTTCAAACCTTGTGAACTCATTCTGCTGAGAGCTTGAATCATGACCACCATCTTCAACCTAGCTATTTTCACGCTGCTCATCGTTGCTAGGGTTTCATGCTCACTCTTTCTCAAAATCCTACCTTGCCTTAAATCTGTAATTATTACTCAAGGCATAGGATTTTGTGGTAAGTGTTTTATATTTCATCATATTTGATATTTGAGTTTATCTCTGGGTTTGTGAGAGAAGATCGTGATCCCGGTTTATGGGAGTCACGATTCAAATTGTTGTATTGTTTGATCTTGTAGTAGTTTCTATAAGAAGTCATTTAGTGGAACCTTGAGTTAGTGGATTCTAACTCAAGTAGCCGAAGGGGATCCGGGTGTCTGGGACATAGGATCACCCGGAACAAGTCGGGGAGACTTGGGTGGATCCGAACCAATTACATCGCTTGTTTACGTTGCTATTGTTCTTGTTGTTATTCTTATTCCGCATAGTTATTTGTGTTTGCACAATAATTAGGAATTAGACTTTTAATTATTTTAAAGTACTATTCACCTCCCCTCTAGTACTTGTGCAGTAGCTACCATGGAATTACATTTGGTATCAGAGCCAAGTTTATAGCTATGATAAACAACGACAACAAGGCCGTTCGACCACCTTCCGACTACAACACCTTCAAAAATCGTGAAGGAGCCTCTTCAGTGATGGAAGGACACTCCTCAACTAGGCATCCTCACTTCAATGGTACAACTATGGGTACTGAAAATGCCGGATGGAAACTTTCCTCCGGAGTGCATCACTCTGGAGAGCCACATTGACGGAGTATGTTGAGCCCACTGAAGAAGACTTCACGAAGTGGACTGTCGCGAAGGTCGTCGCGAAGGTGAACAATGCCAAGGCAATGAATGCCTTACAATGTGCACTGGAGCCTGAAGACTTCAACAAGATATGCACCTGTAAGAGTGCATATCAGATTTGGAACCAACTCCTAATCTTGCACGAAGGAACGAGCAGGGTAAACCACTCCAAACTCACTGTTGCTAACAGAGAATTCGAGTTGTTTCACATGGAGCAGGGTGAAAGGATTAAGGAGTACTATGCTTGCTTCGTGGATATAACCAACGAGTTGGAAGCCCTTGGGAAGACCTATACCCAAGAAGAGAAAGTCACGAAGATCATTGACAGACTTCCTTCGAGTTGGAAAAAGCGAACATACGCTATCGAGGAAGGTAACGATATGTCCAAATATACGGTTGTTCAACTAATGGGTACTTTAATGTCTTATGAGGTACGGAAGGATAGTAAGATCAAGATGCAGGACAAGATGAAGGCGTTCTTGAAGCAAGAAGAGCCAAAGAAAAAGGCAATTGCTTTCAAGGCCGCTCCTACTACACCTACAGATAGTGAAGAATCGGAAGACGAGTTGGACATGGAATATTTGGCCCTCATGGCAAAGAAATTCAACCGGTTCTTCCAAAAAGGTAACTTTAAGAATAAATCTAAAGTTAGTTCTACTAATGCGTCTGCTCCTTTGTGTTTCAAATGCAATAAGCCAGGACACATCAAGGTAGATTGTCCTCTCAACAAACAAAATGAGAAGTGGAAGGCACCCAAGTTCGAAAAGTCACGAAAGTACAAGAAGGAGTACAAGAAAGGGCTTGTCGGCACATTCACCGATTCGGAAGAGGACTCTTCAAGTGGAGAGTCAGATGATGAACAAGTGGAGCAAGCACACATGTGCTTCATGGAAAGAGAGCAACATGATAAAGACACCGCTTCAGATGAAAGCGAGGATGAAGATGAAGAGGTAACTATGGATGACCTAAGATTAGCTAATGAAAAAATTTGGTCTAAATATTTTAAACTGGTAAATAGATATACTAAGATCAAAGATTAGTTAACTAGTCTTCAAACCATACCTAAGACTATCATCACTAACAACGACACCGTTGTTGAAGCCTTGAGAACTGAGATTGTAAATCTCAAATCTCAACTTGAACATGTTAACCTTGAGGATTCGGAGGAACACGAGATAGCAGATTTGATTTCTCGAAACTCACCTTTGAGTATTGAGAATGAGAATCTCAAGTCCCGTGTTTGTGAACTCACTACACAAGTGTCCACTTTGGATACTACTATACTTTCTCTCACTGAGAAATATGAGTCCACAATAGGCCGAATTGAGAAATTCAACAAAGGGAAGGACCGTTTGGATAATATTCTGAATGACTTACTTCCAGCCAATCATCGTATTGGTTTGGGGTATAAAAAGGAAAATTCATCCAAATCCTCCACCACCTTTGTAAGGCCATCCTCTGATGCCTCAACTAGTGGGAGTAAACACCCCATGGGTAGTTCATCTACCAATGATACTTCCACTAAGTACACACCTCCTTTTGAAAAGAAACCCACTTTGGGTGGACCTCCAAAGAAGGGTCATGCATTTATGTACACCACTACTATGCCACGTAGGAACACGCCTCCTACTCCACCTGTTCACACGTATGATGATTTCTATGCTCCATGTCCACGAGCACGTGCACACCAAGTGAGACACACTCACACACGTGTTCCCCCACATGCTTATGTTCACCCACATCACTACTATATGAATGATTACCATCATGCACTGTATCATATGTTACCACCACCACTTCATCATGTGCCCTATGCTTATCCACCTCATGCATACACTAGGCCACTTCCTCGTAGAACACATGCACCACGTAGAAATCAACAAAATATGCATGTTCCCAATAGGAAAAGGGCTCCCAAGAAATTCACTATTTGTGGCCCGAAGGACACAAGCATGCAGAGAAACAAGCATATATTAATTCTTATTTCATGAATGTTGTGCATAATGATGACTATGTTGGGAAGTCTAAGTCCAATTGGACTTGGCTTCCAAAGGTCTAATCTCTTAGGAACTAATGACCTTGGTACCATTATACGATATTTTTATCTTTAGGTACTTAAGAAAAAGAAAAGGAGCAACAAATCAAAATTTGGCTCTAAGGATGGGTGGATACTTGATAGCGGGTGCTCAAAACACATGACTGATAAAGCTCAGTTGTTATCCGAAGTGGTGCCCATTGAAAATGGAAACCGAGTGGTCTTTGGAGGCAACGAGAGCGGAACCATCATCGGTGTTGGAAAAGTTGGTAACCCCTCTAAACCCCTTATAAGTGATGTTTACCTTGTTAAAGGCTTAAATCACAAACTAATCTCAATAAGCCAACTTTGTGACAATGGTTACAAAGTTAGCTTTGAGAAAGGATTGTGCCATATTTTAAGAAAGGATAATAATAATGTGTTGTTCTCTGGCACACGCCATAAGGACATATATATCCTAGATATTCCAAATTCACATGAACAATGTCTTATTGCCAACACAAGTGAACAACACTTATGGCATCGATGTTTTGGTCATGCAAACTTTGGAACACTTTTCAAACTATCCAAGCTAAATTCTATAAAAGGATTCCCTTCAAAAGAAAAGCTTTTGTGACTCGTGTCAACGAGACAAACTTCCAAAATCGTCATTCAAACCTAAGAAAAGCATATCCTCTAAACGGCCTCTAGAGCTTTTACATCTAGATCTTTTTGGGCCAACTAGAGTTGCTTCATTAGGGAATGCTCGATATGGACTTGTCATTGTTGATGACTTTTCTAGATTTACTTGGGTATTTACTTTAATTAATAAAAATGATGCTTTTAAAAACTTCACAGTATTTGTTAAGAAAGTACAAAATCTCATTAGAACCACCATTGTCACTATTCGTAGTGATCATGGAGGGGAATTTGAGAATGAGTCTTTCTCAAATTTCTGTGATGAAGTTGGTATTACTCACACCTTTTCTTTCCCTCGCGCACCTCCTCAAAATGGTGTTGTTGAGAGAAAGAATAGGACACTAGTGGAATGTGCTCGGATTATGCTTGATGATAGCCAACTTGGCCATCAATTTTGGGCAGAAGCGGTACATACCACTTGCTATGTGTTTAATAGGATTCTCTTGAGGCCCGGCACCAAACAAACTTGTTATGAATTGTTGTTTGGTAGGTTGCCTCAAGTTAAACATTTTAGAGTTTTTGGTGCAAAATGTTTTATCAAGAACACGTATGGTAGTTTGGACAAATTTGATCCAAGATCCGATGAGGGGATATTTGTTGGATATTCCTCCTGTAGCAAAGCCTACCGGATATACAACAAAGAAACCTCAACGATCGAGAAATCTCTTCATGTTTCATTTAATGAAAATTTTGTCCCTCCTAGAATTATCGATGACGATGATTCTATGGAAGTAGTTAGTGACTCTATTGGTAAATCTGATCCTATTAATTCTGTTGATACTAACCCTACTAATGATTCTTTTGAGAATGTTCCTAGTGACCAAAGTGTTCCCAGGAAGCTTCAAACAGTTCGTGACCATCCCTATGAGCAAGTCATTGGCAACATACAAGATGGTGTCAAAACAAGATCTCAAGTCAACTTCTTCGCTCACTGTGCCTTTGTCTCTTCACTGGTGACAAATAATATCAACGAGGCGTGCGGAGATAGTTCTTGGATCCTAGCCATGGAAGAGGAAATCATTCAGTTTGAGAGAAATGAGGTCTGGGAGCTAGTTCGATTACCTTCGAAGAACCACAATGTTATAGGAACGAAGTGGATTTTCAAGAACAAGACAGACGAGAACCAAAACGTCATCCGGAACAAAGCCCGGTTAGTTGCTCAAGGCTACAGGCAAGAGGAAGGTATAGACTTCGAGGAATATTTTGCACCTGTAGCTAGATTAGAATCTATTAGGTTGTTATTGTCATTTGCATGCCATAAAGATTTCAAACTTTTTCATATGGACGTAAAAAGTGCGTTCTTAAACGGGGATGTCGTTGAGGAAGTTTATGTTTCTCAACCTCCGGGTTTTATAAATGAAAAATTTCCAAATCACGTTTTCAAACTTAAGAAAGTACTTTATGGTTTGAGACAAGCTCCTAGAGCTTGGTATGATCGCCTAAAGAACTTTCTTTTGGATTTGGGTTTCAAAATGGGTGAGGTTGATTCAATGCTTTTTGTTAAGTATGCAAATCATGACATTATTTTAGTTCAAATTTACGTAGATGATATCATTTTCGGTGCTACTAACTTCACTCTTTACAAAGAGTTTTCTAATGTTATGAAGGACCAATTTGAGAAGAGCCACATGGGTGAGCTCAAATAGTTCTTAGGACTCCAAATTCGCCAAATGAATGATGGAATCTTCATCCACCAAACCAAGTACACGGTGAAGCAGCTAAAGCGATTTGGAATGGAGAATGCTTCTAGCAAGAAGACTCCAATGAGCACCACAACAGACCTAGATAAAGATACGGGTGGCAAAGATGTAGACATTTGTCTATATCGAGGTATGATAGGTAGTTTATTATATCTTACTGCTAGTAGGCCAGATATAATGTTTAAAGTATGTGTCTGTGTTAGGTATCAATCACAACCTAAGGAATCACACTTAATAGCAGTTAAACGTATTTTCCGTTATTTAAGTCACACACTCGACTACGGATTATTCTATCCAAAGTCAAGCACATATGAGTTAATCTCATATAGTGATGCAGATTATGTTGGATGTAAATCCGATAGAAAAAGTACTAGTGGCACTTGCCATTTTATAGGAAATTCTCGTGTCTCTTGGTTTTCCAAGAAGCAGAATTCCGTATCACTTTCAACCACCGAGGTGGAATATATTACCGCCGGTGCTGCATGTGCACAGGTTCTTTGGATGAGACACAAACTTAAAGACTTTGGTATAAACTGTGATACTTGTCCTATCTTGGTGGACAACCGAAGTGCAATATGTCTCTCTAAGAATCCGGTACACCACTCCCGTACCAAACACATAGATGTCCGTCACCATTTTCTAGATGATCATGTAGCTAAAAAGGACATCATTTTAGTGTACGTTGAAACCCAGAAGCAAATCGTCGATATTTTCACGAAACCACTCAAGGAGGATACCTTTGTGGAGTTACGTCGAGAATTGGGGATTATGGGTGAATCCGAGATTTAGGACTCATCCTTTATATGTGATCTTGCATCATAATGATATTCATTACTCCTGCTGTATTTGCTGTGATTTTCTCATTTTAATGCTGGAGTTATCCTTGGTTTTAAGATTTGCACGACGGATTTATGATTTTCTGGTTTTATGGGGTAGGATAAGTTCATATGAGAGTGTTTTGTTGGTGTGTCCAAGTGTTCTTTGGAGAGAACTCAAAATTTCTAATTCTCAATATTTTTTGGACTCTATTAGTCGGTCCCAGTTCATCTCTTGACCGACTAGTTTCTCTTCTAGTCGGTTAGACATTGAACTCAGACCGACTAGTTCGTGCCCTCTTTCTTGACCCACTTGCTGTTTACCATTTAGTCGGTCCAAGTTCACTTGCCGACCGACTAGAACTCGTTTTAATTGGTCAGCTCTTGAACTCAGACCGACTAACTGGGCAAGGGCAGTTTGGTCTTTGGCCCTACTTAAATCGATTAGCCCCCCTCCGCACCGATTAGAAATCATTCTAATCGGTGCACCCTCTCTCCTAAAACCCTAAAACGTCGAGCCGCTCAACCTCCTCCACCGTCGTCTGCCCTCTCCGGTCTCTCCCTGTCACCGCCGATCATCCTCTCTACTCCAGATCCGATCTCCTCCATCAGCGATATCTTCTTTTCCTTGTCTCATTTCGTTCGATTTCCATTTTCGTTCGATTTCGCTCGATCTTTCGTCGCGATCTCATGGCGAGAACTCGTATCCCTATCCGTCCTTCCGCTCCCTCTCCCATGACCGTCGACCCTCCCACCAACCCTAATCCACCCAAAAGCCGCACCAATACCGCCCGTCCGCCTCCATCATCGCCTACTTCTCCATCTTCTTCCTCGCCTCCTCTTAAGAAGAAGAAGGCGGCTCCCTCTTAACCAAAACCCTCATCTAAACCCAAGCCCCAGCCTAAGTTCAAGAAGATTTTGACTCATGGACCCTTCTGTGCTCCCACACCACCCTCTGACTCCGACGATGACTATATCCCAGAGACTGAGACTACCGAGAAGGCACCTACCCCTCATCCTCGCCCTTCCTCACGTCAATCAAAGGGGAAGGATCCCATGCCTTCTGGTGGGGTGAACATCTCTCTATGTCGCAATGACCTGTTGTGTCTAGCCGCCTACAACCGTATCGATCATTGCCCTTTGATCCTCGAGCACTATGTCCAGTTTGCTGATTTTCCTCAGCTCGTTGATCTCCTATCCTATAGTGGTCTCCTTGAATATCTTCGCCACGAACCCAAGGTGAATCCTCATCCTTACCCTCGGCTCGTTAAACTCTTTTATGCAAATCGAGTTTGAGGTGAGTATGCTAACAAGCACTGTATCGAGACCACTGTTTTGGGGACACCCATTGTCCTCACGGCAGAGATCTTAGGACAGATACTTGGAGTCTCCTCCTCTGGTCTGCTTCCTTCAGATATCTCCGTGGATAATATCCATGATCTCGATCAGTCCCTCTTGGTCGACATGTTCCACGTTATTCCTCCCTCCATGATTGGCGTTCCATCTAATCCTTCAAACCAAATGCGTGGGTCCTGAATTTGATTCTGAAGTCGTATCTTCTCCCGAAGTACGGCTCCTCCAGCTTTCCATCCCAACCTTTCCTGAAGCTCATCTATGCCCTCTTTGATGGGAGCGAGATCAATTGGGCTCGCATCATCTTGGACAAGATGGACTCATTTGAGTGCATCAGGAAGTCGACCAAAGCCGCTCATATTCCTTATCCGTGTCTCCTGACTTTGGTCTTCCGTCACTTCGGAGTTTCTCTCCCTCCTAATGATCAGCGTCCCTTGGGGCCTCCCTTGAACGCGACCGCGGTCAAGAAGTCTCTTGCTACCTTGCATCACGTTCAGTGGACCACTCCTTCAGTTCCTCCTCCGTCGTCTCGCTCTTCGTATTCTACTTCCACGAGCCGTCTGGAGGCTCGTCTGTTGTAATGTGAGGCGATGCTCATGAGTATCTGTGAGCATTTGGGCGTTGAGATCCATCCGTCTGTCTCTGATGAGGAGGCCATGGATGCTGCTGAGGATGAGGAGCGTGATGCTGCTTCTCCTGTTTGTGCCCCCGAGGGTACTTCTGCTAGTGTTTCTTCTGCTCGTGCTCCTGAGAGCATTCCTGCTGCCACCATTCCTTTGGTGGATACTTCTGTCGCTCCAGAGACCACCACTCCGTCTGCACAGCCTGCTGCTGGTGCCGATCCTGCCTCCGCCTCCTAAGCCTTCGTTGGAGGACTCTCCAATGAGCATTTGATTGCTATATCTAGTTGTGAGAGAGTGGGGTTAGGATAGATGGGTGGGTGTTTTGTTTGTTTTGTGATACTTTTTGATGTATGTTGGATTGTTGTATGCTGTGCACCATATACCGAGTGCGAAACCGAGGAGGACAGTCAGTGCATGGGTGAAATGGTGACATGATAATCATCTCCCAAATGCATTTTTATTCCTTCAATTAAGACATTTTTTTTCAAATGGGAGATCATTATTTTTGGCATTCAGAAAGGTAGCTTGTTATCTTTCCTACCACCATATCAAAGAAAATCTAACCTTAGGGAATTGTGTTGTTATCTGTATGTTTCCGCCCAACATTTACTGTAAACTTCCATTAAAACAGGATTGGAAAGAAATTATATCAATTAAGCGTGTGTCCTCTTAATTGAGCGATATCAATTAAGCGTGTGTTCTCTTGATAACATCCCTCTTTTATAATATAGATATCTCTTATCCAATTTCTCTTGACCAATAACTCTTGTCCAATTTCTCTTGATAACATCCCTCTTTTATAATATAGATATCTCTTATCCAATTTCTCTTGTCCAATATCTCTTGTCCAATATCTCTTGATAACATCCCTCTTTTATAATATAGATATCTCTTATCCAATTTCTCTTGTCCAATATCTCTTGTCCAATTTCTCTTGATAACATCCCTCTTTTATAATATAGATATCTCTTATCCAATTTCTCTTGTCCAATAACTCTTGTCCAATTTCTCTTGATAACATCCCTCTTTTATAATATAGATATCTCTTATCCAATATCTCTTGTCCAATATCTCTTGTCCAATTTCTCTTGATAACATCCCTCTTTTATAATATAGATATCTCTTATCCAATTTCTCTTGTCCAATAACTCTTGTCCAATTTCTCTTGATAACATCCCTCTTTTATAATATAGATATCTCTTATCCAATTTCTCTTGTCCAATAACTCTTGTCCAATTTCTCTTGATAACATCCCTCTTTTATAATATAGATATCTCTTATCCAATTTCTCTTGACCAATATCGCTTGTCCAATTTCTCTTGATAACATCCCTCTTTTATAATATAGATATCTCTTATCCAATTTCTCTTGTCCAATATCGCTTGTCCAATTTCTATTGATAACATCCCTCTTTTATAATATAGATATCTCTTATCCAATTTCTCTTGTCCAATATCTCTTGTCCAATTTCTCTTGATAACATCCCTCTTTTATAATATAGATATCTCTTATCCAATTTCTCTTGTCCAATATCTCTTGTCCAATTTCTCTTGATAACATCCCTCTTTTATAATATAGAAATCTCTTATCCAATTTCTCGTATAATATAGATATCTCTTATCCAATTTCTCTTGTCCAATATCTCTTGTCCAATTTCTCTTGATAACATCCCTCTTTTATAATATAGATATCTCTTATCCAATTTCTCTTGTCCAATATCTCTTGTCCAATTTCTCTTGATAACATCCCTCTTTTATAATATAAAAATCTCTTATCCAATTTCTCTTGTCCAATATCTCTTCTCCAATTTCTCTTGATAACATCCCTCTTTTATAATATAGATATCTCTTATCCAATTTCTCTTGTCCAATATCTCTTGTCCAATTTCTCTTGATAACATCCCTCTTTTATAATATAGATATCTCTTATCCAATATCTCTTGTCCAATTTCTCTTGATAACATCCCTCTTTTATAATATAGATAGATAGATAGATAGATAGATAGATAGATAGATAGATATATATATATATATATATATATATATATATATATATATATATATATATATATATATATATATATATATATATATGGAAAGTAAAATAATCTATATTCATGAAAGAAGTGTACAAGGGATGGGATAGGGTTTAGAAGCATTAGAACAAGGAGAGGACCCAGGCGTCGTCACTCGTTACTGAATTTTCCGCCCCCAATCACCAACCCAGAGCTATTACAGAACTCAGATCCCTCCAATTGGAAATACAAGCAGACTCAATATTGTTAGGCAAAGGTCCTGAACTGGCCGTGCTGCAATTGGGTCGAGCTGCTAATGATATAGAACGGAGCCTTCATGCTGCGGAATTTTTGGTCAGCCGTTGTCAAGGAGGTCCTAGTTGAATAGGATGTTGGCTGAAGCCGGATCCCCTGCTCCCATTCTTCCAACCGCAAGCTTGATGTCTTCCACCGCCCCGTCAAATACAAGAGTTTTAGGCTTAGATGCGCCCTCAAATATACGCCTGTTGCGCTCTTTCCAAATGTGCCAAACTAACACCGCAATTACAGTTTTATCAAGACGGCTCACGCTATCTTTCTTATTGAAATTAGCCACAAAGTAATCCCCAATTTCATGTAGGGTATCACCAATCGGCTTTGAAATCCCAAGTTTGAGGAGGCTTCGCTTGAGCAAGTAGCAGGAGTATTCGCATGTGAAGAACAGATGGCCCAGAGTTTCGCTGTTGCCACTCTCACATAGCACACAATGGGCGGGAATCATTGGAAGCCATTTACAGAGCTTATCTTTTGTTAAAAAATTTCCTTGGAGAGCACGGAGCAGCATCACCGAGAATTTAGGTATATGTTTTTTGTGCCATACTAAAGAGTGATAAGGGAAGAACGTACCATGTTGTCTAGCTCCATTCCAAGCATCAGAGAATTTGAAAGGTTCTCCAGGCCCCCATTCCCATTTATCATTTCCGGATCGTAGTTTAACTTGGTTTAGGGTACCCCGGAACTGATTTAGATTAGGGTCCTCGACCCAAAATCTCCCATCCCAATAATCGCTGACCATTTTCCCCCCATCTCCAGGGGGGATGCTATATAGATTTTTCAACGGCCCACAAGGGAGCCAGTTGTCGTGCCAGAAGAGAGTAGTCATGCCATTTCTTACTTTCCGCTGGATAAGTTTGGCAGAGATGCTTCTGCAGTGCAGCAAGAATTTCCAAGTGCCGGATTGAGTAGGCTTGCTTTTAGAGGCGTAGAAATAATTTAATTCCGAGTATGTATTTCTCATATGTTGAGCCCAAAGGCTAGTACTTGTTAGAACTCTCCAAGTCAATTTGACACCTGCCGCAGTATTCAGGTCATTTAGATGGCGAATTCCGACCCCACCTTCTTCTTTGGGAGTACAAATTTCTTTCCAAGCCCAACTTTTAGAAGCCCCAAATATGAATTTTCTGCACATTGAGTTTATGGTGCGTAGTACTGTTTTTGGAATGCGAAAGGCTTGCATCCAAAAACTGACCATGCCATAAATCACAGTTTTAACCAACTCGATCCGACCAGAGATGGATAGTGAAGAAGAGGTCCATCCTGCCAGCCGCTTTTGACAATTATCCACTAATCTGCCATACATGGATGGCTTCGGATAGCTGGCCGAGAGGGGAAGGCCAAGATATGTAGTGATTGCCGAAGCACGCTTAATACCCATGGAACTAGCCAAATCTCCTGGATTTTTTGTTCCTTTACTGAAGATAGCTACACTTTTATCCCAGTTTATTTGAAGGCCAGTGTAATGAGAAAATTCTTCCAATAAGCTTCTGAGGCCTTCAAGGGATCTCAGATTCCCACGACAGAAAACCAGTAGATCGTCAGCGAACAGCAGGTGGGAAACTGATGCGGAACATCTCATAGTTTGGATGGATCTAGCAGCAATTGACCGGTCCATGAGGATAGAGAAAGCCTCCATGACAATAACAAATAGGTATGGGGATAGGGGGTCTCCCTGACGAAGACCTCTATTGCCACCAAAAAAACCATGAGGGGAGCCATTTATCATCACTGAGAAAGTGGGAGTGGAAATGCATTCTTTGATCCAGTGAATAAATTTATGACTAAACCCAAATTGATGCAGAATGTAGTAGACGAACTCACGGTTTACACTATCAAAGGCCTTTTTCAGATCCAATTTGATGCAAGCATGTGACCCCATTGGGTTACTAAAGTCCCGAATCTGCTCATGGGCAAGTAGGGCACTATCTGCAAGGAGCCTGCCCTGGAGGAAAGCCGCTTGATTTGGCGAAATCAACTCATGGATCATAGCCTTAATTCTGTTGCAAATTACCTTGCTAATGGCCTTGTAAATCACATTGCAACATGCTATAGGCCTGTAATCCCCCAGGCTACTAGCATTTGAGCTCTTGGGAACCAGAGTAAGGAAGGTATGATTGATTTCCTTCAGCATATATCCAGTGTGGAAGAAGGATTTAACTGCCTCCGTGATATCTCCACCAATAGTTCCCCAGTTTTGTTGAAAGAAACTCCCATTGTAGCCATCTGGACCTGGCGATTTATAAGGATTCATTTGAAATATAGCTTCCTTCACTTCTTCACATGAGACACGCCTATCCAACCAGGCAATCGCATCCACCGTCAGTTTCTTTTTAGTAATCATTCTAGGAAACACATTCCAGTAGGTATCTTGATGATAAAGGGAACTGTAGAAATTAGGGGCCGATACCTTCAGTTCATCAAAAGTTTTACTTCGCTCCCCTCCTGTACCAATAAGATGACCAAGATTGTTATACCCCTGATGGGCCTTCATGGCTCCGTAGAAAAATTTTGTATTCCTATCTCCCAAATACATCCAGTCTTGCCTACTCTTCTGTCTAATCATCTCCTCCTCCAATCTGAGATGATCTGAATATTTCTGAGCCAACATTCTTTCACTTTCCTGAAGTTGCGAATCAGTGTGTAAATTTGGATTTGCACGAATATTTTCTAGCATATTGCGGCAATTGGTCATTTGAGCAGTGTGATTCAGATTGAAATTTTTAAGCTCATATTTCAATCTCCTTAGCTTGCAAACCACACAGAACACGGGAGACCTGTGCGAAGCGCCAGCCCAGTTTGAATCAATTAGAGCCTTGCATCCTGCTATTTTATACCAGTGAGTAAAGTATTTAAATGGCTTCGGTTCGGAGGGTACCTTAGGGTGGAGGCAGATCAACATAGGCGAGTGATCACTAGATAATGGATCAAGATACTCCACAAAAGCCATGGGAAATTGAGAGAGCCACTTGATACTGCAGAGTACGCGGTCCAGTTGAGCAGCAATGCGGCCATCACCCACTCTGTTATTGGTCCAGCTGAAACTATTTCCAACACTTTTAATTGTCGTTAACCTGGCCTTATCCATACAAGAATTAAACTCATTGGTTGAGTGGTAGTCCAGTTTCCTGCCCCCCAATTTGTCAGACGAATATTGGACACAGTTAAAATCACCCCCCACAACCCATATTGGACACAGTTAAAATCACCCCCCACAACCCATGATTCGTCTTTAAAGTTTGCCGCATCAGAGATCAAATGTTCCCAACGGATTTGCCTATCAATTTTGGAGTTTGAAGCAGAAATGACCGTGAGGAAGAAAATGTAACCGCCCGCATTCACCCATTTACAGGATATGTGTTGAGGAGAGGAAGTAATCATATTACAGCTCCAAATAGATTGGTCATACCCAATCAGAATACGCCCCCCTTACTCGACTCAAAGTTATGAAGCAGCTTCCAGTCTTTCGGAAGCCATTTATTTCTCCCTGCACAATTTTTAAGCTTAGTTTCCAGTAAAGCCACTATGGTCGGCTTCATTCTTCTGATTCTATCTCGCACGTCCCGCCTCCTAATGTTGTTATTGATACCTCTCACATTCCAGATAAGCACTGACATAGATTAAATTTGGGGTTGAGACCGGTTTTGATTACCTAGTCTAGAGCTCTTTCTACTACCGACCACAACCGCATGATGTTCCTTCCTGGAAAGTTTGCTACTTGCTTTTTTCTCCAGCATCTCTATTTCCTCTTCCCATTCCTCATTCTCATATGATAGGACCAATGGAAAATCATCAGAGATGGGCTCCTGTACTGGCGCAGTCACTGAAGTGATGCCGGCGGGCTCAACTGTTATACCTGAGGCAGGCTGATCCGTGTGGTCGAGAGATGCTTGCTCAACAAATGTCGGCTTAACAGGCTGTATTGGGTCTTCATATACCTGGCTCAGGATGGCTGCATTTTCCTCATTGGGAATGGTTTCCACAACTTCTTTCTCAGAGCCACACTTCAGATCTTTTTGAATGGCCTCATCATTAGTGCCTGTGTGAACTCTTTCAGATTCGCCTTCAGTAATACCTGAGTTTGTACCAACCTCCAAAACCTTATGCAGTTGTTTTGTCTCTTCTAACTTCTCCTTACCTTTCTTCCTCCAAACAGTAGTTTTTTCATGTTGGATTGAAGGGAGCTTCTCTCCATCAGGGCATTGTTTTTCAGTGTGTCCGAAGCAAACACATAGGGGGCAGCGGGGAGGTTCCCCCTCAATCTTCAACTCAATAGTATGTGATGAGCCATCCTCAACCTCTACCCTCACAGATTTCCTAATGGGTTTAATGGCCTCAACCTCTATCAAACAACGTGCACATGATATTCTTTCAAGCTTCGCAGTTAGTCTATCCATACAGATAGGTCTCCCAACAATAGATGCTATAGTGTTCAGAATATCCCTTGTCCACCAGTTTAATGGCAGTCCGTGAAACTGAACCCAGACTGGAACCGATAAGAGAATATCTCTCTCATGTGTAAAGTTTGCAGTCCATCGCTGTAATACAACCAATCTCCCATCGAATAACCACGGACCTTCTTGCAAAATTCGATCGCATTCCTCCCCATCTTCAAATTTGAAATAGAAGAAGCCATTCTCTCTACTGAAAGTGCGGACCCGGGACTTTAGGTTCCACAATCTATCCACCCAAGAGCATATTTGACCGTAGTATGGCACGTCTCCTAACACATACCCAACAAGGGTATTTTTCCATTGCTCCCCTCCTTTGGCCACCAAAGAGTTCGATAGGAAAGCAATTTCCGACCCATCCTCCTTTACAATGGGGGGAATGAAATCCATAGTAAGCTCATCAGCATATTTCCGTGTGTTGGCACACACATCAGCCCAAGATAATTTCTGTCCAGATTTGCTTATTTTGATTTCAGCACTCGGCCTCAGTGGCTTTCTGTCAAACACTTTATGGGCAACCGTAGCGTTACCTTTTTGATGTCCGTTAGGGAAAGGACCCCTAACGCGGTGGCCACGTACAAGTGAATTTTGACCTCCCTGAATCCCGATGCCTCCCAATCTGTCGTCGGACTTCCTTCTGGAAACCACTTTCCAACCCTCATCAACCCATTTCACTTCTTTAACCAAAGAATTCTGAGCAATACTAGATGAAGATTGCTTCTTCTCTAATGTAGATTCATTAACCTGATGTAGATCAGGATCCTCACCTGAGCGCCCACCTTCACCTGGAAGACGATGAGGACCCCCGACTGAGGAGATCTTCAATACCCCATCCTCCGGATCTTCACCACCTCCTGGGTGTTCGCCGTTACTACCTGATGACCCACAGTGAACGGAACCACCCCCTCCTGTGCATTGGACGGCCAAATCGCCAGTAGCCGCCTCTCCGAATCGCCCGGGAGCACCCATATATATATATATTTACAGGATAAGTTATAATTAGTATTAATAAACATAATGTACATGGTGGCCTATCCATAGGTAGAAGGACAAAGTGACTAGGGGATATGACACATGCGTCGTCACCCTAGACCAATTAGTCTAATATATATATATATATATATATATATATATATATATATATATATATATATATATATATATATATATATATATATATATATATATATATCCATCCTATTGCCTTTCGTATCTGGGTGCACATTGTACTTATATCTCTGGTGTTTACTTCATCGCTCATCGATTCTGTTGACTATATAGCTTTGTTTGAATGGAAACATGAATTGTTTTCCATGCACTCAATTAGCTAAGAATGTTGATATTGGAGAGTATGTTCCTTTTCATCAATACGTGGATTTGATTTTGTTTTTGATGATTTCAATTTTCGACTATGGTCTCGTTGGCACACTTTGATTTTGTTTTCGATGTTTTCCTTGGTGCTATTTGGGCCGTCGTCATTTTCTTCAACTCTCTTGTTTAGAATTTTTTTAGCCATGGTTGTTGTCGTTGGCTTCCTCCCGCTCTTTTTGGATAATGCCAAAGGGGGAGAGAATTAATAATGACTATGTGCTAAATGATAATTTAAACAATTACCGTGAATCTAATTTCATATGTTAGATTCAGGGGGGAGTGAAGATATAAAAATGGATTCCGATCCTATATTTCAATAAATGGATGTGTTTTATACTTTTCTCTTCTGCTTGATGCATATGTATTATTTAATATGGAACTAACGAGTCATCAATGCAGGGGAAGTAAGTAAATTTCATTTATATCATTATTATTGATTTATATTTATGTTGGGTTGTCATCACCAAAAAGGGGGAGAATGTTGAGTATTGATTCCCCTGATTTGGTTTTGATGATGAACAAACATAAATATTGGGTACTAATTATCTTTCAGCGCAGTTATGAAGATCGTCGCCAAACTACTGTGTAGATCTCAAGCGACGTCCCAAGACTTATTTAGAATGCGTGAACGATGTGCCTGAAGCTTCATTGAAGCCCAAGGAGTATTATTTAAGTCGAGGGATTCAGAATCTTCATATTGAAGCTTTTGAAGATGGTGTGTATTGTTTATTTTCTTTGTCTTCTAGAATGTTAAGCCTTGATGTATCTTATTTCTAGGATTGTCTTAGAAGTCATTAGAAAGTCTTTCCTTAGCTTATCGTGTCGATTCATAACTTTCTGTGCATCTTAGTTGGTTCATGAAGAAGGATCAACCGACTAGATGACGATCTAATCGGTTGGGAATCCTTCTTGAACAAACTAATCATCCTTGTGAATTTTGGCATTCTTACTGTTGACCAATTAGTCGTTCCAAAAAGGTTCACCGACCGACTAGTTGTCAAACTAGTCGGTTGATGTTTCTTCTTAGACCGACTAGTTTATCCTCCTTACTTCACTAAATTCTCTGTTAACCTACTAGTCGGTCCAAGAAGGTTCACCGACCGACTAGTTCTTAAACTAATCGGTCAGTGATCCTTCTTAGACTGATTAAACTGCTTTAATTTTCCAGCCGTTGGAGAATTTATTTCCACGAATTTTCTTGATCTGTTTTGATTCGTTCCATATGTGTTTGATTCGTTTCAAACAAGGAAATTTGTCTATTATCTGTGGGATTTCAGATCTAATTTCATATCGTTTGTTTATCAATTTTTCTAAGGCTTACCCTCTCGAAAATCTCTCCCTCTCTCTTTGTGACCTAACTTCTCAAGAGAGTGATTTTCAAACCTTGTGAACTCATTCTACTGAAAGCTTGAATCACGACCACCATCTTCAACCTAGCTATTTTCACGCTGCTCATCGTTGCTAGGGTTTCGTGCTCACTCTTTCTCAAAATCCTACCTTGCCCTAAATGTGTAATTATTTCTCAAGGCATAGGATTTTGTGGTAAGTGTTTTATATTTCATCATATTTGATATTTGAGTTTATCTCTCGGTTTGTGAGAGAAGATCGTGATCCCGGTTTGTGGGAGTCACGATTCAAATTGTTGTAGTGTTTGATCTTGTAGTAGTTTCTACAAGAAGTCATTTAGTGGAACCTTGAGTTAGTTGATTCTAACTCAAGTAGCCGGAGGGGATCCGGGTGTCTGGGACGTAGGATTACCGGGAACAAGTCGGGGATACTTGGGTGGATCCGAACCCATTACATCGCTTGTTTGCGTTGCTATTGTTCTTGTTGTTATTCTTATTCCGTATAGTTGTTTGTGTTTGCACAATAATTAGGAATTAGACTCTTAATTATTTTAAAGTACTATTCACCCCCATCTAGTACTTGTGTAGTAGCTACCAGGGAATTACAACCTTGAGCTACTAACCTTGCTTTGTTCCTTGTGATCATCTCGTTCTCATCCGTCTTGTTCTTGAAGATCCATTTGGTCCCAATGACTTGGTGACCACTTGGAAGAGGAACGAGTTCTCAAACTTCATTTCTCTCGAATTGCATTAGTTCTTCTTCCATTGCCACTATCCAAGAGCTATCCTCACAAGCTTCTTGGATGTTCTTTGGCTCAATGGTAGAAACAAATGCGCAATGAGAGAATTCTTCAAACCTCGACCTCGTTCGAACACCCACACCAATATCTCCAATAATTTGGTTATGGGGATGATTGCGAACGGTCGGATAAGCTTTGGGTATTCCTGCATCACTAGGAACATCTTCAACAATTTCGTTAGTAGTGTTAGTATCAACAATTGAATCATTAATTTTAACATTACTAAGCGAATCACACAAAACATCTACACTATCATCATCAACATGAGGAAAATCAAAATCTTCATTAAATGAAACGTGTAGTGACTCTTCAATCGTTGAAGAAGTTTTGTTGTATATCCGGTAGGCTTTGCTACGTGTGGAATATCCAACAAAAATTCCTTTATCGGATCTTGGCTCAAATTTATCTAGATTACCGAAAGTGTTCTTGATAAAACACTTTGAACCAAAAACACGAAAATATTTTACTTGAGGCTTTTTGTCATAAAACAACTCAAAACAAGTTTTGTTCGTTCGTGGTCTCACTAGGATCCTATTAAGCACATAACATGCCGTGTACATCGCCTCTGCCCAAAATTGTAGTCCAAGATGACTATCATGGAGCATAGTGCATGCACACTCAATAAGAGTCATATTCTTTCTCTCTATAACACCATTTTGTGGTGGTGCCCGAGGGAAGGAAAAGTTATAGTTATCTCGGTGTCATCACAAAACTTAGTAAAAGATTCATTCTCAAATTCTCCTCCATGATCACTACGGATAGTGATAATGGTGGATCCTAAGAGATTCTGAATCTTCTTTGCAAATTTGGTAAACTCTTCATAAGATGCATTCTTATTAATTAAGAATGAAACCGAAGTAAATCTAGAAAGTCGTCAACGACAACTAATCCATAATGAGCATTACCTAAAGGAGCAGTTCTAGTTGGACCAAACAAATCTAGATGAAGAAGTTCTAGGGGCCTCTTAGAAGTAATCCCTTTTTAAGCTTAAAAGATGATTTACTAAGTTTACCTCTTTGACATGAATCATAAAAGTTTTTCTTATTAAAAGTAATTTTAGGAAAACCTTTGACTAGATCATGCTTAGCTAACTTATATAAGTGCTTAAAGTGAACATGACCAAAACGGCGATGCCATAGTAGTTGTTCACTTGTGTTAGCAACTAAGCAATGTTCTACGGTTTTAGGCAAGCTCAAATAATAAATATTTTTACGACTAATACCGGAAAATAAAACATTTGAATCACAATCAACAATAGTACACAATCCTTCTCCAAAGTTAACCTTGTAACCTTTGTCACAAAGTTGATTAATGGAAATGAGATTGTGACACAAACCACTAACAAGATAAATGTTAGTAATTAAGGGGTTTGAAGGATTACCAACGATACCTACTCCAATGATGATTCCCTTTTGATTACCTCCAAAAGTGACCGTTGCACCATCCTTGATGCTAATCACTTCGGAGAGCAATGAGGCATCTCCCGTCATATGTTTGGAGCAACCACTATCGAGAATCCATCCTTTCCCTTTAGAGCTAATATGACCTTTATTGCTCTTCTTCTTTCTCTTGGGTACCTATATAATATACCATAAGCTCATGGTATCCAATGTTTGTTGGGTCCAAGGGGATTAGCCCTTTGGAAGCCAAGTCCAAGTGGACTTCCACTTCCCAACATAATTACCATTATTAATGACATCATGGAAATAGGTATCAACATAAGCATTCCTATCATTTAGGCTAGTGTTCTTAGGACCCCAAATGATGTATGTTTTGGGAGTCCTTTTCCTAATTGCATGCATATTTGTTGAATTTCTAGGTAGTGCATGCTTCTTATGAATATGGTTTCTAGCATAGAAATGAGGTGAGGGATATGCATTAAACATATGAGAATGATATGTATGCTTGGGAACATGCATTTTGTATGAAGCATATGGGTTATGCATGACATGCGGAGGATGAGCATACATGTAAGAATGATGTGTATGTGCATACGGGTGTATAGGAGCACGTACATGAGTATTTCTCATGTGTGGTTTTGTACGTGTCCGTGGGTGTGGAGTATAAAAGGTGTCATATTTATCCACTTGTGAAGTAGGAGGTTTCCTACGTGGATGAGTGTTATTGTACATGTAAGCATGACCTTGCTTTTGGTTTCCACCCTTAGTTGGGTTCTTGCCAAAAGGAAGAGAAGGTGAAGTGGTGACTTTCTTGGTAGGTTTGCTACCTATAGTGTCATTGAAACCACTTGTGGATGCACCGGAGGAAGGCCTCACAAAGTCTATAGTGACACCATTATAGGAGGTGCAAGCATTGGATGCATTCGCATTCACAAACCCAATACCAACACGATGTGTGGCCGGAAATTGGTTTGCTAGCAAATCATCCAATTGTCCTTTTCCCATATTGAATATCACAATACGGGAGGACATGAGCTCATATTTCTCCTTTAGAGAAGAAATGTTGGTATCCAAGGTGGACACCCGTGCTTTGAGCTCGTGCACTTGGGTTTTAAGAGAATCATTCTCTAAACCCAATTGTGTGTGACGTGTGACTAGATCACTATTATCCGTTGGATGTGTTTGATCTAGTTGAGATTTGAGGTTATTCACCTCATCTTTCAAGGTGACATTTTGAGAAGCTAAGTTTGCTTTCTCAAGAGTTAAAGTATCAACAATGGTGTCATTGTTGATAATGCATGGAATGGATGACGTGCTAACATTTGATTTCTTTAAGCTAGAGTATTCAAGCATTAAAGATTGATATTTAGCAAATAATTCTTCATTAGAAATACGAAGTTCATCCATTGTTACCTCGGTTTCATCCGTTTCGGAATCACTCTCATCGGAGAGTGGATCCTCTCGGGCCATGAAGCACATGTGGGCGCTCTCACCCTTCTCATCATCGGAATCGCTTGATGAGTCCTCACTTGAGTCATCAAAGGTACCTACAAGTCCTTTCTTCTTGTCTTTCTTGTTCTTGTCGGACTTGTGGTACTTAGATGCCTTCCACTTCTCTTTGTTCTTTAGCATTGGGCAGTCCCTCTTGATGTGCCCTGGCTTATTGCACTTAAAGCAAAGAGAGGAAGTAGCATTAGTAGACTCAAAACGTTTGTTGGAGGGAAACTTACCATTGCGAAAGAAGCGTTGGAACTTCTTTTCCATTTGGGCCATTTCACCCAAATCCATCTCATCTTCCGAATCATCGCTATTAGAGGATGATGAATTGGCGTTGAATGCCAAAGCCTTCTTCTTGGCCTCCGAAGGATTTATCATAGCTCGAATCTTTAATCGGTTCTATCGTCTTACCTCATAAGACATAAGAGTCCCGATAAGATTCACAACTGTGTAATTCTTCAGATCATTGACCTCCTTGATAGCGATCGCTCTCCTTTTCCACTTGGATGTCATTTCCATGATGATCTTCCTTACCTTTTCAGCATCGGTGTATTTTTGGCCAAGGGCTTCCAATTCATTTGTAATGTCGGTAAAGTGTCCATACATCGATGCAATGCTCTCATTCTCCTGCATATGAAACAAATCGAAGTTTTGCACGGCAACATATAACTTTCAAAAGTTTTACCTTATTCGTTCCCTCATGGGTAACGATGAGATGGTTCCAAATTTGATATGCACTCTTACATGTGCATATCTTGTTGAACTCATTTGGGTCCAACACACAATGAAAATCATTCATTGCTTTAGCGTTGTTGACTTCGGCGGACTTTGCGGAAGTCGTCCATTTCTCGAAATCCTCTTCGGTGGGCTCGACGTACTCCTTGTGGAGGGTTCTCCAAAGTGAATCACTCCTAAGGAACGTCTCCATCGTACACTTCCAATAGCCAAAATTAGTACCATTGAAACGTGGAGGACGTACCGTAGATTGACTTTCGAAAAGTGTGGACGCTCCATCACGATCGTGATTGTTGTATGAAGTCGGCGGAGGAACGTTGTTGTTGTTGGATGCCATAGCTATAACCTTATGCTCTGATACCAATTGTAAGGATCCTTTCTATGGAGAAAGCACTAGAAGGTGGGTTGAATAGTGTTTAAGCAATTTAAAACGATAGTTACACCAAATTAAAATGCTAACCAACAATAAAGTGCGGAATTAGAATTAAACCCAAATAGAAACAAATGCAAACACAATTATGTTTCTAGGGTTCGGTTACCCAAGTCACTTCCCGACTTGTTCCCGGTAATCCTACGTCCCTTCCACCCAGATACCTCCGGATACTCAAGTCATAACTCTAACTTGAGGTTTCCTTAAAACCCACTTGTAGCAACCCTATAAGTGAAATTGAATACAATCGATGTTCTTGACTCCCACAACTTGGGAGCAAGCAAACCGCTCTCACAACTCGAGAGCAAATTCAATATACGAAAATAATGAAATATGAAAGCAACACTTACAACCACCTATGCCTTGAAGTAGAACTTGAAGGAGTGGTGTGTTGTGTGTTGAAGACTCTCTTGGAAGAGAGGAGAAAGCACTTTCTCTTGACTGCACCAATTGCCTAGAGGATCACTCTTTGGTTCTAGGTTGGAGAGCAAGAGATCAAAGATTTGGAACTCTTAGGGCTTTGGATTTGAGAGCTATAAACTTTAGAATGAAAGCTTGAGATGAAAACTTGGAAGAATTGGTAACCTCACAATGGAACAGTAGAAGCCCCATTTATAGGTTTTTCAAATCCACAATACAGTTTCGGCAAAAACTCTTTTGGAATCCGTGAGAAAATTCTCAACAGATAGAATCTGAACTTGCGACAGTCGACTGTTGAAGAAACCACAGTCGACTGTTGCACAGTCAGCATGGGTAGGTAAGAATTCATAACGGTAACTTACCACGTGGACAATCGACTGATGAAGCAAAGACAGTCGACTGTTGAACCAACAGGCGACTGTAAATCCTTCTACATGCGACTGGCCGAGAGATGGTAAGTGGAATGAAATCAGGAAATCCTGTAAGATAACAGGACAGACGACTGATGCAAATAATACAGGCGATTGTAAATCCTTATACAGATGACTGTCAAATACCCTGAGAATTTCCAGAGAGCTGAGTCAATAAATTGGCTCACGGACAGACGACTGTTGAAGCATACACAGTCGACTGATCCAAGGTACAGTCGACTGTATATACAACAATAGTCGACTGGCTGTAAAAGTCAGATCAACGAAGTTTCGGGTAAAAGAAAGACATGCGACTGATTTACAAAACACAGTCAACTATCACTTGGATATGCGACTTTGAATCGTTCATCAGTAGCCTGTGCGAAATAAACAGAAAGGCCCAAAACTAGATTGTAAAAGTTTGTGCATAACAGGCGACTGTAGAACAAAACACAGTCGACTATTTTGAGACAGATGACTGTAAAATATTCAGCAGTCGACTGTTATAAACAATCCAAGCACAATCACTAAAGAAATGAATTGGGGTCAAAGGACAAATGATCTAATGAAGTCCTAAGACTGAAATGAAGATGTGTGGGGGTGCTCCATCAATGTTCTACTTCTAAGCTACATACTAGAAGAGATAAAAGAAAATTACATTGACGAATTCTCTCTTTTATCCATCGTAAGAGCTTGAAGTCTTCATGGAGCTTCAATCAACATCTACAATCACCCAATCCATTTTCATTTTCCTTCAATCAACTTTGAGAGTCATCCATTGCTAGTAGATCTTCATAAATAGCTTAGGCAATGGATTAACTGTAAAATTGGGGATTAGTCACAAGTATTTATGTTTGCTCATCATTAACACCAAGTAGGGAGAAGTCCAATACTCAACACTCCTCATATTGGCTTGTAGGCAGATCAAAGTGACTTAATGTCTTTGTATCCCAAGTGATATAGTCTGAAGCTTCGGGCTTCTTGGTTTGTGAGCCTAGTCTTGGGAATGATGTTTCATCAAATTTACTGTCTTCTAGACATGCCTTGAAAACGTCTCCCGTAAGGGGTTCTAGAAATCTTATTATGGAGGGTGTGTTAAACCCAACATAAATGCCTAGGCGACGTTGTGGACCATCGTTGCCCTTTGTGGTGGTGCTATGTGGACATATACTACACAACCAAATATTCTCAAATGTGAGACAATTGGTGGGGCTCCAAGTGCTAGTTGCATAGGAGAAGATGACTGGCCTCCAGAAGGTCTTAATTTTATTAAAGATGCATCATGCAAGATTGCATGGCCCCATGCATTCACTGGCAACTGGGATTGAAGTAATAATGGACGAGCAATCCATTGCAGTCTCTTAATTAGAATTCTCTAACCCGTTTTGGGTGTGAACATGTGCTACAGGATGTTCGACTTCAATTCCCTGTGCTTGGCAATAGTCTAGAAATACTTGTGATGTAAACTCCCCCGCATTGTCCAGACGAAGTTTCTTTATCTGGTAGTCGGGGAAGTGGGCCCGCAACCTGATTATCTGAGCTAAAAGCTTAGACAGTGCTAGGTTACGGGTGGACAGTAGACACACATGTGACCACTTAGTAGATGCGTCTATCAGGACCATAAAGTATCTGAACGGACCACTTGATGGGTGTATAGGCCCACAAATGTCTCTGTGGATTCTTTCCAGAAAACTTGGAGACTCCAGGTCCACTTTCAGTGGAGAGGGTCTCGTAATTAGTTTACCCTTGTAACAGGGTGGACATGGGAATTTTCCTTTTTGAAGAATCTTCAGGTTCTTCAAATCTATACCCCTTGAGCTTTTTATGATGCGGTACATCATAACAAATCCAGGTGTCCCAGTCTACTATGCCAGAGTTGGAATTCTAGTGTTTTGGGGCACAACAGGTGCTCCGACATTAATGTTTCTGGGGTTTGAATTCTTGTTTGGTAGAGTCCCGAGGGGAGTCCCTTAAAACGTTCCACAATGGTTTTTGTACCATTTGTAAGAGATGTTACATGTAAGTATTTCCTTTCATTTTACTCGACCGTCTCTAAGTGATACCCGTTTAAACGGATATCTTTAAAGCTTAGGAGGTTGCGGATTAATTTAGGGGAGTATAACGCATTTCTAAGTGTGATTATTGTGTGACCCGAGAGCAATATGATTGCTTCCCCTGATCCCTCGATTATATTAGCTGGTCCTGAGATTGTTCTCAATGGACCAGAATAGCTACTAATGCTCGTAAAGTAGTCTATGTTTTGAAGGATTGAGTGCGTCGATGCACTGTCCACTAGGCATATGGATTCCATATCTATATAAGAAAGACATACAAGCAATGAATAATACGAAAAAGAAGCGACTTCTATTCATATTTGAGATGCTTAATAAGTTCGACATGGAATAAAAACAAGATAGGTTGCATAAAAAGGGAAGATACATTGCTAGCAAATAAAAATTGTTTATGGTCCATAACTAGATAGTGTCGTCTCCCATGAAATCTTTTGGATTCCATGTAGTCTCTGGCAACGCTGCGCTTTCTATCAGGTTTGTCTCAGTGTGAGGCTTGAGACGTGCCTGGTAGAGGTCCTGTAGGTTTTTCTGGGTGCGGCAGATTCTGGGCCAGTGGCCCGTCATTCCGCATTTGGAGCACTTATCCTCTCAGTCTTTCTTGGGAGTACCACCTTTGTTGGACGTCCACTTTTACTTCTTTTCCATGAACTTCTGGTTTTGAGGAGGAGCTTGAGGAGTGGCCTTCTTCCGCTTCTTCTGTTCTTTCCATTTCTGGAATTTAGCCTTCTTGTCCATCTTCTTCTTCTGGGAAGACTGGAAGTGTGCCTATGCATGAGTTGGCAGTGGAGCAGAGCCAGGAGGGCGCAGGTTGTGAGTAGCAACCAACAAATCTCTGTTCTGTTCAGCCATTAGGAGGCATGAAAGCAGATCAGAGTACTTAGTGAACTGCCTCTCACGGTATTGTAAGGATCATGTCCTTCTCGTGGAAAGATGTGAACGTCTTCTCCAGCAACATTTTCTCAGTCACATTCTCACCACACAACTTCAGGCTTGAGGTGATACAAAATAGTGCTGAGTTGTACTCCGCTACGGATTTGTAATCATGTATGCAGAGGTGAGTCCACTCGTATTACGCACGGGGGAGTATGACATCCCTCTGATGCCTGTACCTCTCCTCAAGTGCGCCCCATAGTTCGTAAGGATCCTCTACAGTAAGATACTCTTCCTTCAGGGTCGAGTCTAAATGTTTCCTGATATAAAAAAAATCCTTAAGTATATCGGAAACTTCTTCTATATGAGGTGCTTCTTTAGAAGCATCCTTTTCAGCTGCGGCAGTACTTGTTGTTTCCTTCTCAGTGGGTGTCAGACTGAACCCATGAGATCGCAGGTGGAACTTCAGGTCCAACTGCCAACTCAAGTAGTTCGACCCATCGGCCTTCAGGATCGAAAAAGCGACATTCGCAAGTCTGGCCATTTAATAATCTCGCAACATAAACAACAAAATAGCATGGATTATTTAACTATTTAAAATAGACATCCACGCATGCGATTTTACAACGTTTTAAATAACATGGGTTATTTAAAGATAAACATCCACGCATGCAGTTAATATTTTCATAACGTGATTTATTTAAGAAATAAACATCCACGCCTGCATTTAACATTTTCATTTTATCATTAAAATAGCATGAAATAATAGACATCCACGCATTTAATGTATATGCAATGAAAATAAATTAGGACTATGTGGATCAGCCAACCGACACCAATAGAAAAAGACAATCCCAAATTACTTCAAAAAGTGCATGAAAAAGTAAATACAACTCGGGAACTTCAAAGAGAAGCCCCTTTCTTTTTTGTGCAAACGCCTTCAGCTCCTTTTGGTGTCCTTCAGCTTCTTTTTACATGTATAACCTCACTTACAAATTTCTGTCAAAAAGAAAAATTATAGAAAAGTAAAGATGTCGGAAACCTGGCTGATCCCTAAAATCATAGCTTAATAGCACATCCACGCAGATAATATATTACGAATATACAACCACGTAGATAATCATATCACAGGCATGTAAAGATTTATAAATAATCTAAAAAGTGTGTGGCGTGCTAAAAGGTTATTTTGAAAACTGTTTACCTTGATCCATTTTATTTATATTTAATTTTTTGGTTTAACCCTTTCACAAAAATTAAATTTTCTTTAATTATTTGGGCTTTTGGAGCCAAAAATAAAAAAGAAAAATTATGTGTAGATGGGCGAATTTTCAGGATTTTGGACCATGAAAACAACCCGTTAGGGTTAATTGGGCCTCCCCTAAAAATTGGCCCGTTAAGGGCTAGTGGTTCGGAAAAACCCTAAGGGGCCAGTGGCGGGCCGCCACGACGGCTGGCCGCGCCAAGAGGCGCGGCCGTCGCGGCGGCTGGCCGCGGTTGCAGGCCGCGGCCGTCGCAGCGGCTGTTCGCAACTGCAGGCCTCGACCGCCGTGGCCTGAGGTCGCGGCTGCAGTCTACGGCCTCTGGCTGCGGCCGCCGCGGCCATTGGCCGTGGTGCTTGCCGCCGGCGGCGCTAGGGAGCGCCTCCGTTACGCCCTTCGGGCGTGCGATGTATGGATCAAGGTGAGGCGGTAGAAAAAACAGATTTTTCAAGCATTCAGATATTTAAAAATATGTTTTTATTGTTTATAAACATGCAGATCCAAATTAAAATGTGGTTTTTTACAGTGTTTTCAAACTTTTTGATTTTAAATCATGCAGATCTACTGGAAAAGCAAGTTTAGATCTAAAAGTTTTGAGGATTTACCTCTAGATTCGACAAGGGAATCTAACGACGGTTGGTGAAGGATGCCCTTTTTGATCCCTGTTGAGAAGATTACAATTTTCTCAAAACTGAGCGATTGATGGATCTCCTTTCTCGAGCGTCGTCGCCTTTTCCAACGAGCGTGATCGTACTGATAACGTGTTGTAAAGGGAAAAGTAGAGTAATAGTTGAAGGGGTTAAGATCATTTTTTTCCTCGTGCTCTCACATGACATGTATCATATACATGGGGAGCCTTATGAGGAATAATCTGGGATGCAACCGAAGTTATTTTTTCAGTTCCTCCTTGCTCCCATTTTTGTTTTCGTCTTTAGAGTTCGGGTTACTTGCTGTTTCAGGGTGCACTTGGATATTGATGTAAGGACGTCCGAAGGGCGTAGCTGACGTGGTAGACAAGGGCGACGGGACGTTGACCGAGCCTCTGAGGAAAGAATGCCAACAGATGCCGAACAGGCTTCGGTAGAACGATCCTTTAGCTATCTGCAAGACAGAAAGCTCGTCGGGGGATCGGACCTGGGTTCCGATACCAAAGGATGCTCAGATGATTCTGACCCGTTATTGGTCGTTTACTAGTTCTACTGGAGCTTTATGGACATGAGAGTATAAGAGTACCTGAGTGTCAGATATCTAAGAAGCCCCCCTTAGCTACCTGTTGGGCTATGTAGGCGGTGGCACCCGTGCATTCAAGGCGTTTATTGCCTCCCTACAAGTTGTCTGCATTGACAATCATGTGAGCTCATCGGTCAACTAGGTCGTTGTCAGAATGGGAGGCGGGTGATACTACAAAAATGGTCATCGACTCCTTCGATCACTTTTTCTGCATGTTGTAAGCAAAAGTTGTAATAGATAAATATTACAACTTTTTTGAAATGTTGTGTAAACTTCTATTACAACATTTAGAAAAGGTTGTTTATAAAGATATTACAACTTTTAATAAACGTTGTATAAACTTCTATTACAACTTTTAAGAAAGTTGTGTAAACTTTTATTACAACATTTATAAAAGGTTGTGTAAAGCAATATTACAACTTTTTTTAGACGTTGTGTAAACTTATATTACAACGTTTATAAAAGGTTGTGTAAACTTCTATTACAACTGGTTTAAATAGTTGTTTAAAACTCTTTTACAACTTCTATAACACGTTGTCTAACTTCTATTGCAACTTCTATAAAACGTTGCAGAAAATGTACAAAATTAAAAAATAATACGCGGTTGCAGCTATTCCAAATCTCCCTGCCGTAGCTGTACACATCCTGATGAACACACATACACATAATATTATTCAAACTACACTCATTGTTCGTCGAGATAACACTATTTTATTTCCTCATCTTTTTTCAAAAACTAAAGTGCCATAATTTTTTTACAAAATTTGCATATCGTTGCCGATATCATACATCAGTCAACTAACTACATATGACAAACAAGTATTGACATAGAATTACAACAACGAACATGGTTGTGGTGGACACAAGACTCTTCCTCTCAGTCATGCCCATTCGTCGTCGACCGGCGGTGGTGGACGGAGCATAAGCTTCCTCTCCCTATCAGTTACCCCCCTTCATCATCGACCTCCAAAACCCATACGTAATCGTCATTTTTGCTGAAACGGCCAAGTTTCCAGGGAGGACATAAGCGGCCAAGTTTCCAAAGATCACCTTATTGCCAGCTGAAATGTAGTGAAAGTTGACAGAATTGGCATAGGGGAGTACATTGGTGCTGACCCACTACGAAGCGAATGATGGGCTGTTGGCAAGGTTTGGTAGGTCTTGGTTGTAAGTTCCAAGGATAACGTCGATTCCAGAGTTTTGGAAAGCAGTGAGGACGGTGGAGTTGGGATTGAAGAGGCTCAGATTGGTGATGTTTCTTGATTTGTAGATGGATAATACCTTGTCTTGCTACGGGAGGTTGTTGCCCAGCATTCCATAGTTGATACCAATGCCTTCAGCTTCTGAAAAAGTTTCAAGAAACTTCAATTAGAAAGATTGGTAATAAGCTCTCTTATGTTAAGTATTCAAAGAAGGTTCGGTATTTATGCATGTTTCTTTATGGCATCATATGTAACATATACATGCTTTGTTATATAACATACAATGTTATATAAAAATAAATCAATTGTTTTTTCAGAATCGCGCATTGGTTTTTTGCTTTTATTAGCAACCGTCTCTAACTTCTTTATCATCGCACATCGCAATATGGAGAAAACACACAAGAAACATGTTCTGCGTTGGAACAGTTAGCCTCCACTGCAGACTATCGAGAATTTCTGTTTCTGTCGCAAGAATCTCCTCTCTGATATATGCCGCATCAGTCGTATAAATGATGTCATCTACCTGTATCCATTGCATACTATTTTAAGTACAAATATATGTAAGCGAAAGGATTAAAAGAATCTGCAAGAATTGGATGATACCTCAGGCGACATCATCTCCTCATACTTGCAGGCAATATATGAAACACGCTCATGCCAATAAGTTCTAGCCTGCTCCACTGTACTCTCTTTATAGAAATGTACCGATCGATTAAATAGATAGTAAGGTACATGGTCTCCAGCCTCAAATCATATTTGTTGTGAACTGCGACTATCAATTCAATGCCGCCTGCTCTCATCCACTCACTGACATCCACCTGATGCTGCATGTAGTCCAGAGGCTGATCAAAGTTCTGTAATGGGTTAAACGAACATTTCAGTACAGTTATAAAATATTATCGAAAAGTTTAATGGTATTATTGAGCAAAACATAATGATACCTCGTAATACTTGTAGAATTTGTAGATTTCCTCAACATACTCCACTACTGCAAGGGGATCGGTTAAATCAGATGCCTGGGTATTGAAGGGGCTCATTGTTGCCTCAATCAATTTCTCTATGATGTTGGGCTTGATCACAAAGACCTTTTGGTCATCTTGTTTGACATGGTCCACTCTTGATTCTCTCTTGGCAGCACGAATGGTTGCCAAGGCTTAAGTAGCATACATATACAATGAAGTTATGTGACTATTTATGAAGTTTGCTCCCACCATCTGCAGTAGGATGAGCACTAGTATCAGCTCTGCCCTTATGCGTGAACAAGCCCATACATGAAGATTATGCATTTAAAACACAAATCATTAGCTCCAAAATGCAGGCGGTATTTGAATAACAATGGGTAGGGTTCAGAAAGCAAGAAATGCATCAAACATCAAACAAAAATGAGACAAATTCTATGCCTACAGCCATGATTTTCTTCAAAAGGACTGTGTTTGGCGCTCATCCATCTCCCGCGATCGCGTCGTTTTCATTGAGATGGCTGAGTTTGATGAATGGAAGGATTCTCAAGCCTGATGTCATTATGCCGGGTGTTAATATCCTGGCAGTATGGCCTGTTGAACTTGGATCCTCGGCATGTAGCTTTCAGAGTGGCACGTCAATGGCTACAGGTCATGTTTCTGTAATTATATCTCTCATCAAGAGCAAACATTCGTAATGGTCGCCAGCCGCGATACAATTGGCAATAATAACGACTGCAAGCACAACAAATCGTGTCACGCCCCGCTTCCCAAAAATACAGAGGCGAAGCGTGACTAAGGCCCGCTTAGGCAAGAGCGGAGAAGCTCGGACCCAATAAGCGTCTGTAGGGGTACCATTTTAAAAATTTCCAGGTTCTTGCATTAGTAAAGTTCGAAACAACAGAAAGTACAGAGAGGAAGTTGCATTCATTAAAATAGAGATATAATAACCAACGAGTACAAAGTCTAAAAGGAAGCCTAAGCATGGCAATGAAATATTTAAAAGTAAACTAAAAGCGGTAACCTCTGAAAGAGACGACTAAAAAGACCTCAAGGTCTGGTCCTCGTCGGGCACGTACTCAGGGTCGACGTCCTCGGCTCCTCGTACTCCTGTGAGTCTGCCTCGTCCATGAACTCTGGCTGAGCACCTGACGTACAGCACCCAAGAGAAAGGAACTGTATGTCAGGTAAAGTCTACAAGAAGGGTTAGACTTTACTGCAAGTGTACCGAACTTTAAACAACAATTTACTGGTTGATTAACATGCTGAGGTTCTATTACACAACAGTTTACTGGTTGATTAGCATGCTGTGGTTATAACAGAGTAGCACAACAGAAAGTAACGCAGCAGGAAAGTAAAACGGGACAGGTAGTAGTCGTAGCGTGTGCTACCAACTACGGGACTATCCTAAAGGTGTCAGGACAAGACGGAACTAGACAAGACAAGACAGGACACGACACGACTGACAGGACTAGTAAAACACGAAGGGTTCACGCCTTACGGTTCGAGGGGGATCAGACCCTCTCACCGTGCGCACGCTCAACCCTACCCCAAACCCCAGAACTCAGGACAGGAAGCACGGAGATCACTTTCGCAAGGAAAGCACCTGAAACGCCCGTAGGCTTTTTGTAACACTGAGATCACTTCCGCAAGGGAAGCACCTGAAACGCCCGTAGGCTTTTTGTAACACGGAGATCACTTCCGCAAGGGAAGCACCTGAAACGCCCGAAGGCTTTTTGTATCACAGAGATCACTACCGCTCGGGAAGCATCCAAAGTAGTTGTTTTTCGGGCTTAGACTTCGTCGTCAAGTCTAAGTCGTCAGGGCGACCGGGACGCTATCATTTCACGTCCGACTCTATACACTCACAGTCTAACAGTTCTAACAATTTAAGACCACAACGCGGTCAAAAACGCAAGTGGGTACACTTGCCTGCGATGGCGAGTGTGTCGTCCTCTCGAAGCATCTCGTCCAAGCGTCTCGCCCGCGGAAGTCCGTCTGAAATATCGCCACGGCGATGGTGTCAGGTCTCAATTTCATCAAATCCTATTAGGTTTCGTTTCTAGGTTTTCGGGACTATCCAATTCGTCAAAAGTCACTTTTTGATGTTTCGTTCAACCTAGATCGACCACTACCCTATGTGCACAGAAAAGTTGTCCGATGGTCGATTTCTACAGTGGGCAGCGTTTTACAAATGGAGAAAGTAAATTTAGTTACAGTTGTCCGATTTTAGTTAGGGTTCAGTTTGCTACGGTGTGGGTTTTGCTATGAGTTTAGAGGGCCTAACCTGGTGCGAGGGATGCGCACAAATCTAGCGTCGAGTCTGAAAACGGTGGCGGTGCTCGTGTCGCGACACCAATTTCTGGAACGTCTCGTCACCAGTCTTTAATGTTCACGTGGTCGAACGGAAGGCGTGACTGACTCTGCGTCATTAGATTTAACGTTAAGCCAAAGAATAATATAAATTTAGTTATAATACTCTGTTCATCTATTATTAGATATACAATATATATATATATATATATATATATATATATATATATATTTACACGTGTCACTAGGCTCACACGTATTCTTATAAGCTCATTGTTTAAATATAAATATGAATATAGAGTATACTAAGCATATGGGCTCACTGTTCAGGTATGTGTATAAATATTAGCCAATTGTACTATCTACATGCAAGTAATATAAAACACTATTAACAAACACTGTTAAATTACTTTACATACCGTACCGTCATCACAGATCCACAATGCCTATACATTTAATAATCAACCTAGGCTAGGCTACTGTGCCAAAATAAGCTGCTATATATATATGTATAAAACTAATGAAGTAATAGAGGTCTACCTATCTATTTGTAGACTTTCACTATCAACCTATGCTTTATTGTTCACTGAAGTCCCCATCTGATAAGCCATGAAAGTATAGATGACAAATGTTACATAAAACTTACATCACACGTAACCTTGCTGTCGTCGCTTAGGTTTACAGGGGAGGGGAGCTTGGCCACGGCAGGCGATGGGCGGCGATGGCTGCCGGCAGAAGATCCGCATGTGTTGTTGGTCGACGGTGTTTGAGGTCGGCATGGTGATCGGGGGTTCTGGCGGCTTGCTGGGCAGTGGAAACTCGACGGTGGATCACTGAAGGTGGAAGGGGGCGGCGTTGTCGAGGGGAGAAGGTGGCGGGGCTGAAGGAGGAGGCGGCGTGCTGTCGTGGAGGGCGGCACAGTGGAATCAGGAGGCGGCGCTCTGCAGATCTGTAGTGGCAGCTGCGGATGAGGGCGCGGTGTTGATGCAGGGAGGGCGGTGCTCTTGCGCGGCGGCAGAAAAGGAGCTAGAACGGGATTGTCAGAAAAAAAATAGTCCGAAAATACCGGGGCAATCGTGGAGACGAGACGCACAGATCTACGAAGCCAGATCGTGCGTAACGCCTACCAAGAATTTACGTAAAATTGGAAACGGTGCTTCGAGTCAAATGACTAAAACGCCCCTATCTTTCAAAATCGTTTTGCGAGAAAACCAGCCGTGAAAAGACGTTACCAAAAATTACTATAAACTTCTACACTCCCAAACGATCACAACGGCATATCGCATCGCTCATGCCGGAGCTCAGAAAAAACAAATAAAATACGTGCACGAAGAAGTACGTGTACGTAGAAAATACGAACGGTCGGAAAGCGGCCGTTACATTCTACCCACCTTAGAAATGATTCCGTCCTCGGAATCACTCATACTAGGACTAAGTACAAAATTTATAAATACCTAAGCTTACAACTCCTATCCTCCACTCCATGATCTCTGATCGTTAAAACTTCAATATCGTTCCTGAAATAATCCATCATAGCCCTTCTTTTCACTGGATAAAGCCACGACTAATCTCACATCCTAACACTTAACTATAGATCCATTCACTACTGTTCAAATTTCCAACTCCAAATCCTCATAAAAGAATAACAATCACCTTCTCTTACCCTGTCACTCTACTAAACATCATCGTTCCATAACATCTTTTAAATTTTCTCAATCTCTTCCCAATATTAATCAGTCGCTATAATGATGTTCTAGTCGATCACCAATCCAAGACGAAAGCTTTGTCAATCTTCTAATACCTTCACAAATCAACAATTGCCGTGTCCTTAATGCATTCCTTGTCATATTTTCCCATAAATTTATCCGCCAAATAATTGAGCTATCAAAATCATATCTCCTCCTACTTATTATAATTATTTCCGACCAATATTAAATCCGACAACCTAATTATCCATTTGTCTCTACACGTTGTGTTACTCCCAATGTCTTCTTACATCAACCCAACATTCAAGTCTCGATGCTAATAAAAGCTCTCCTCAATCTCACGATCATCCTAACTCATACCATACTCAGTTGCCAACTCTATCTACCATTTGTCTAAGCCTCAAATCTGATAGGTTCTCATCTTCACGCATACAATCTCATTCAACTAGAATTCTCCATTGAGTCCGTCACACTTCGATTTTATAAATAAGTCTCGGACATCCCATCTTCTCATCCGAAAGAAATCTATTCCAATATCCTCTTGTTCCAAAATCGGTTAATCAATTCTATAACAAATCTCATCTCTCCATGAGCCTACCCGCAAACAAAATCCTACAACAATAACAGCTAGTCCCAAAACTATAACAACCATAATATACATTCCAAAATGGAGAGAGAGAAGAGAAAGGGAAACTTAAAACCAGTGACACATTTTAAAACATTTGGAAAAACGTGTAGAGTCGTGGTAATGGATGAGGAAGGATAATTGATTTGTGATCTTGTGAGCTAATTTCAAAAAACTTTGAAGGTTTGGTTTTAAAAAAAACAAAGTTTTAATTACAATCACACGCAGTCAAAGATAAGCTATTCCATAATCGCGAAAAACTACGTCTAAGGAAATTGCCTGCTATGACCCTATTCACATATGTATGAATACCGTCATCATATCATGGTTAACACTGAGTACACATTCAAGACACAAAAGGTAACTATCAGGATCCTAAAGATGATACACGCATACAGGTCTACACACTCCACCTATACTCATGCATCACGACAACATCACCTACCAAGGGCCTACTCCTATACTGGAGATAGCATGGACAACTACAAGGACTAATGTCTACACAACCTAAGGAAAAACAGAAGCCAGGAGTGTAACGAAATGAATCGGAAGGAACGAATTCAAATAAGGCGGGATAAATAGATAGTTGGTTGGATGGAACGAAAAATATTCCTAAAAATGATCTAACGATGAAAGAAGGATTTTGTGCAAAACATGGTATCATATACCTTTAAATATATATATATATATATATATATACTTAAAAGTGAGCAGCCGTAGCAAATTAAAATTTTGGAAAAAGTAAGACGAAGGAAGGATGGATAGGGTGAGAAACGATTGTTTTGCAAATGAAATTAAGTTTACGCAAAGATTTTGAAATGTGGTCACGAAGAACATAGAACTGATATAATAATAATAGTTGGAGTTCTCTCTAGTTTAGAAAATATTCTAAAGTACGTGCGGTAAGTGATTAGCAATGAAATTTTGTAGTTTAGAAAAGTAATATATATATATATATATATATATATATATATATATATATATATTGGATTATAGAATTGATAACAAAGTTTAAAACTGAAGCACGAAAGATGCCGATTTGAAAATAGGTACGAGATAGTAAAATAATTTTACGACCAGCGAGGTTTCAAGATCAGTGGAAGAATTTTAACTTAATCGAAAACACGAAATTTTGAAATATATAATATAGGGGTTTTCAAAGAAATTAAGCTGAGCGAAAAACTTAATAATAAATTTCGAAAATACTTTTAAAGGAAGCAGGATTTACAATGGAAAAGATTCGAAGGATCAACGGTAATTGTCAGGAAGCGATCACGTGAATCAGGAGAAAGGTAATGATCACATGATGAATACACATAGAATATGATTCATGAGAAGCTACAATGGAATTCTACGACCGATAACACAGAAGTGTACTGATCAGGAAGACGCTGAGGGTCCCGAGCGAACCAAAACCAAGGCGTCTGACTATCAAATTGGGACGTCTACCTAAGTCTTCCTACCATTTAAGACTGGGAACCTAATTCAGACTTGTACGTGGATATTAAATGAATGCAGTACTTTTATTGTTCCGAACTTTTGCAAGACCTGCATGGGCCACCACTAAAACCTGTCACGCCCCGCTTCCCAAAAATACGGAGGCGAAGCGTGACTAAGGCCCGCTTAGGCCAGAGCTGAGAAGCTCGGACCCAATACGCGTCTGTAGGGGTACCGTTTTAAAAATTTCCAGGTTCTTGCATTAGTAAAGTTTGAAACAACAGAAAGTACAGAGAGGAAGTTGCATTCATTAAAATAGAGATATAATATCCAACGAGTACAAAGTCTAAAAGGAAGCCTAAGCATGGCAACGAAATATTTAAAAGTAAACTAAAAGCAGTAACCTCTGAAAGAGACGACTAAAAAGACCTCAAGGTCTGGTCCTCGTCGGGCACGTACTCAGGGTCGACGTCCTCGGCTCCTCGTACTCCAGTGAGTCTGCCTCGTCCACGAACTCTGGCTGAGCACCTGACGTACAACACCCAAGAGAAAGGAACTGTACGTCAGGTAAAGTCTACAAGAAGGGTTAGAATTTACTGCAAGTGTACCGAACTTTAAACAACAATTTACTGGTTGATTAACATGCTGAGGTTCTATTACACAACAGTTTACTGGTTGATTAGCATGCTGTGGTTATAACAGAGTAGCACAACAGAAAGTAACGCAGCAGGAAAGTAAAACAGGACAGGTAGTAGTCGTAGCGTGTGCTACCAACTACGGGACTATCCTAAAGGTGTCAGGACAAGACGGAACTAGACAAGACAAGACAGGACACGACACGACTGACAGGACTAGTAAAACACGAATGGTTCACGCCTTACGGTTCGAGGGGGATCAGACCCTCTCACCGTGCGCACACTCAACCCTACCCCAAACCCCAGAACTCAGGACAGGAAGCACGGAGATCACTTTCGCAAGGAAAGCACCTGAAATGCCCGTAGGCTTTTTGTAACACTGAGATCACTTCCGCAAGGGAAGCACCTGAAACGCCCGTAGGCTTTTTGTAACACGGATATCACTTCCGCAAGGGAAGCACCTGAAACGCCCGAAGGCTTTTTGTATCACAGAGATCACTTCCGCTCGGGAAGCATCTGAAACGCCCGAAGGCTTTTTGTGTAATTGTAACATGACATGACAAGTGTAGGAAAGGTTATTCTAGGGTGTCCACACGCACGCACGCACAAGATGATCCTACGGTGTCAAAGTAGTTGTTTGTCGGGCTTAGACTTCGTCGTCAAGTCTAAGTCGTCAGGGCGACCGGGACGCTATCATTTCACGTCCGGCTCTATACACTCACAGTCTAACAGTTCTAACAATTTAAGACCAAAACACGGTCAAAAACGCAAGTGGGTACACTTGCCTGCGATGGCGAGTGTGTCGTCCTCTCGAAGCATCTCGTCCAAGCGTCTCGCCCGCGGAAGTCCGTCTGAAATATCGCCACGGCGATGGTGTCAGGTCTCAATTTCATCAAATCCTATTAGGTTTCGTTTCTAGGTTTTCGGGACTATCCAATTCGTCAAAAGTCACTTTTTGATGTTTCGTTCAACCTAGATCGACCACTACCCTATGTGCACAGAAAAGTTGTCCGATGGTCAATTTCTACAGTGGACAGCGTTTTACAAATAGGGCCTAACCTGGTGCCGCACAAATCTAGCGTCGAGTCTGAAAACGGTGGCGGTGCTCGTGTCGCGACACCAATTTCTGCAACGTCTCGTCACCAGTCTTTAGTGTTCACGTGGTCGAACGGAAGGCGTGACTGACTCTGCGTCATTAGATTTAACGTTAAGCCAAAGAATAATATAAATTTAGTTATAATACTCTGTTCATCTATTATTAGATATACAATATATATATATATATATATATATATATATATATATATATATATATATATACATGTGTCACTAGGCTCACACGTATTCTTATAAGCTCATTGTTTAAATATAAATATGAATATAGAGTATACTAAGCATATGGGCTCACTGTTCAGGTATGTGTATAAATATTAGCCAATTGTACTATCTACATGCAAGTAATATAAAACACTATTAACAAACACTATTAAATTACTTTACATACCGTACCGTCATCACAGATCCACAATGCCTATACATTTAATAATCAACCTAGGCTAGGCTACTGTGCCAAAATAAGCTGATATATATATATGTATAAAACTAATGAAGTAATAGAGGTCTACCCATCTATTTGTAGACTTTCACTATCAACCTATGCTTTATTGTTCACTGAAGTCCCCATCTGATAAGCCATGAAAGTATAGATGACAAATGTTACATAAAACTTACATCACACGTAACCTTGCTGTCGTCGCTTAGGTTTACAGGGGAGGGGAGATTGGCCATGGCAGGCGACGTGTGTTGTTGGTCGTGTGGAAACTCGACGGTCGACGTGCTGTCGTGGATGGAATCAGGAGGCGGCTAGTGGCAGCTGCGGATTGGGAAAACTGTCGAGACAGGGAGGGCGGCGCTCGCGGCGGCAGAAAAGGATTGGGGGAGATGCGAGGGAGGGGGAGAAGAGATGAGGGAGAGATCGGAATAGGGGAGAATTTTTGGTGGCGGCTGAGATGCAAGCCTAGGTAAACGTGAATTGGGTATTAGGTTAGGGTTTTAGGGTTATTATAAAATGATAATTTGATATATACCCAAGAGATTTATAGCTAGAACGGGATTGTCAGAAAAAAAATAATCTGCTTCAAGTCAAATGACTAAAACGCCCCTATCTTTCAAAATCGTTTTGCGAGAAAACGAGCCGTGAAAAGACGTTCCCAAAAATTACTATAAACTTCTACACTCCCAAACGATCACAACGGCATATCGCATCGCTCATGCCGGAGCTCAGAAAAAACAAATAAAATACGTGCACGAAGAAGTACGTGTACGTAGAAAATACGAACGGTCGGAAAGCGGCCGTTACAAATCGCGATGGCAATCAAATCTTCGATGAGTCGTCTTACAACAAGTCTGTAGACCTCTTTGCTCGCAACGCATGACTTGTGAACACTTTAGGAGCCATGAATCCTGGCCTTGTTTATGATATTCACCCGATCGATTACAGTTATTACCTATGTGGCTTGCAAGCATCAATTGTTCGTCGAGGGTCGATTAAGTGCAACTCCTCGCTTGATCCTGAGCAACTGAACTACCCTTCCATATCGATATCGATAGAGTCCACCTTGCAAAAAAAACATGTAATTGTGATCTGACTGAAAGACTTCAAAAAAACAAATACTGACTGAAAGACTTCAGTCAGTATTGGATGCAACAGATGGGGATTGGTGATAAGCATTGTGGCTGCTGATGTGCTCGTCAATATTCGATGCAATTTATCTAATGAGCAATCAAAAGAAAGAAACGTACATGTATGTAACTTCATGAAAGATGCTAATATAATGACACACACACACACCATTGCTAAGGCCTGAAATTTGTTCAAAACAGTGATCAAATTAAATTATTGGATGTTAATACAGAAAAATTCTCTACTCACAGCAACTCAAGAAGGTACGGTCATCATCTTCTCAGTAACATCTTTTTCTCAGTAACACGAAGAATGAGTGAATTATGCCAATTCTCTTGTGGTTAAATAAGTGTTTATTAGGAAGTTGACAAATAAACTGGGTAAAAACACGAAACAACAATAAAAGAAGATAATTTTAAATTTCAGTTGGTATAATTGGATCCAGTTCTCGTATTGTATGTTCAGTGTTGAAGTCTTTCAGTCAGTATTTGTAATCATTCAACTCCAAATTACAATTAGAGCATCTCCAACCGCACACCAAATCTGCAGATTTGGCGTGCGGTTTGCTCTAACCGCACGGCATTCACGCCATTTTTGGCATTTGTGAACAGGAGCCCGCCAATTATGGCGTTGGGGAGATGAAATGGCGGGTGGGGACGGGGCTAGGAAATGTAAAGAAAATAGATGAAAGGGGAAGGTTTTGTAATTTTTAGGAAAGTTGAAATTAATTTAATTAGATTTAGCTATATTTATAATTTCCTATAAATGTAGAAAAAAATTACTTAATTTAATTAAGTTTAAATTAGGAGTTGAATATGGAATATTTTTAATTAAATTTTTTCTATTTTTAGAAATAAATTTTATCTAATTAACTCCCTAAAATATTGGTTAAACTATAATTTTAATAATTTATATTATATACATAATTTGAATATTCTCAAAGTTGCCTGTAAATTTAGTACTCTATGTATTGATTTTTCCTGAATTAAATAGTAAATTTGAACATATGAACATATTCAAAACAGCCAAAATGTTTACTACCCGATAACATTTCATGAAATCTCTGTTCTAAAAAACTCGCCACGGCGACGCCATGGTGCGCATTGGCAGCAAGGTTCCACCCTCATGCCCCGTTAATGCCCACGTGGGCTCTTTAAGGCGGCACACCGCCATGGCACACCATGGAGACACAAGGCGCACAACAAAACATAAGGCACGCCTTAAAAAACAAAATAAAAAAATAAAAAAAAGCACCCGAGTCCGCATTATAGGGCTAAGAGAACCCGAACCCGACCCATTCTCATTATTTGAGGCTTCTTTTCATCTCGTAGCCGGCCACATTCGATTTGGGGCCTAGTTATTTTCATCTCGCTCGTAGCAGCCGATTCGTGACGCATTCGTCTCCGGCCGCCCTCGTCTCCGGTCCTCCCTCTGAACGACATCAGTGTCGCTGGCTTCTTCAGTTCTCTGGCCGCCCTCGTCTCCGATCCTCCCCTGAACGGCATCAGTGTTGCCGGCTTCTTCAGTTCTTCAGTTCTTCGTCGACGGCTTCTTCAGTACTTCAGCTCAAAAAGGATATCTCTGCATCTTCGTCAGTTCTTCCTCACTTTTAAGTATTCAATTTAATTATTCAATATAAGTTTCATTTTTTTCTCTAATGTCTCGCGTTTAATGTTGTGGGTCAGAATTTATGCATTTCAGTCTATTTCGTACTTTGGAAATTTTTAGACTTTTCGAATACTCAGCTCATCATTTTTTTGGCTTTAGGCAGCACTTAACAAAGTTTATTCAAGATGTTGAACTAGGACAAGCAAAAATCAATGTTCCTTCAAGTATCAGCAAATTTCGTTTAGATCCATTTATCCAAATAGCTTTACCAAATGTGTTAATCGATTGCTTTGATATTAATGACGTATTAAGGTCACATGCTTTTTAGTTATGTAAACATTTGCTTTTTTAGTAAAGTAACACTTTAGTTAATTGTAAGCAGTAAGCACACATCTCAATGTAGATGGAAGGCTATGGATTTGTTAGGATTTGGAAACTAATCCATCTAAGTGGAGCATAGTTTACTATCTAGCTCTATATATATTATATAATATATACACACATTTGCCGCCTTAAGACACGCCTTGAAAACGTCGTGGCTCCGCCAAGGCTCCTAAGGCTTGAGGCATGGCGTGGTGTGAGGCTTGACCTCGTCGCCACGCCACGCCACGCCATGCCTCATGCCATTTAGAACCTTGCATGAAATACATGTCTAATATTAAGATGTCGACTTCAAATACAATATATAAATTATATTACTAAAAATACATTTATTCACTGCCATGCCTTTGCCATAAAATGCTCAATTAGCCTGTTTCGAAGCTCAAAATGAGCCTCTCTATCTTGAATCTTCTTGTGTCGAGCGAGAAATAATCGAAACCGTTTGTCTGCATTGGTCTCTATAGCTTTAGCTCTAGACGGTTCATCGTGAGTGACAAAATGTGGTTCCTCATCGTGTTCATCTTCGACAGTCATGTTATATAGTATCACACAAGCAGTCATGATGTCGTGTAACACCCGTTTATCCCAAAAACGTGATGGTCCCTTGATGATAGCAAATCGTGCCTAGTGTACTCCGAAAGCTCGCTCCACATCTTTTCGATATCTTTCTTGCATAACAACAAAGTGCTGCTTCTTCAGACTATGTGGTTGAGATATTGTTTGTACAAGGGTAGACCATTTGGGATATATCCCATCGGCCAAATAATAACCAGTGTCATAATTTTTTCCTAAGATATTATAATTTACCGGTGGAGTTTTACCTTGTGCTAGTTAGTCAAATAAATTTGATGATTTGCAGTACATTAATATCATTGTTAGAACCTGTCAATCCAAAATAAGCATGCCATATCCATACATCATACGAGGCTACGGCCTCAAGAATAATCGTTGGTCCTCCATGACGTCCTGAGTACTGTACCGCCCAAGCAGTTGGACAACTTTTCCATGTCCAGTGCATGCAGTCAAGACTACCTAACATTCTCAGAAACCCTCGTTCTTTGCCTTTTCTTAGTAGCTTTGCAATGTCATCTGGAGTAGGATGCCTCAAATATTCTTCTCCGAACACTTCTATGATTGCTCGACAAAACCTTTTCAAGCATTGGATTGTGGTTGACTCACCAATCCTATTCATCACAAGTATCTGCCGAAGTTCCATTGGCTAACATGTGATGTGCTGTTGTTACCTTCTGCAGAGTTGATAATCCTAATTTACCTATACCATCTTTTGTTGGCACAAAGAAATTATCATGCTCTTTGAATCCATTGACAATGGGAAGGAACAAATTCCTTCGACATCGGAACCTTCTACGAAAAAAAGTTTCCCCATATGCAAGGTTCTCAGAAAAATAATCTTGCAAAAGTCGAGAGTTACCTTCTTCTCTTCCATGGTTGATTACCACATGTCCGGGAATCGAGCCTCTACGTTTTGTTGCACTTCTCTCTTGAAGACGACGTTTAAGCAGCTTCTTTAAGACTTCCTCCTCCTCCTCCATCTCAGCCAATGCTTGCTCCCATTCTTAGAAGCACAGATCAAGAGTCTCGCCATCAGAAGATGACGAAGAGCTGGCCCAATATAGTTCATTTGGAAAACTCATTGTTTAATGAAGTATGTTAGGTGATGGACATAGAACACAAAGATATCATGCTATTTATAAATTGGTTAGCATTGGATTCTCAACATTGGATGCCATATCAAATAGTACCATTTGGTTGTGTATCAACATTGGATTCCATATCAAATAGTACCATTGGGTTGTGTATCAACATTGGATGCCATATCAAATTGTAGTGTAATACCCTGTCTCCATACATACGGATGTTACGTACGTATTTTCGATCGTATTTATACACATATACAGTTAGTGATAAATGTATATACACATGTATGAATATGCATGTACATCTGCCATATATTTGGTACAGATCTTCATCTATCTATGTACATATCTTTGTATATCTATGTATAGATTGTTATGTATGTATGTTCAGGTACTTGTACATGTTTGTACTACAGTTGTACACACATATTATACAATCCGAACACACATATAATACAACATGAACACACATATATATGAGAAGGATTCATGCTTGTTAGTTATCAAAAGAAAAAGAAAAAGATGTCTCATTCTCTCATTCTCTCCCTTCCCTTGCTCCCCCCTTGGCCGAACCTCCCCCTTCCGACTTCAAGGAGGCTGAGCATCCATAGGGCCACTCCACCCTCCTCTGTACACTTCCGTAGCATTCCCTTCTGACTTCAAGTATGTTTAGTTTGCAATATAACCATTTTCAGATCATGCTATAAGTATGTTCGGTTTATGATATAGCCATGTTCAGATTGTGCTACAAGTATGTTCAGGTTATCATACAACTGTGTTCGGTGTAGTGTATATGTGTGTATAGTGCAGTGTATATGTGTGTACAGTGCAGTGTATATGTGTATACAGTGCAGTATATATGTGTGTACAGATCCTTATATATAGCATCCAATCCTTAAATAGTAGCATTGGATGTCGTACCAACATTGGATGCCATATTAATAGTATCATTGTATGATGAATCAACATTGGATGCCATTTCAAATAGTGGCATTGGGTTGTGTATCAACTTTGGATGCCATATCAAATTGTATCATTGGGTTATGTATCAACATTGGATGCCATATCAAATAGTAACAGTGGATGTCGTACCAACATTGGATGACATATTAATAGTCGCATTGTATGATGAATCAACATTGGAATGCCATTTCAAATAGTGGCATTGGGTTGTGTATCAACATTGGATGCCATATCAAATAGTACCATTGGGTTGTGTGTCAACATTCTTATAAATAGGAGCATTCTTACATAATTTTGGTTAGAACTCTTCTCACATTACTAGGTTCATTGGCTGCTACTTCTTGACCGGCCCCCGGGCGTCTACGCGCCGGATGTGTGCAATGATGCGAATGTGGGCGTGAGATTTAAATATTTGTAACCACAAGCGCACGGTGTTGTAGTGTGGCTTGGGGGTCGAACTCAGGGAGGCGTGGATGTGCTTGTGTCAAAGAGGATCAAAATCACCCCATGGGCGAGCTAGCCCAGATCGAATGATGGGTTGTCACGGTAAAGGAATGCAAGGTATAGACAATATGAAGGAAAAACCCGGTACTTTGGTTTCCACCCCAACGAGCGACTCTCGTCGATACGGCCTACGGGTAGGATGGAGATCGGAATTAGGGTCTAATGGTGAGACGTTGCCTCTGAAAGTGGTACCGGCATCCCATGGGCCCGATATTCCGGTCGGTGCCCAGGATGATACGCCGGACTTCCCGGGTTCGATCAGTGGGCACTCCCGTATCCATTAACACTGATCGACTCCGGGAGCACTAAGCTCGCAACGATAACTCCCAACGTCTCATCCTACCGCTCCCGCGCGCTAGGATTCTGCGTCTACGCTAAGGGCGTGAGCTATGGCTAGGGAGTCAACCACCAAGTTTATTCCCCTTGGCCCAACGGTCAAAGGCGGTCTTTTTCCTGCCGATGACAATAAAACACCCCGCGTAACCGTTAGATTCCTAATCCCTATCGATTTCCTAGCCCTATGGACGCATCGGGAAGAGCCCACGAAGGGGTTTCCGCCAAAATCCCAGATTTGGGAACTACTCACACATATTTAGTAAAATGCGATCTAAACAGAAATCGACCGTAAAAATCATGATCAGACAATAGAAATGCAATGGTAGTAAAACAATTAAGATAATACTAAAGTTTGACAAAGATCCGAAAACTTACAAAAACTGGAAAATTACAGCCGTCACAAAATGAAGAAAACAGCAAAAAATAACCAACTCCCGAATCTGGGAAACCTAGGGTTCTATTTATAGAAAACGACATCACCCGATCGGTTGACAAGTCAACCGATCGGGTGAACCGCTTCACAAAATTACAGCGCAATGCGGGATTTCACCCGGTCAGGATGAACCGGTCGGTTGGATCTTGGATGCGGTCGGTTGGATCTTGGTGCCGACTAGATGAGGAGACCGGTTGGATCATCGTGTCTTGGCTGTTGGAATTCAGCTACAGGTGAACCGATTGGGTGAAGGTCACCCGATCGGTTGGCAATCAGCTTCAAATTTCCAGAGACTTTGAGCTTTTGACCCGGTCACTGAACCGACCGGGTGACTTCTCGTGAGCTCCAAGCTGCGTCCGGGTGGTGCACGCGTGCATCACCCGATCGGTTGAAGATGATCAACCGATCGGGTGAGGGGCTGAAAGATGCAATCTTCGTCGTTTGACCCCCTGGATCATGCGTGACTCCTCCCGTTGCTTCGGGGACACATGATATCATCGTTTTATGCCCCATATGCTAGTAAACTCCTGCAAAATACGGAAAACACGGAAAAGTGAAAGAAAACAAGAAAACAGGAGAAAACGAATATAAGACGGCGGTAAAATACGGGAAAACACGGAAGAAAACGTGCGCAAATATATGAAATATAAACACACGTCAAAATCCCCCAAGCTGAACTCTTCCTCGTCCTCGAGGAAGACGAGTGAGAGTAAGAGCTCGGAGGGGAAAAATAGAGAGAAAGAGAGAAAAAGAAAACTCTATATCCTAGATCGACCGTCAGGGCCAACAAAATCGAAAACGACACACCAAGCAAGCAAACGGCAAATCACATCACTAAACCAAGGAGTACGAGTCCAGACAAGTGCCGTGGGCCCACGCGGTGAAGCGCGAGTGAGTGTGGTCATGCGCTAGCAGTCCGTGTCACTATCTACGATGTGCGATAAAGCTCGATATACACAAATCCAGGAAATGACCCAAATATCGATTCGAATTGAATAAGGCGGTGAATATATGTAGTTCAAGCATGCATGAGAATAGAGAGAGAATCGAAACATATCATGCGTCGGGGACTCCACAACTAGGGTTAAGGAAATCACCACACTAAAGCCTAGATAATAGCTAAAAAGTTCCTAAGCCAAGTGTTTTCGAAACCGATGGGGGTTGAGATGATGTGGAGAAGAACACTCGGTGCAAATTCTCGCCTTCCCTTTATTCTCGGCAAGTAGTAAAATATTCACACTGGAATTTTTTTGGGTTTTGGGTTTTTGGATTTTTTTTTTGGATTTTTGGCTATACAAATTTTTTTTCTTTTCTTTTCTCTTCTTTTTGGGTTTTTCTTTTCTTTTCTCTTTTTTTGGATTTTTGGGGTTTTTTGGCTATACACATGTGTACTCTCCCAAGTGGGAGAACGGTACACGACGAGGGGATTTGCACCAAGTAAAACAAAAAAGAAATCGGAATCTAGACACTTGGGCAAAGGAAACTATTCTCGCTAATTAGAGCATGGGCTATATGGGTTATCCTAGTCCTTGATTGTGGAATCCCGACACATGCGAAATGAAGCATACGATATGTATATAATCATGCATACAGAAACAGGCGAGAGAAGCAAATACCACATTATTCATATCGACTCGTGATAATCTAGGGGTCATTCCTGGACAGGTATATAAAGTAAAATCACAAAGCAGAAGCACACCAAACAGCTAGGCACGACACACGACTCACAAAAAAGCTAAGTGGACCCACGATGCGTGAAATGCAAGAGGACTTGATATCCTAGGGTTAGTGAGTGTGATTATCGATGCTATGCTAGGTGTGTGTGATTTTGTGGCAATTCATCATAGTGTTCATCTCTAGGAGAAAGAGATAAAAAAGAAGAAAAGAAAAATTAAAACACGATGAAAACGGCACAAAAACGAAAAAAGAAAGACTCAAATGACGCACAAAGTGCGACTCCCCCAAGCTGAAGCTTGCATTGCCCTCAATGCAATAAGAGTGAGTATGGGAGGGCAATGAAAATGGGGGGGAATACGCACTGACACAAAAAGAAATGAAAAACAAGGAAAACACAGATACGAAAAATGAAAATGAAGAAAAATCAAAATCAACCCACACGACATAAAAATAGAAAAAGAAAGAAAAAGAGAAAGATGACACGACGCACAAAAAAATAAAACAAGCACACACACGAAAACAAAACACGACAACACAGCAAAATAGACGTCCCCCAAGCTAGACGTGACAATGCTAGCAATGAAATATGAACGTGAAAGTGCAGAAATATGCAGGGGGATGTCAAAAAAAAACAAAGTGAAATCAGAAATCAGGAGAAGGCGAATCCTCGCCCTCCTCGGAAGAGGGTGTGGCTGGGTGGTCGGGGGATGCGGGGGGTGTGCGGAGAAGTGGGGACAGAGGTGGGGGAATAGGTGTAGTGGTGGTGTGAACGATGGGTAGAGTTTCGGTGGAGGTGGGTGGTGGTGGAAGGATGGCGATCAAAGCGGTGGTAGAAGCGATAGAAATGGGGGGAGAAGACGTGATGGTTACGGTAGTGGGTGGCGGTGGGATAGATTTGGAGCACACCGGTAATTTCTTACGGCGCACATATGAAGTGACGGTGGAGGAGGGAGGAGGTGGTGTGGGGGCGACGGAAGTGGTCGTGAGAGGAGAAGTGGATATCAGGATGGGAATAGATGTGGGTGGGGGAGATGATCGCCTAGGTGGGGGAGGGGGAGGTGGGGATGTGTGGGATGGTGGGGGAGAAGAATGTTGCTGGGGAGGTGATGGAGGTGGGGATGTGTGGGAGGGTGGAGGAGAAGATCGTCGAGGTGGTGAAGGTGGTGGTGGTCCGTGGATGTGAGTGAGAAGGCGAAGAATGGCGACCACATTCCTCTCAAGTGCGAGGAAGCGTGGGTGAGTGAGAAAGGAGGACGGTGATGGGTCCGAGGGGGCAGAGGACATGGCAAGATCACGTAGGGCTGCTACCTCCCTATCGAGAGCAAGACAGGCAGAGACCTGGTGGCGACCGAAGGAAGTGGACTGACGTGAGGCAGAAGTAGTGCCGGCAGGTGATTTGGAAGTAGTGCCGGTGGCAGTGGTCATGCCGGCACTGGACACAAGGCCAGAGATGGCCGCAAAAAGGTGCTCAGAAGTGATGGGGCCAGGAGCAGAAACAGGGTGACTCGGGCCAGCCCCAATATCTCCCCGGGACGCAGGAATATCCTGCTCGCCTAAGTGGGCGGTAGGGGAAGGTGGTCTGCGTGCGTCCGGGGGAAAGAAAGGAAGGTGCAACCCCGCTAGAAACTCGGGATCGGGCGGAAAAGTCCAATCCGCCACGATAGTAACAGTCATGCGAGCGGGGTTGGGGAGAATGGTGTAGGGGCGAGGGGGTGGCCGTAATTGAATTCGAAGCGACCATCGGGGCGGGGCCTAATCATATGAATGTGCCGCAGGACGTCAAGATCTAGAAGTGAGGGTCCTGCGGTAGTAGGAAGATTTTGGGGGATGGGAATGTTAAACCGGGGGGAAGAAACAATAATAGTGATAATGCCCCCACAACAGATCTTGCCCTTCCTGGCCCTGCTAATCTCGAGAAGCTTGTAAACAAGCCAATCGTCGGCATGGACCGGGACAGTAGGGGCCCTAAAGCTAACTCCATCATCATCACAAACAAAGGGGAAAGTCATGGCCCAGAGAATAAAAAGATCAGGGATAGTCACGGTGCCTGACTCATTCCGCGGGAAAAATGCAGAGGATATGATCATATGGGCCAGACGAAATATGGGATGGATGATGGAGGAGGTCTTGGCCTTACCACGGGGATAGCGACGGAGTATGGTGAGGCGGAACCAAAAGTTATCGACGTCAAATTCCGGGGGATATCCGTAGTGTCGGATAGCGTCGTTCCCGAGAATAGGGAAACCAAATATATCGCAGATGGTATCTGATCACTCCTTATTTTACACCTTTTTTCCGCATGTTTGCATGCCATTTGGATCGCCCAAATCATGTTTTTCACGATAAATCGACGATATTGCGATGCTTTTCACGATTTGTTGCTTTTGTCGCATTTCAGGTGATTTGGCGTGATTTGGAGTGATCCCGAGATGCGCTTACTCTAGACGGTCACCAACGACCTCCCCGAGGGGTATTTTGCTGTTGGAGAGGAGCGGAAGAAGAATGGACGTCGCAGGAGCGACGAGGAGGCCAAAACAAGCAGATTGGGCATTCTTTGTGTCCCACTCAGCCGAGTGGAGGAGCCACTCGACCGACCAGCGAGACACTGCTCGGCCGACCAGTTCAGACACGAGTTACCTGTGCACTCGGCCGAGCACAGAAGACCCACTCGGCCGAGTGACGATACCACGTCCGCCCGAGTGGCGCCCAGACGAAGCCCTTCCAAAACATCGAAGTTTCTGTTTTTCGGCTGCCTGAACTTCAGAAGACCCACTCGGCCGAGTGGTGAATCCCGTCCGCCCGAGTGCAGTGAAGTCATCGGCCGAGTGACGACAACTCACTCGGCTGAGCCGCCTCCGAACTGAAGACCCCTGAAAGCCCCGACTTTCTGGAAAATTGCAGGGTTTTCACTCGGCCGAGCGACTTTTGTCACTCGGCCGAGTGCGATACGCTGCCTGTAGCGAAAACTGCGGAAAACAGGCTGTGCAGGGGTATTTTGGTCACGATTTTTGGACGATTTTTGGGGCTATTTAAGCCCTGTTTTTACCCTAGTTTTGAGGGCGATCTCTTAGATTTTTTGCAGCTTTTTAGATTACTTTTTAGCTTTATTATTGTGATTGGAGAAGAGGAAAAACTTGGATTTTTGTTGGATTAAATTGAAGAACTCCATTGGTTTGCATCTCTCTTCCCTAAAAAATCCTATTTTTATTGTTTATCTCAATATTTGTGATGAATTCTATTGCTTATTTCATTGATTATTTTTGTGCTATTGCTATGATTTGTGAGTAGTCTCCACGTCTTGGGGCGTGGGGATGAACCCTACAAGCCCTATTTCCTATTTGTGATGAATTGGTAGAAATTGAGCTAGAATTGATATTAGGGATTAGATTGGGATCGATTTACTACGGATAGCTAGGAATTCATATCAATTGGGATTTGCAAGAGATTGGATCCCAATTTGAGAGGAAGCCCTAGAAATCCGAATTGGGTTGGAGTCGGATTTTCGAAGTATCGGTTTGCAAGAGATTGGACCGATACCAGGATTTCCGATTGCAATTCCATGCCAATACCCGTTTGCAAGAGATTGGACGGGTAGGAACTATCCTAATTTAGATTGTGGACCGAGTTTGCAAGAGATTGGGCTCGGTGCGCAATTGGACGATGATGTTGATCCTAATGCTAGCTTCCCTAGGCTAGGGTTTGCAAGAAATTGGACCCAAACCTAGGATAGCTATAGACCGGCAACAACGCGAGAGCGTGAGCTTGGTTCTACATTCAGTTACAACTAGTTCATCCGAATTCTCATTCTAGCAATTTCGATACCGACGAACCACATTTATGAAATACGGTGAGTAGCGGGAATTCCCCATTCCCTAGACGTTCTTTATTTGATTTGATATTTCGTACATTTGTCTGACGATTGTGACAGGATCGCCCAAGGCAATTTTCTCTGTTCTCAAATAGCCAGGTTGATTCGGAGCAAGCACAGTCATTCGTCCTCCCTGTGTTCGATACCCGCTCGCTGCTACACCGTGCACTTGCGGTAAAACCACAACCGTTCTTTGGGTGTATATCCGGAGCGATCAAGTTTTTGGCGCCGCTGCCGGGGAGGGCGGGCCGAGCGGTTACTTTTTCTTTCTCTCTCTCTTTACTTTCTTCTGTTCGCACATTCCCCCTGTATTTTGCATAAGGACTTTGCAGGAAGAATGGAGGATGCAATGTCAACAATAGGACTCAGTCAGGAAGATTATGACTCCTTCACAAACCTCCTTAAGGAGCTTGTAGACGAGGTCCACGCTACCGGAGCTTTCGCTATCGATGTCAAGGACCCCGACGAACAGCTATTTGCTAGTTTCATGATGGACCAGGTCTCCCCGGAGGGGACTATCGGGGGCAATGTCAGAGTTGACGTGATCGACGACAAATTATATTTCGAAAGAGGTGGAGCAAGTGTCGAGGATCACTATACTTCGGAAGGATCTTCAGAGCAAGCCAATGTTCAGGGAGTTACACCCCATGACACTTACTCTTGCTTCTATGAATCGTCTGATGTGCTTCTTGATTCCAGGAACGAACCGGAGCTGAATGAAAACTCTGACGATGCTAGCACAGAATCGGAGCACGCCTATTTTGATGCATTGTCCTCGCTAAGCAGCGAGTCTGACTCTTCACAAGAGAGCGCGCCACCTGAGCACGAGCTAGACCCGGATGGCAAGGAAGGAGCGGAACTCATGCGAGCCGATGAAGTAGAAGGAGAGGCGCCTCTTCAGGTAGAACTTAAACAATTACCTCCAAATCTAAGGTACGCCTTTTTGAGGAACAAGTTAACTTTCCCGGTGATAGTGAACTCCCACCTCACGCCGGACCAACTTGAAAAACTCCTAGACGTTCTTAGGAGCCACAAAGATGTCTTGGGATACACTATCTCCGATCTAAAAGGGATAAGCCCTAGGCTTTGCACGCATAGGATCCATTTGGAGGATACCGACGCCACCTCCATAGAGCCTCAAAGGCGGTTAAACCCGAATATGAAGGAGGTGGTTAAAAAGGAAATCCTAAAATTGCTAGAAGCCGATATAATCTATCCTATTTCAAACAGTAGGTGGGTTAGCCCCGTTCACGTCGTCCCCAAGAAAGGGGGGATGACTGTCGTAAAAAATGAAAAAGGCGAGCCCATATCTACGCGCACCGTCATGGGATGGCGAATGTGCATTGACTATAGGAAACTCAATAAAGCTACCCGAAAGGACCATTACCCGTTGCCCTTCATCGATCAAATGCTTGAACGACTTGCGAAACATAAATACTTTTGCTATCTAGATGGGTATTCGGGATTCTTCCAAATCCCTTTGCATGAAGATGACCAAGAGAAGACAACTTTCACTTGTCCCTATGGCACCTACGCCTACCGCAGGATGCCGTTTGGCCTTTGTAATGCTCCCGCTACTTTTCAGAGGTGTATGACATCCATATTTTCCGATTACATTGAAAATATTATGGAAGTTTTCATGGATGACTTCTCGGTTTACGGAAGTGAGTTTGACTCTTGTTTGGAAAATCTTACTAAAGTCCTAAAAAGGTGCCAACAAAACAATCTCACTCTCAATTGGGAGAAGTGTCACTTCATGGTTACGGAAGGTATAGTTCTCGGACATCTTGTCTCCTCGAGAGGAATTGAGGTAGATAAAGCAAAGATTGAGGTAATCGAGAAACTCCCTCCTCCTATTAATGTCAAGGGCATTAGAGGCTTCCTTGGTCACGCGGGGTTTTACCGCCGCTTCATAAAGGATTTCGCCTCGATTGCCCGACCACTTACTTCTTTGCTCGCTAAAGATATTCCTTTTGTTTTTTCAGGTGAATGCTTACAAGCCTTCAACGCCTTGAAAGAAGCACTAGTCTCAGCGCCCATCATACAACCGCCGGATTGGAGCCTTCCTTTTGAGCTAATGTGTGATGCTAGCGACCAAGCCATTGGAGCGGTATTGGGGCAAAGAAAAGATAAGAAGCTTCATGCGATATACTATGCGAGCAAGACATTGGATGACGCGCAGAAAAACTACACAACTACCGAGAAAGAGCTTCTAGCGGTCGTCTATTCCATAGAGAAGTTTCGCTCCTACCTCCTCGGTTCCAAGGTGATTGTCCACACCGACCATGCGGCATTGAAGTATCTTTTAAACAAGAAGGAGGCCAAACCTCGGTTGATTAGGTGGATACTCTTGTTGCAAGAATTCGACCTAGAGATAAGAGATAAGAAGGGTACGGACAACGCCGTGGCGGATCATTTATCTAGGCTCATTCGCGACAAGGATGATGAGAGCTTACCTATTGACGACACATTTGTTGATGAGAGGCTATATGCGGTAAGGACCGGTGAAGTACCTTGGTACGCGGACTTCGTCAACTACTTGGCTTGCGGAATCAAACCTCATGGGATGTCCATGCAACAAAAGAGGAGATTTATGCATGAGGTCCGTAGCTATTTTTGGGAAGATCCTTACCTTTTCAAGATATGCAAAGATAGTGTCATCCGTAGGTGTGTTTCTAAGGAGGAGGCGACATCGATCATTTTGCATTGCCACGGTCTACCGTGCGGAGGACATCATGCCGCCTCTAAAACAACAGCTAAGATCTTGCAGAGCGGGTTCTTCTGGCCGACAATGTTTAAAGACACCCACAACTTTGTAAAGGGATGCGATAGATGCCAACGGACCGGGAATATCTCCAAGCGCAATGAAATGCCAATGAGGCCCATCCAAGAAATTGTGCTTTTTGATTGTTGGGGAGTGGACTTCATGGGACCATTTCCATCGAGCAATGGCAACAAATACATCCTATTGGCCGTCGACTACGTCTCCAAATGGGTGGAAGCAATTGCCACCCCTACTAATGATGCAAGGGTCGTCTCCAAGTTCTTCAAGCAAAATATCTTCCCGCGCTTCGGAGTGCCTCGTACCTTGATAAGCGACGGGGGAAGCCACTTCATAGAGAACAAGTTTGAAGCCATGCTAAAGAAGTACGGAGTAAACCATAGAGTTGGCATGGCCTATCACCCCCAGACGAGCGGCCAAGTGGAAGTCTCAAATAGAGAGATCAAGCAAATTCTCGAGAAAACCGTGGATCGGTCTAGAAAGGATTGGTCAATGAAGCTAAACGATGCCCTATGGGCATATCGTACGGCCTTTCGCACTCCCATAGGCACCACACCGTTCCGACTAGTTTACGGGAAGGCTTGCCACTTGCCGGTAGAGTTGGAGCACCGCGCATATTGGGCCATCAAGACCTTTAACTACGACTACAAAAGTGCGGCGGTGAGGCGACTCTTGGACATCAACGAGCTTGATGAAATAAGGAGAGCGCCTATGAGAGCTCGAGAATTTACAAGGAAAGGACCAAGATTCTCCACGATGCCCGCATAACCGTCACGGACTTCAAAGTAGGAGACAAAGTCTTGCTCTACAATTCCCGGCTCCGACTATTTCCCGGTAAGTTGAGGTCACATTGGTCCGGACCTTTCACCATCAAGCATATACAACCGGGAGGAGCTTTCGAGTTGGAGAGCAAGGACGGTTCCACGTTCAAAGTAAATGGTCAAAGGCTCAAGCACTATTCCGAAGGAATCCCGACAGGCGAAACCAATAGGGTATATTTGCTCAAGGAACGGTCAGATGATCTCATGGACCTCCTTGATGAGGTGATAGAGGAGGCGATTCCTCACTCAATTGGCGCTCTTTTTGATGAAGAATTTGAAGAAGGCCCGAATTTAGGCCATGAAGAGAATAAAGATGATTCCCCCGACTTCTCCGCTGAAGAAGATGAAGGCGACGCTGATGTCGCAAGGATTCGAGAGCTCTGCAAGCTCTCGAAACTAAAGTCTCCAAAGAAAGCTCCGCCGGCACGGAAATCGTCACCACCGGCAAAGCCGTTGACCGGAGCAAATGCTAGCTTGGGGGAGCCTCCCCCCCAACACTACTCGAGATAGGAGACCACCGAGGGAGAACGCGCCGCCGCCACATCCAAATCCAAGCGCGCTCCCCGGAAAGTTTGATGGGTGCATCTCATATGCACCAAACATCCCGCATTGATTGAAAATTATAGGGGGTCGAGCTCACGACCTTAAACGAGCGCTTGTCAGGAGGCAACCCGACGGTTTTTTCTTTATTTTTACTTTTTCTTTATTTTTGTTTTAGAAATTTTTGGTGTTATGAGTCGTTCGCCCAAAAATTTTGTGATAACGGGTCCTATTTTTCTTGACAGGAGAGGAGATAGGTAGATCCATCATGAGGAGGATGAACGAGTCGACGAGGAGCGCCCCAAGAAGGCGCTCGACGCTCAGGAGGAAGATGAAATCGATTGGAGGAAGAAAGACGGAGTTTAGAGCCAAAACGAAGACAAACAGCAGAACACAAGGCTCACTCGGCCGAGTATACTAGTCACTCGGCCGAGTACACAAGTTCGTCCGGCTGAGCCACTCACGAACGAGGGACGTCTGCTGTACCCAACTCTCTGTTTATTTTCTTGATTTCGATATAACTGCTACTCGGCCGAGTACATATGTTCACTCGGCCGAGTGAAACGGATACCCTCCTAGGGCGAGTCATGCCGAGTAGCTTGAGTCACTCGGCCGAATGGACTTACTCCACTCGGCCGAGGCTGGCAAAGCCACTCGGCCGAAGCGATAGTGGGGAGGAAATTTTCATTGGCCTCGCTCGGCCGAGTGACCACGTCACTCGGCCGAGTCGTAACTTTTTTATATAAAGGGCGGAGGGGGGGCGCGGATTTCGAAACACAAAAACCCCAAACCCCCCGACGCTCCAGCTCCCCTCGCCCGAACCCCCCTCGCTCTCGCCCTCACTCTCCTGACCAGCGTCGCCCCGCCGTCGCTCGGCCCGCCACCGCCGGCCGAGCACCTGCCGACGCCTCGCCCGAGTCGCCGCCGGCGGCCGACCGTCCGATCACCTCCGGTACCCCTGTTTTCGCCGTTTTCTCCTCTTTTCGTGTATTTCTTGAGGATCCATATGCTAAACGCCCCTCTAACCCAAATCAATTTCTATATCTATCCATTATACCCCTATTGCTCCATACATTTTGATTATTACTCGCTGATATCGCTTTTTCATGCGCAGGTTGCTTTTGGAGCTTAGGGGAGCTCAGGGGAGCTTCTACGGGCTGTTTTGGACTTCGTGGAGGAGCGGACTTCGCACGCTTCCACTGCTTAGCACTTGCAGCGTGTTTGGGTATACTCTTTCCATTCTTTTTGCACACGCCACACTTTTCATGTTTTTCGGCGCACACTCGGGGCCGATATGCCGCCCCGGACACGGCCGCGGTCGAAGAGAGCTTCCGCCAAGCAGAAGCGGTCGGACGATGCCGGCCCCTCCCACGAGTTGGAGGACTCTCCTCCACCGTCCCCCACACACCCCGCACACCTAGCACAGCCTGCAGGCCCCGCACACCCCGCACAGACTGCAGTGCACCCACAGCCCGCACAGCCTCTCCCCGCCGACCCACTGCCACCACCACCGGCTCCACTGGTCGGGCCGCTCGGGATTACGTTCCGAGACGATGCACACCGCGCCGTCTTCGAGCGTATCTCCCAGCGCTCGATCGTACCCTCCAGGTTTGCACACCTCGCTGACCTAGGACGCCTGGGTGTACTAGAGGGGATGCTCACGTTGTACGACAACGTGGGCTGGCGAGATTTTCTGCAGGTGTCGGCAGATACTTTTACCCGCCCGACACTTGAGGTTTTGAGTTCGATCGCCCGGACCGATGAGGGATGCTCATTCCGGTTCATGGATCGAGAGTGCCAGGTCACTCTCGATATGATGAGAGCATTCTTCTCGTGGCCCGCCGTCCCCAGAGCCGATCGCGGTTACGGCCCCACCCATATCCCCCCACCTTCCTTCGACGCCGGTGCCTTCTGGGCCCGGATTACTGGCCACCACGCCGCCTTTGACCCTAGTAGGGCCAAGGCCTCGGCCATTGTCCACCCCTGCCTACGCATTGCCCAGCGCCTCATGGCGACCACCTTTTTGGCCAGATATGAGCCGGGCACGATGTCTACGCCAGAGCTCTACATGCTCTATGCGATGACACGTCCCAGAGCTCTATCTAGGGATGGACACGAGCTTGTCCCCGCTGTCGTGATCGACATTGCGGCTTGGTTTTTAGACCGCATCATTGTATCGGTGGGCGCTCGCTCACCGATCTGCTGCGGCGGTCTGATCACCCTGCTTACCATGATGACCGACGAGGACCTACCTGACGACTTGCGACGCGTCCCGGGCCCCACTTCTCTGTTGATAGATGTTATGGCCCGGATGAAGATGCTTCGTCCGCATGGTGAGCGTCACTGGGTCTGGTTGCACGGCCCTTACGGTACCGACTACATGATTCTCCCGAGCCCTGCTCGGACTCAGATTGCACCAGCCCACGTCGACTGGCTCCCGGCGATGGATGTTCTCATCCCCGCCGCCTACGTGCTCGAGGCCGAGGAGGCCGAGCAGGCCCACGCTGCCCACGCTGCCCAGGCTGCCCCCGCAGACCCTGCTGCACACCCTGCCGAGCCTGCCGCCGACCCTGTTGACCCAGTGGCCCTCAGCCCATACCAGATGTTTCCGCTGCTCCTGACACCGCTGTCGGTGTCGAGAGTACTTTTGCTGAGCCCACTTCCACCACTGTCACCACTTCCGAGGCTGTCCCCACCACTCCCACTGCCACCTCTGGCCCTCTGTCCGTGGAGCCTCTTTGCTCCGCTCTCCCCGAGCGCCCGCCGACCTTTGTCGAGAGTGGAGAGCCCTCGTTTGCCGCGGTCGTGGAGACCATGGCTAGCATGATCTCCGCTGGGGTTGCGCCTTTTGGTCCACACAGTTCCACCGCAGCGGTAGTTACCTCTGTCTCCACCCCCGCTGTATTTTCCGAGAGTGTCGTGGCGTCTGTCCACACTTCTGTGCCACTGACCTCTCTGGCCGCCTCGTTGCCACCTTTGCACACTTCTTTCGCTGCCGCTGCCTCCACTTCTCACCGCGTGTCCCGACCTCACACTGAGGCCAGGCCCACATTTGCAGGCACGGCACCTTTTGTCCCCTTCCCTGCTGAGCCCGTTACATATTCCACTCGCGTACGCCAGCCTCGCCCTGCACAGCCTAGACCGGTGCGACCCTCTGCACCACCCCCGCCCGATACTGTACTGCAGAGCATACGTGCTCTTGAGTTGGCGGTGAGTGGTCTTAGAGGTGACCTTAGGACCCTGTCCTCCACCGTCTCTGTGATGGCTGGACGCTTCGAGCTGATCCCCCAGATCCACTACTGCCTTACACAGGTCTTGGAGCGTCTCCCACGTGTACCCCCACCCACCCAGCAGGTTCCCACACACACTAGACCTGCTTCCACTTCCACGCCCACCCCAGCTTAGCAGCCTACACCACCACCACCACCACCTCCGCCTCAGGACGGAGACGGCGCAGCACCACCTTCTTAGGCACCCTTGATGCCTTGATCCATTCCTGCCATTGTGCTGCCCGTTTCTGTTGGGTCCTGTTGCACTTTGTGTCCACCCCCCCTCCCCACACTTATTTTGGTATTCTCTTTTTGATCATATCTTTTTATATCTATTCTGGGAGAGAGGGAGAGTTTTTGGTGACACTTATATCTATGTATCGCTCCTATCTGTGCATGCATCATGTCCGCATCATATTTTCATTTCTTTATTTTACCTTTTTCTTTTCATTTTTCCATGCATGCATCCTCACTTGCCCCTCCCATTGCCTGTCTCTCGGTGTGCCACACTTTGCACATTGAGGACACTGTGCCATTTAGCTTGGGGGAGTGAGTTCTCACGTTCTTTTTCGATTTGCCACCTTTATTTTTAGTTTTTCACACCATTTTTTTTCGCTTTTGCACTTATTTTTCATCATTTTTCTTTTATTTTGCCATGCATCACGTTTTTCCTATTTTCCTGTGTGCCGCACTGCATAGTTTCTATTTTCCCTTTATCTTTATTTCTTTTTCATCTCATGCTAGAGATGACTTTTCTGTGATGATGACGACGTTGGATTTAGCTTATTCTATATGCATGCTATATTTGTCATGTCTTAGGTTTTATTTCAGATATCAGATGCTATGACTTGCTTTGCATTTAGAATAGTAACCCACACCTTTTTCCGCATGAAAATGGATGAAATTTTATTATTAGCTGAGCCTGAATATTCATATGTATGCTATCACAGAAAACACACCAAGATTCACGCATTGAATGCCTATATCTGGAGTACTGATTTCTTTTCCTATATCACTTCTATATGCATGAATTGTACACTTCACTTCAGGATGATTGAATGATGTTAGCTATGATATATCTGGATTAGTTAGCTTTTTTGTGATCGAAACTGAGTAGATTAGATTACCCTGCTGAAGTTGTCGTGCATGTCTTATAGAGTGAACCGAGAGTTATATCTATTTCTTTCTCCACAAATCTTGAACATCATTTCTCTACTTTCAAAATCATTGGTGAATCTCCCCTTAGTGATTCTATTTTATGGCATTTTCCCCCGCTACTAATTTCTAGCTCCAAATCTCTTATTCTAAAAAAAGAGAGAGAAAAATATTCTTGTACATCATTATCTCTCTCTGAGTTGGGATCGTTGTGTATATATTGCTTATTGCAAAGAAAGAAAAAAAAATCCTCAATAAAAGATCCCATCTCACCTTCTTTCTTTCTTCTTTCTTTTCGTTGCTTTTGGAGCTATATATAAAAATGGGGATGTAAATGTTTTTTTTATGCCACCACGCTTATAGATAAGCTTGGGGGAGGGGATCCATTGATGTGTGAGAGAGTGACTACTTGACATTGCACGACAACCTAGGCTAAGTAATATTCTATACTCGGTGAGATTATTTTTAGTTTTACGAAATCCAGAAATCTAAGCCTAGCGTTCATTTCATTAAATCCATACTTTTCTATTCTCTCTACTCTATAGTGTGATACTCTTATACTCCAGATAGAAAGCGTTCAATTGAAAAGTGTGTGATCTGTGATTTGTATACCGCTTTAAATGATTCAGACGACGTTAATTTTAAAATTATTCCGTTTTTTCATGATTATATCGTTTTTCGTGGGTTTTCTATCTCTATTTGCATTATTATACTATGATATCAAAATAAAATCCTTTGACATGAGTTTTTCATTCGGTGCATGCTATAAGAGTAAGTGAAACCCACGTCCTGAGAAAATGATCTAGCATCCTACCTCTTCGCTTCTTTCTCTCTTCTTTATTTTCACTTCGTTTTCATTCTTCTTCGTTTCTTTTCATTTTTTCGTTTTTCGCCGTTTTCGTTTTCAGAATCCACCGGGTTCGCCTTTTACTTATCTTCCTCGAGGACGAGTAAGAGGCAAGCTTGGGGGATTTTGATCACTCCTTATTTTACACCTTTTTTCCGCATGTTTGCATGCCATTTGGATCGCCCAAATCATGTTTTTCACGATATATCGACGATATTGCGATGCTTTTCACGATTTGTTGTTTTTGTCACATTTCAGGTGATTTGGCGCGATTTGGAGTGATCCCGAGATGCGCTTACTCTAGACGGTCACCAACGACCTCCCCGAGGGGTATTTTGCTGTTGGAGAGGAGCAGAAGAAGAATGGACATCGAAGGAGTGACGAGGAGGCCAAAACAAGCAGATTGGGCATTCTTTGTGTCCCACTCGGCCGAGTGGAGGAGCCACTCGGCCGACCAGCGAGACACTGCTCGGCCGACCAGTTCAGACACGAGTTACCTGTGCACTCGGCCGAGCACAGAAGCCCCACTCGGCCGAGTGACGATACCACGTCCGCCCGAGTGGCGCCCAGACGAAGCCCTTCCAAAACATCGAAGTTTCTGTTTTTCGGCTGCCTGAACTTTAGAAGACCCACTCGGCCGAGTGGTGAATCTCGTCCGCCCGAGTGCAGTGAAGTCATTGGCCGAGTGACGACAACTCACTCGGCCGAGCCGCCTCCGAACTGAAGACCCCTGAAAGCCCCGACTTTCTGGAAAATTGCAGGGTTTTCACTCGGCCGAGCGACTTTTGTCACTCGGCTGAGTGCGATGCGCTGCCTGTAGCGAAAACTGCGGAAAACAGGCTGTGCAGGGGTATTTTGGTCATGATTTTTGGACGATTTTTGGGGCTATTTAAGCCCTGTTTTTACCCTAGTTTTGAGGGCGATCTCTTAGATTTTTTGCAGCTTTTTGATTACTTTTTAGCTTTATTATTGTGATTGGAGAAGAGGAAAAACTTGGATTTTTGTTGGATTAAATTGAAGAACTCCATTGGTTTGCATCTCTCTTCCCTAAAAAATCCTATTTTTATTGTTTATCTCAATATTTGTGATGAATTCTATTGCTTATTTCATTGATTATTTTTGTGCTATTGCTATGATTTGTGAGTAGTCTCCACGTCTTGGGGCGTGGGGATGAACCCTACAAGCCCTATTTCCTATTTGTGATGAATTGGTAGAGATTGAGCTAGAATTGCTATTAGGGATTAGATTGGGATCGATTTACTACGGATGGCTAGGAATTCATATCAATTGGGATTTGCAAGAGATTGGATCCCAATTTGAGAGGAAGCCCTAGAAATCCGAATTGGGTTGGAGTCGGATTTTCGAAGTATCGGTTTGCAAGAGATTGGACCGATACCAGGATTTCCGATTGCAATTCCATGCCAATACCCGTTTGCAAGAGATTGGATGGGTAGGAACTATCCTAATTTAGATTGTGGACCGAGTTTGCAAGAGATTGGGCTCGGTGCGCAATTGGACGATGATGTTGATCCTAATGCTAGCTTCCCTAGGCTAGGGTTTGCAAGAGATTGGACCCAAACCTAGGATAGCTATAGACCGGCAACAGCGCGAGAGCGTGAGCTTGGTTCTACATTCAGTTGCAACTAGTTCATCCGAATTCTCATTCTAGCAATTTCGATACCGACGAACCACATTTATGAAATACGGTGAGTAGCGGGAATTCCCCATTCCCTAGACGTTCTTTATTTGATTTGATATTTCGCACATTTGTCTGACGATTGTGACAGGATCGCCCAAGGCAATTTTCTCTGTTCTCAAATAGCCAGGTTGATTCGGAGCAAGCACAGTCATTCGTCCTCTCTGTGTTCGATACCCGCTCGCTGCTACACCGTGCACTTGCGGTAAAACTACAACCGTTCTTTGGGTGTATATCCGGAGCGACCAGTATCCAGGTTGGTGCGGATGGTTTGGTTACGCACCCGGAAAGTGACAGTCGACCCCGACTCACAAACGAGGGAGGAAAGGAATTCTAGGGTGAGTGACGGGTAGGATACCGCAGAGGCATTCAGGAAGGCCAACCAACCTAGGTTAGCAAAAAGAGTCTCGACCTCGGTGAAGACACCGAGGTCGACGAGTGATTGGGTGTGTGCAAACTTGGTTGATAAATGCACCCGAGTGTTTAGTCTGTGGTAGAAGTCTTTCTGCTCTTGGTTCCGAAATAGGTACCCATGCGGGCCCAACATGGGGTCCACAGGGGGAATGATAGGCGGGGGAGGGGCTAGTGTCAGCTCACGTGTGTGGGGAGGAGGACGTGTTTGTTTACATCTCTTTCGAGACGGTTCCTCCTCCCGCATGATACTCTTCCCTTTATCTCTCTCCCGGGCCATGTGTGCGTGTGGGTGATGCAAATGAGTGCAAAATACTATTGAAACACACACACACACGAATAACCAAGCAAATCAAATATCTAGGGTAAAAATTGAAATTTGAGAAGTGGAGCGAAGTTACCCCGTAGAAATTCGTGCTCCTCGCTTGTAGATGACCCGATGCTGTGCAATGGGAGAAGTGTGGAACCGCGACACTCTTTTTCGGCAAAAAATTCGAAAGTGGGCTGGGTGTTGGGAATTAGTTCTAGAAAAATGCGAAATAGGAGAGAGAGAGAGAGAGAGAGAGAGAGAGAGAGAGAGAGAGAGAGAGAGATAAAGAGAGAGAGAAGAGATGGAGAAATGCAAGGGGGAGGTGGAGAGAGAGAGAGTAATGGAGGAGTGGAGGAAGTGGGAGGGGAGTTTTCGGCCGTTGGGAGGAGTTGGAAGGCAAAACGACGGCGGAGGAGGCGATCGGACGCGTGGCTGTGAACGGGTGGATCGGGGGGGGGGGATTTATAGGGTTTAAGTCAAACCGATCGGGTGAGAAGTCACCCGATCGGTTGACTTTTAGGTCGAAGTTTTGAGCTGAAAAAGCGCTACAGGCGAACCGGTCGGGTGATAACTCACCTGATCGGTTGGCCGCTCCACAGATTTTCCCAAGAGTTCAGAGTGTCTCACCCGGTCCTTCAACCGGTCTCGCTTCTTGTCACCAGGTCGTGTTGGATATGGATGACGTTTGTACACCCTTGTAGGGGATGTACGAGGGAATACAGACCTCGAACGTCACGTACATGAAGTCGTGTGCAAAGGGAATATGTTCCCTTGCGGAGAGGATCTCTAGATTAGTGGGAAAGTCGCATTATATGTGCATAAGTGCATGCGACATATGGCTAATAAAGGGGGAATATCTTAAGCTTATGTTGTACCATGCATATGGTACAACTTAAGCTTATAATGTGCCATGTATGATGGTACACTTTAGTTAAATTGTTCCAAAGGAACAATTACTCCTAAAATAACTACCTTGGGGGCTATAAATAAGACCCAAGGCTTAGCCATTTACACTTTTGCATGGTATTCTTGCCTTGCATTTCATTCTAGCGAAGCTCTGCCGAAATCCTTCCTCTCTCTTTATCCAAGTTCTTAATCTAAAAGTAGAGATTTAGATTGTGGATTTAGTAGCCTTACTCCGTTCGTGAGAAGACTCGATCCGTCGTGGCGAATCCGAAGGCGAATTTCCGAGACTACCGTGCCGCATACGCAAGCGTAAGTCTCAACTTCATTTATCGATCCTAACGCTGTTTTCACAGGTTCCATCATTGGTATCAGAGCCATACGGATTCGCCCCGGTCAAACTGCCGTCCCGTCGAACCGATGAACGAGGCGTTGTCTTTTTCACGAATGGGTATCCTACCATTACGGATATGGTAGGAACGCTTCGTGACGGAGAGAACGCAGCGGTTGTTCTTTTCACGTTAGGGTCTCCTACCATTACAGATATGGTAGGAACTCTCTGTGACGGGAAGAACCGACCGTTCATATCGTCAAGCTCGCTCTCTTCATGGATGCTGAGTCTCCATTCATAGGGAATGTGAACTCTCTTCATGTGGAGCGCGTAGTTTACGAACTTTAAAGTGTGTTATTTTTCATTTTTGGCACACGGCCATTAGAGAATAACTACTTTCTCGACGAACGGGTGCTTCATCGACGAACGGGTGCTTCACCAGAGAAGAAGATGGTGGTTATTCCCATCGGGGAAGATGAATTTTGGTGCATGAAATCTATGGCCATATGGGCATTCCCCCTCCCCATGCGGAGGGGGTTGGCTACGGCCAATAACGATGAAAACCACCGCGACCACCCCATCAAGGGGGAGGAGTGCATGCGGCCACCCCATGGAGGGGGGAGACCGGCCATGGCCAAAGGGCCATGGCCGGTCAAGGCCAATAAGCCATGGCCGGGCCATGGCCGGCCGCCCCTGGCCGGCCACGGCTATGGCCAAGGAGCCCTGGCCGCGGCCAGGCCAGGCCAGGGCCAGGGCTAGAGGGCCCTGGCCGGCCACAGCCAGGGCCAGGCCGCCTTGGCAGAGGCTAGGGCAGCGCCCTGGCCTCAGGCCAGGGCCTGGCTGCCCTGGCCGAGGCCAGGTCAGGGGCCCTGGCCCCTGGCCAGGGCCAGGCCGCCCTGGCAGAGGCCAGGGCAGCGCCCTGGCCCCTGGCCAGGGCCTGGCCGGCCCCGGCCCTGGCAGAGGCCAGGGCCTGGCCAATGGCCGGCCCTGGCCGTTGCCAGGGCCACGGCCGGCCCTAGCAGCGGCAAGGGCCTGGCCGAGGGCCGGCCTAGTCGGCACTGGCCGGGAGTGATGTAGACCAATTTTTTGGTCGACCAATTTGGGTGTTTTGGTCGACCAATCCGGCAAAAGGTATTGGTCAATCACGAACTTGCCGACTAGCCCATACGGGGTGTCAAAAGGCCTTGGTCAAACACGAATGTGTCGACTAGCCCATACGGGGCTAACGACAGTCGTCTGCTCTTATTTTAATAAAGTTTTTTCTTGGGCTCTACTCCTTGAAGATTAGCCGTAGTGCTCTACTTCATGCGAGATTAGCCATGTCATTGTGCTCTACTCTACGGAGATTAGCCAATGTACTTATGACATTGTGCTCTACTCTACGGAGATTAGCCAATGTATTTCAAATTTTTTGAAAAAGATGTTTTCAAATAGGTTATGTCCCGTCCTTAATCGGGATAGCGCAATTTAGAATTCCAAGTCCTACCACGATCCGGCCATGGTTATCTAACCCATGGGTGTGTAGAACAGGTCTCGTGACTTGGCAAATGTTGCGCTAAAATTCTTTTGCGCAAACTCTCACCTATTCCATTTTGAAAGATATGTTTTTCAAAAGTATTTTTCCGCTGCTGGTACCATACGGGTATCATTTCTGATTTCTTTTTACATGAGATAAGTAAGAGGGATACTTTGAAAGTTACTTCTAGATGGTAGTTGGGAACGTAGTGAACTTCTCGATTCTAGAGTAACATTTCAGCTTATCCAAGGAACTTATCAAGTGTTTAAAGAATCGAAACTTTATGCATAGAATTTTGATCGTGTTTTTCATTTTCTTTGCAGTTTTTTGATTCGAATATGTCTACCGCTTCTAAGAACATTGTTGCCGAGCTTAACAAAGGTGAGAAGCTCAACGACGACAATTATAAACTTTGGTCAATAAAAATCCAATTTGTTTTGGAGGAGCAAGATGTGCTTGAAACACTCCAAAACGTAATGGAAGAACCTGAGTTGGGCAATACGGCCCAACACAAGAGGGACCGAGAAGCTTATGAGACTTGGACTCGAAAGAACAAAATAGCATGTATTACGTTATTGTCCGCAATGGACAATGACATAATGCGTCTATTTCAGGAATTCGACCTAGCCAAAGACATATGGTCTGGGCTAGAAATAAAGTTTGGTGGAACTTCGATCACCAAACTCCGCTCCTTAAATATTCAATTTGATTCGTACAAAATACGGCGAGATCAATCTATGAAAAAGCATCTCCGCCACATGGCGAATCTCATAGCTGAATTGAAGGATGCGGGTCTTACGCTGTCTAACGAACATCGCAGATCCAAGCAGTCATTCGTTCACTCCCAGATAGCTGGGATAACATGAAAATGCACCTCACTCATAATGAGTGCATTAAAACTTTAAGCGATGTATCCAAACACCTCGAACTCGAGGAAGAGCAGATTCAAGCCGCAAAACCTAGTGCCGAAGTGAACATGGCCGCTAGTTCCTCACATGGAGGAAATAAGCGGAAGGATAAACGCTTAAGGTTTATGAACGAACGAAAGCAAGAACCGGAAACCTCAAAGAAGACTAAGAACAAAAAGTGGCAAAAGAATGTGCACTCAAAGAAGAAAAACTTGAAGAAGATCAAGTGCTTTAAGTGCAACAAGTACGGTCACTTCGCCCGTACGTGTACGGATGGAAGTGATAAGGTAACTTGTAGGGCTAGTTACATATGTGTTTCTAGTTCCATGTTTCTTGCTGAATCTAACTATTTTTGGTTGATTGATTCAGGGGCCACAGACCACGTAGCGAATGACAAAAGGTTCTTCGTAGAGTATCGAAGGATAACTCAAGGAACAAAGTGGATATATGTCGGCAACAACACTCGTGTTGAAGTCAAGGGCGTCGGAACATGCAAGCTAGTTCTCGACAACGGCCGGACTCTATTATTGCACGACGTCCTCTTTGCTCCAGATATTTGAAGGAATATCGTATCCGTGGTCATGTTAATGTCTTTAGGTTATGAATGGAGGTTCTATGAACAAAATGTTGACCTTGTTTGTAATAGTTCTTTAGTTGGGTCGGGTAATGTTTGTAATGGATTGATTGTTTTAAACACTATGTATGATGATTCTTCTTCTATTAATGAAAGTTTCCATTTGACAAATGCTTCTAATTCTGAATCTGAGATCATTTGTTGGCATGCAAGACTTGGTCACATTGGACCAACTAGAATGGATAGACTTGCCAAAAGTGGTTTGCTATCTAATGTTTCAAAAGTTGAAATGTCAACTTGCGATCATTGTCTTGTAGGGAAAACTTGTCGCAAGCCGTTTGGAACTGGCACAAGGGCCGAAGTTCCATTACAGCTTATCCATTCGGACATTTGCGGTCCAATGAATGTTAAGACAAGACGCGGGAAGTCCTATTTCATCACCTTCATTGATGACTTCACCCGTTTCGGTCACATTTATTTGATTTCCCACAAACATGAAGCTTTATCTTGATTCAAAAACTATATGAGTTTAGTGGAAAATCAACTAGATCGCAAGATAAAGGTCTTGCAAACTGATCGGGGTGGGGAATATCAATCAACGAGTTTTAAGGAACTCTGTGATGAAAAAGGCATAGTTCATCAAATAACTATGCCTTATACTCCGCAACAAAACGGTGTTGCGGAAAGAAGAAATAGGACATTGATGGAAATGGTCCGATCAATGATGTCTCAGGCAAATTTGCCCATCACCTTTTGGGGTGATGCATTATTGACGGCAGCATTCATCTTAAACCGTGTACCCTCGAAGTCGGTAAGTTCTACTCCTTATGAGTTGTGGAACAATAGAACTCCAGACTTAAGCATTCTAAAACCTTGGGGTTGTGCCTCTTACGCACATTTATCCTCTCACAAATATGGCAAACTTGGGCCACGTGGGAGGAAGTGTATCTTCATCTGATACGCTGAAAACTCCAAAGGATATGTTTTCGTCGGTCAAGAAGACAATAGGGTTCTAATAGAATTCGAATCGAGGAATGTTGTCTTCTTGGAAAACGAGTTTCCAAGACAGGGTGAGATAAGTCAAGACTTATCCTTGTTTGAGACTTGGGATCAAGAAGGATCGGAACGTTCGAGTGGGAGAATCCTTGGTGAAGAGGAAAATGACCCTCATACTTCACCTATGGATGATACGAACGATACCAATCCTATTCCGAGTGGGAGTGATGTTATTCCAAGTGGGAGTGATGTCATTCCAAGTGGGAGTGATCAAACTCAAGCAAGACGTAGTAATCGAACGAGGCTAACACCTCTGAGATTTGAGGATGAATTTCCTCAAACATTCATGACATTACTACAAGATGATGACGAACCTGCAAATTTCAAACAGGCCGTCACATGCCCTGCTAAAGATAAATCGATAGCGGCGATGGAAGAAGAACTTTAATCCATGAAAACAAACCAAGTCTGGGACTTGGTTGATTTACCTAAGGGACGTAGAGCCATTGGGAACAAGTGAGTTCTTAAAATCAAGCATAAGGCTGATGGCTCCATCGAGAAATGTGTTCCAAAGATCCAAAAGAAAAGAAAGCTATGGAAAAGGTTCCATACTCCAGTGCTGTCGGGAGTCTGATGTACGCCATGATGTGTACCAGACCGGACATTTGCTATGTTGTTGGTATGGTAAGCCGTTACCAATCCAACCCAGGACAGGCACACTGGAAAGCGGTGAAGAGGATATTAAGGTACCTCAAAGGGACTACGGACTATGCGTTGTGCTATCAAGGCAATACCTTGAGACTCGAAGGCTATACCGATGCTGATTGGGCAGGTGATCTCGACGAGCGAAGATCTACCTCAGGCTTTGTTTTCTTGCTCGGGAATTGTGCAATATCTTGGAGCAGCAAGAAGCAAACCTGCATCGCCCTATCAACCATGGAAGCCGAATTTGTAGCATTCAGCATGGCGGTCCAAGAAGCTGTTTGGCTTAGAAAATTCTTAGACAGGCTGACGGATGCCACTGATTCGAGCACTGTTCCTATATACAGTGATAGTCAAGCTTCGATTGCCTATGTTCAAAGATCCTAAATTTCATTATAAGACCAAACACATTGATATTCGATTCAAGTTTGTGAAGGACTATGACAAACAGAAGGAAGTAGACATAGGATACATATCCACGCATAAGATGATAGCGGATCCCCTTACTAAGGCGATCCCCAGAGATGTGTTCTTCAAACACTTATCATCTATGGGAATGCGTAGGTGCTGAGCTGTATCATGTAATATTTCCCATGTCTATAGAAGATCAAAGTTTAATAAAAAGAAGAAGTTTTTTTATATATTGCATACAAGTTTCTTAAAAATGATTTTATATACATTTGTGTTTAAGTCTCAGCTATTTTATTGTGTGTATGTCGGACAGATTAAGGTTGGCTCTCTCATATGAGCAACCGCCTTATCTTATCAGATGGATAAGATAGAGATGAGACTAGTTTAAAGTCAAAATCATTAGACAAATGATTTAGAGTCGTGACTTAAACAAGATAGTCGAATGAAAGATCTGCATCATATGGATGCTTACAAAAGATCTGAGATCTGTATCACAAGGATATTTAAAAGAGATCTCATAGGATTTTTTAAATCCTATCTGTCTTATGCAGGATGAGAGTCCGGGAATATTTCATGGGTAGTAAGGGGACTCAAAAGATAGGCACTGTGGTGTCTGATCTTTCATCCGTACAACATCATTAAGACATACTCTCCCTAGGAAAGGAGTGATGTTGTAATACGTGTTCATACCACGTATGCATTTCGACCACTGAGTTAGTAGCAATAGTGTTTGCTATTATGTGAGACTCAAAGGCCATATGGGTCTTAACACTTACCCTCAAGGACTCCAATTGGGTCCTTTAGATTTGACGAGATGATCGCTATCTTAGCGTGTTGCTAATGGGCTATGATAATTCGGCTCGACGGGGCACGTTAGAAAAGCGAATCAAGTCAAGATCAGAAGGTTCACAAGAAGAGGAAGATTGATTTCATATTCGCATTTGGACTTTAATAATTCAAAGCTGGCCAGCCAATTGTGATCCAGATGGGATTCAATTGTTGAATATAAAGTATAAGAAATGTGAAGAAATAATCTAGGGTAAATCATGCGTTGAACTACTCAACTTTGCACCTTCGAGGTCGTTGTGTATCTCTAACAAGTGCACAACAACAAACTCTACGCGCATGACGGTCGCACGGTCTATTTCTCGGTATGATAGATGAAAGAACTAAGAGAAAGACGTTCTCTTACAATCCCCTCAAGTGTGAGTGGGAGATGTTGGATATGGATGACGTTTGTACACCCTTGTAGGGAATGTACGAGGGAATACGGACCTCGAACGTCGCGTACACGAAGTCGTGTGCAAAGGGAATATGTTCCCTTGCGGAGAGGATCTCTAGATTAGTGGGAAAGTCGCATTATATGTGCATAAGTGCATGCGACATATGGCTAATAAAGGGGGAATATCTTAAGCTTATGTTGTACCATGCATATGGTACAACTTAAGCTTATAATGTGCCATGTATGATGGTACACTTTAGTTAAATTGTTCCAAAGGAACAATTACTCCTAAAATAACTACCTTGGGGGCTATAAATAAGACCCAAGGCTTAGCCATTTACTTACACTTTTGCATGGTATTCTTGCCTTGCATTTCATTCTAGCGAAGCTCTGCCGAAATCCTTCCTCTCTCTTTATCCAAGTTCTTAATCTAAAAGTAGAGATTTAGATTGTGGATTTAGTAGCCTTACTCCGTTCGTGAGAAGACTCGATCCGTCGTGGAAAATCCGAAGGCGAAGTTCCGAGACTACCGTGCCGCATACACAAGCGTAAGTCTCAACTTCATTTATCGATCCTAACACTGTTTTGACAGGTTCCATCAGGTCGGTTGACAAATCCCTGAAATTTTCCCGAGAGTTTCCCCAGGTCACCCGGTCTGTTCACCCGGTCTCTTCTTTCTCCACCCGGTCGGTTCACTCAGTGGCAGATACGGCTGTTAGCTGATACATCCCAACCGATCGGGTGAGTTATCACCCGATCGGTTGGGGCCTTGTTTTCTGCAAAACCCAAAAATTGCCTAAGTTCCATGACGGAAGTTCTTGCGGCTGGATTTATTTATAAAAATAGATAAAATAAAGTTGAAAATAATCCTAAAAATTGAAACAAAAGTTTAGAGCATGGGTTGCCTCCCATGAAGCGCTTTTGTTTAACGTCGTTTAGCTCGACGCCCGTTGATGATGTTCATGGTGTGCGATACGGGTGATGCCCAAAGTCCGGCATCTCTTCAACTCCAGAGCTTGTGGCTATTGGTGTAGTCGGTGGATGTAAGAATATTTGCTCAACTACCCTCCCTTTGTTGACAGGATCTGGGGGCTTCTCCCTCAAATTGGCGTCTACCGCCATCTTTTTCAGGATCCGGACCTCATCACCGGTGAGGTTCATGGGTTCTTCCTTTTCTCCTCGTAGGAGGAGACTTAGGGAATCCTGGAGGGATCACATGTCGCACGACCGCCTCATTAGCAACTTCATTCTTTGGGGAGCCAACTTGCTCTCCACGGTCTCCCAAGCTATCGGGGGATTCCTCGAGAGTACTTCCTATCCACTTGTTTCAACAGCTCTATCTTCTTCGTTCTCCAGCAGACTGACACTAGGATCGTCCGGGGGGTCTGGATGCTTCATCGACAAGCCTAAGTCAAATTCGACTCTTTCTTGGCCCACATTGAGGGAAAGCTTCCCATTCTTCACGTCTATCAAAACTCCAACGGTTGCCATAAAGGGCCGTCCCAGGATAATTGGGGTATGCTTGTCATCCGGCATGTCCATCACCATAAAATCAACCGGCACTTGTACTCCTCTCACATCGACGGGGAGGTCGTCCACTACTCCCACCGGGTACTTGACCGAACGGTCAACAAGTTGTAATGTCATGCCGGTGGGCTCTAAGTCTCCCATCCCTATTCTCTTGTACAGTGATAGGGGCATCAAGCTGATGCTCGCGCCTAGATCGACGAGCGCCCTCTGGATTTGCACTTCCCCAATAGAGCAAGGGATGGATAAACTTCCGGGGTGCTTGAGCTTGGGCGGATTTGCACGCTGAATGAGTGCGCTGCACTCCGCCGTTAACACGACCTTCTCTTTTCTAGATCCCCGTGTCACCAAGTCTTTCAGAAATTTGGCATATGAGGGGATTGTCTCGATGGCCTCGAGGAAGGGGATTTGTAAGCTCAGATCTTTCACCATGGCAAAGAATTTGCCATACTTCTCATCGATTTTGGCTTGGGCAAGCCGTTGTAGGAAAGGCACAACGGGCTTAAACACTCTTAGGTTCCCTTCCTCATCCTTCTTCTTCTCCTCTCTATGAACTCCCTCCGGAGTAGTAGGCTTTGGTGACGAACAACCGTCGTCATTTAATTTCTCAGTTGGTTGTTCACCGACCAACGGTGCTTCCGGTCCTTTGGGGGGCTCTCTCGTAGGTATTTGAGTTTCGCTCCTCAAGACGATGGTGGACACGTTTTCATGCTCATGTGTGAGCGCCAAGGTCTGATTCACCCCCCTAGGGTTCACCTCAGGCTGTGGCGGTAATAAATTCTGCGGTCTCTGAAGGTTCACCACTTGCAACCCCAGCTGGGTCACCTGATCAGTGAGGACTCTTTGTCCCATCTCCAGTTTCAGATTTATCTTCTCCTGATTGGCGATGTATTGAGTCAGGAGGGACTCAACCGGAGAAATGGCCCTCTGCTGGCCGTATTGCTGCTGGGTGGGCTGCTGATTTCTAGGAGCATACTGTTGATACTGTGGTGGAGATTGTTGCTGCTAAAATTGCTGCTGCTGAAACTGCTGATGGGGCCTAGCCGGCTGATATATCTGTTGTTGTTGCTGAGCCGGCTGTTGATAAGGCGCACGGTAGCTAAGGTTGGGATGATTCCGGTTGTTGGTAGAGTAGGCCGGGTTGGAGTTGGTTCGTGGTGGAAAAGGCGCATTCCCCGTAGGATTGTAAAATAATGCGCTCTCCTGATCCAACGGTGGTGAGATGTCACCACCGTCGAACTCTCCAAAAACTTCGGATTCAACCACAGCAATCTGTTGTGTACCGGCGCCACTGGCGCCTACCATCAATGCGGAGATCTGGGTTGACAGCAAGTCAAACTTACTTGACAATTTGTCGACGTCTTTGACTCTATGGATGCCTCCAGATCTTGGTGTGGCTCTCTCGTCACACCATCGCTCGTTGCTAGATGCCATGTTTTCCAGAATCTGTCCGGCATCTTCTTCGCTTCTTGACATGAAGAACCCTCAAGCCGCGGTGTCCATGGAAGATTTTAAATCGTCCCTCAGCCCATTATAAAACAGATTTATGATCTGCCACTTGGGGAGCTCATGGTGGGGACATCTTCTCTGCATCTCCTTGTATCTTGTCCAAGCCTCATGCAAGGACTCGTGGCTGGCCGGTGAGAAGGAGGAGATCTCACTCCTCAGCTTCATGGTCTTCCCCGGGGGAAAGAACTTCGTCAGGAAAGCATTTGAGAGCTTCTCCCAGGTGTTGAATGTATTCGGGTCCTTCCCCCTAAGCCACAGCTTGGCCTTATCTCTCAAGGAGAAGGGGAACAGCTTCAGTCGGATCGCCTCAGTTGTGACACAGTTTATCCGGAAGGTGTCACATTTCTCCAAGAAGGAGTCTAAATTCTCAATCGGGCTCTCCATGGGTGCACGCGAAAATTGATCCTGCTGGATCCACGTCACCAAAGATGGCTTAAGCTCGAAGCTTTGGGCCGTAATAGCTGGAGGACGAATGGCAGAGGTGGACTCGATAGATGGCATCGAGTACTCCAGCAGAGACTTGTGAGGTGTGGTGTTCTCCCCCATGGCTTCAGGATCCTCTCTTCTTCGCTTCTCGACGGCCAAACGCCTTAGGGTGGTGTTTATCTCTGGATCAACGGGGATCAAGTCGTCGAGACTTCTTGAACTCCTGCGCATGAAAAACAACAAACCCGTGAAGCGAAAAGTGGGAAAGAAACAAATAAGATAAGAAATAAAAATAAAAATAAGAAAATAAAAAGGAAAAAGAAGAATGCGAAAATTATCGCGAGGTAGGGATGAGAGCTAGACACAAGGGTTCATGAAATCCTAAAATAACAAGCACGTTGCCTCCCCGGTAACGGCACCATAAACTTGACCGGCCCCCGGGCGTCTGCGCACCGGATGTGTGCAATGATGCGAATGGGGGCGTGAGATTTAAATATTTGTAACCGCAAGCGCACGGTGTTGTAGTGTGGCTTGGGGGTCGAACTCAGGGAGGCGTGGCTGTGCTTGTGTCAAAGAGGATCAAAATCACCCCATGGGCGAGCTAGCCCAGATCGAATGATGGGTTGTCACGGTAAAGGAATGCAAGGTATAGACAATATGAAGGAAAAACCCAGGACTTTGGTTTACACCCCAATGAGTGACTCTCGCCGATACTGCCTACGGGTAGGATGGAGATCGAAATTAGGGTCTAATGGTGAGACGTTGCCTCTGAAAGTGGTACCCGGCATCCCATGGGCCCGATATTCTGGTCGGTGACCAGGATGATACGCCGGACTTCCCGGGTTCGATCAGTGGGCACTCCCATGTCCATTAACACTGATCGACTCCGGGAGCACTAAGCTCGCAATGATAACTCCCAACGTCTCATCATGCCGCTCCTGCGCGCTAGGATTCGGTGTCTACGCTAAGGGCGTGAGCTATGGCGAGTGAGTCAACCGCCAAGTTTATTCCCCCTTGGCCCAACGGTCAAATGCGGTCTTTTTCCCACCGATGACAATAAAACACCCCGCGTAACCGTTAGATTCCTAATCCCTATCGATTTCCTAGCCATATGGACGCATCGGGAAGAGCCCACGAAGGGGTTTCCGCCAAAATCCCAGATTTGGGAACTACTCACACATATTTAGTAAAAAGTGATCTAAACAGAAATCGACCGTAAAAATCATGATCAGACAGTAGAAATGCAATGGTAGTAAAGCAATTAAGATAATACTAAAGTTTGACAAAGATCCGAAAACTTACAAAAACTGGAAAATTACAGCCGTCATAAAATGAAGAAAACAACAAAAAATAACCAACTCCCGAATCTGGGAAACCTAGGGTTCTATTTATAGAAAACGACATCACCCGATCAGTTGACAAGTCAACCGATCGGGTGAACCGCTTCTTAAAATTACAGCGCAATGCGGGATTTCACCCGGTCAGGATGAACCGGTCGGTTGGATCTTGGATGCGGTCGGTTGGATCTTGGTGCCGACCGGGTGAGGAGACCGGTTGGATCATCGTGTCTTGGCTTTTGGAATTCAGCTACAGGTGAACCGATCGGGTGAAGGTCACCCGATCGGTTGGCAATCAGGTTCGAATTTCCAGAGACTTTGACCTTTTGACCCGGTCACTGAACCGACCGGGTGACTTCTCGTGAGCTCCAAGCTGCGTCCGGGTGGTGCACGCGTGCATCACCCGATCGGTTGAAGATGATCAACCGATCGGGTGAGGGGCTGAAAGATGCAATCTTCGTCGTTTGACCCCCTGGATCACGCGTGACTCCTCCCGTTGCTCCGGGGACACATGATATCATCGTTTTATGCCCCATATGCCAGTAAACTCCTGCAAAATACAGAAAACACGGAAAAGTGAACGAAAATAAGAAAACACGAGAAAACGAATATAAGACGGCGGTAAAATACGGGAAAACACAGAAGAAAACATGCGCAAATATATGAAATATAAACGCACGTCACTTCTCACAACTCTTCTCACAACTCTCCAATGGCTTCTATTCGAGGAAAGGCCATCAGCCAGTAAGAGGATCAAGTCTTATGCGAAGCATGGCTTCATGTCTCCCAAGATCCAATCTTGGGTACAAATCAAAAGAAAGACAAGCTGTGGCAAAGAATTTCAACATTCTTCCATGAAAAGGTAGGTGATGAAGCAAGACCATACCGATCTTTAGAAATTCGTATGGAATACATTAAGAAGGCTATAAACAAATTCCGAGGTTGCATTAGACAAATCGAGCGACTGAATCCCAGCGGCTGTTCTGAATTGGATATAGTATGTATCTAATTTCAAATTTGCATTTCAATTTTCATTTTCATTTTAACACTTTTTAACAATTTGATCTTTATTTTGTTTAATTTATTTTGGGTAGTTTACAAAAGCTATAACTATGTATGGAGAAGTTAGTGGGGAAAAGAAAGGATTTCAGCTTAGTCAAGTTTGGCCGATCCTTAAAGATGCCGAGAAGTGGACGGAACCAAAATCTACATTTTCAAGGGAGGGGTTCTATTCATCCAATGTGAACTCGGAGAATACAATGACTGTCAACTCATTGACTAAAGATTTTCCAACCATTGGTGATGACCAGTCTCCTACTGACATTTCAGAAAGTCGGCCAGTTGGAAGAAAGCAGGACAAGATGAAAAGGAGGAAGTCAATTGAGATTAACTCTGATGAGGAAATTATATCTAACTTAAAGGAAATAACTGTGAAACGTGACGTTCATATGGAAAAAATGCAACATATGATGCTGATATAACTTGAAAATAAAAAGAAAAAATTAGACATGCGAGCTAAACAATTAGAACAACTTGATCGACAATTAGCTCTTGAGTGCGATGTTGAGGATAGGAAAATTATGAAGATAGATTTAGGTAAGATTGTTGATCCAGGGGAATGTGCATATTATCAAAGTAAAAAACAAGAAATTATTACTAGAAACGAATACGGAAGTCATTCGAATGATATGCAATGATTTTCTCAGCTTCTTAGAGGAGCGGGTGGATTTTCTCAATTTGAAGGAGGATCTGGATGTGTAGGAGGAAACAAGTATGGAGATGCTGTGGGAGATCATGAAGGAAGCGACTGTTACGACAATGTTAACCAATCAGACTTTTAATTGATGTCTATTTTGTTTTCTAGCATGTTGTTTATGTTTGTCTTTATTTTTTAGAATGTTATTTTTGAATGTAGTTTACTTCGGGGCAGGTTAAATATATCCCACATATGTTTCATTATTCTAATTTATATTTTTAACTTTAATTTGGTAAATTATTATTTTAATATTATAATAAAAATAGTAAATATTAGGCTTGTTTTAAAGCTCTCAACGAGGCCTTTCTAATTATAAGTTTATTAAATTAAAATATATTAAGATAATATTAATAATAATGGAATGTTTAATTTATCATAATATTAATGATAAGATGAATAAGAAAAATAGAGGGTTGGGTTGGAGCTCCCGCCATTTCCCACCCTCCATTTGTGGAATATTCTTGGAATATTCCACCCCATCCCTTTAAATTTGGAGGGATGAGTTGGAGATGCTCTTACAGTCTGATTTTTAAGGTTTCAGTATCTCCCAAAAAAGCCCAAATGCTATTGTGATATAAGGAAATATGTAGAAGAAAATGTATTACAAATGAGCCTGTAATTCTCATTCTCAGTTTCATCACACTCTAACATGTGATAGCATAAACAAATGGAGGGATACCCATATGAATATTTCACAAGAAGTATTTTTTTCCCAAAAAATATTTTTAAAAAGTTAAGAAAACCATATATACGAAGACTTGAAAATAATTAGATTGGTAGAGTTAATGAGGAAAAGATATATAACTCACATAATATAAACTATTCTAATCAGAGACCACAAAAATAAAGTGGATGCTACTGTAAATCCCATCAAACCATTCCATAACCCATCAAAATTTTCAAGCAAAACCCATCAATTTCACCAAATTTTAACAGAAAATGTAGCATATCTGGAATCCAAAAGACTTACCTTGAGCCCCAAAACTCCAAACTAGTACTCCACCTCTTTCTTATGACCTGTTAAAATAAAATCAAGAAATTTATATACAATCTCATCGAAAATTCAGATAAATGAAAAATATTCTAGGTTTTTTTCTCCTTTATGCTGACCATGGAGCTCATAGGGGTGGTGATCTTTGCCCCATCGGACACCGTAGGTGGCCTTGAGGTACTGATCAACCAGGTAGCGGCACTTCTGGAGGTGGTTGACGCCCTCGATGCGGTAGCACCTGATCGAAACCTTGGGCTCCAGCGGCTGAAAGGAAGATCTCTCGAACTAGGGCTAGTGGAGGGACCGAATTTGGCACTGCCGCTATGGGGGGAAAGGATTTTGCCGGCGATATAGAGGCTTGGGGATGACGATCTAGGGCAAAGAATTTCGCCGTCGATCTAGAGGCTTGAGGATGGCTGCCTAGGGTGGAGGATTTCACCGACGATCTAGAGGCTTGGGGATGGCGATCTAGGGCTTGGGGACCTCGAGATATGATCGAGTAGTGAGCCGAAGAAGATGGGAGGCTGGGGATCTGGAGAAGTGGTCGTGAGAGGAAGAGGATGGGGCGAGAGTCGATCGCCAGCGGGAAAAGGGTGGGGGTCTGAGGTGATAGCGAGAGGAGGATTCGAATCCTGGTGCTCATGAATTGTTGCGGGCTGGGGGAGCATGTGCGCAGTACTAACAGAAAGAGTTTTGTAGGGCTGGGGGAGCACGAAGGTGTTTGGGGGGAATGGGAAGGATGCGAAGGCTACCGATGTTGCTCGGTAGTGTTTGGTTTGTGATTTTCATTGGTCGATATGATTTATTTTGCTGCTACTTTTAAATGTGACACCCGTAAGAGAGAACTCAGCCAACATCTTTGCTTCCTAACTGAAGATATGCAAGGAGCCTACTTCATTTATCAATTGATTTTCAGAACACAGATCGAGGGATGTATGTGTATGAATATTGAGCCTTGTCCCATAAACTTGAAATCGTGAAAGAAGACAAAGGAAATCAACGAGGTCAAGAGAGGAGATTGGGATGTTCACAATATTGTACTTTTTGAAGTTTCTGCCCCCGACATCTGGTCATCTTGCTAACTCCAATTAGGGGTGGCAAAATGAGCCCGACCCAACCCGACCCCGGCATCCTTAATCGGGTATGGATAGGGGCCAATCCGGGTCAAGTAGGAAACAGGTTGACCCGACCCGACCCGGATAAAATCTGGGTCGGTTATGGGTTTGGCATGTCAACCCGGATGACCCGAATTCGACCCGGTTTACTTTCTCTTCATATATAAAAATTTATATAATAACTTCAATACACAGTTGCAATGGGAGTTGTGCTTATACGATTTGAATTGATGTCCTCTTCTTTAAGAGGTCTTAGATTTAATTCCCTTTACATTCAACTTTTTTGTTAATTTTATTATTTTCGTTAATAAAATGGTAACGTTAATTATACTTCCTTGCTGTCATCAGTGCGGTTTAAGCGACGAGCGACTGGAAATTATGCAACACTTAATAAATTGTCGGTGGCTTTTAATAAATAGCTGGATATCGAAAAAGGAGCAGTAGTGTATGAGTCAAATCTTAACCCGATGGGTTAACCCGAACCCGACTCGGAAATTTTTTGGGTCAACCGAACCCGACCCGGATTCAATCCGGGTCGGGTTAGGGTTTACCCCTATCCGGGTCGGGTCAAATCTGACCCGACCCGAACCCGAACCCACCCGACCGTTTGCCACCCCTAACTCCAATCATAGGGATATAAGCATTTGTATACAGATACAGATCAATTGTACATGATTCATTACTCAATGATCGTTCATTCTTTTTTCTATGAGACGTGCCTATGTTGACAGACTTATTAACTGCATATAGCTTATATTCCTTGTCAAATTGATTGAAGATTTTGGCATTCAAACTGTGATGTTGATGTTTTGTTAGATTATTTATTCGATTAAAGCAGAAAACGAGCCAGAGTGCATAGACATGAGGTGCTTATCAAATGATTTACCAGCTTATTGTAGGAGGGAGAACCATAAAATCTCAATTCATTTTATATAAACGAGTCATTCATAGGGATATAATATTTAACTGCAAATGACACAAGATAATCAATATTTTTACAACTATCCCCAAAAAAAGTTGTAATAAACATTTTTACAACTTTCAGATAAAAAAGTTGTGGTGTCAAAATTAACATTTACAACTATTCGCGAAAAAAATGTTGTAATAACCATTTTTTACAACTATCCACAAAAAAGTTGTAATAAACATATTTTACAACTTTCAGAGAAAAAGTTGTGGTGTCAAAATTAACATTTACAACTATTCACGGAAAAAAGTTGTAATAACCATTTTTTACAACTATTCACAAATAAACGTTGTAATAAACTTTTTTACAACTTTCAGAGAAAAAAGTTGTGGTAAACATTTATTACAACTACCAAAATAGAAACGTTGTCTCATAAAAGTTGTAAATGACCAGTTTTGTTGTAGTTGTGATGATGGGTTTTGAGGGACCCTTAGAGCATAATTCTACACCCGTCCTATGACGGACGGACGAAAGAAATAAAACAGCAACGGAAAAAGAATTATTAAACTATTTAATAACGTACCCTAAGAATGTCAAAGACCCTTGCCAGGTCTTTACTATCTTGGGGTGGATCTGACCAGCCCCTAAATAGATCTAAACTACTGCAATTAAATAAATAAAATGCATTAAGAAAAACACATACCCGAAACTTTGCCTCTGCGGAGAACAAAGCGTCGTTTTCAGTAACGGACGTTGGTCTCCCACGAAGTTAGCCGCCTCCAAACTTACGAACTGCTCCACCAGAAGCGAGTCGACACCGCGCCTTCGAGCCAATCAACCGCGGAAGAAAGTTTCACTTTGAGAGCGATCTGTGTCGTAGACTTTGGATCGAATCCAATCCTCCTCCTCGTCTTTCTAGGACGCGAACGAAGGAATCAGAAAAGTAGAGGAGGAAAGAATAATTTTTTGCCTTGAATTGAGCGTGCTCAAAAACTTTTCGGAGCTACTCGATTCAGAGACTTGGTGCAATTTTTTTAATGGGTGTTGACCCCTATTTTTATAGGAGGCCAGACCCATTGCTCGTCTCACGAGCAATGTGGGATTAATCAATATGGGAATTAATTAGTGGAGAAAATTGGTTTTAGGTCTGCCTTACACTAAGGCTCAAATTTAACTAATTATTTCTCCCTCACCGTTGGGCTTCAGAAGTGATACAACCGATTAATTCGAAGAGCTTTGAATGGTGAACGCATACGAACAAACGGCGATGAATTCCAACTTCGTTTGACCTCTCAAACAATTGCTCAAAGTTAAGCAAAAAGTCACAAATTCGGCTAAATTACAGCCGTCGTAATTAACTTTAGGGTTTTCCCAAAACTCGGACCCACCTGTAGGTCGAACCCGCGCCCTCCCGTAATGGGCGAGCGGGTCAGACATGCCTACTGTGAGGGCAGGCTCAGTCTTGTGCCTGCCCACGCTGGGCGGGTAGGTCAGAACCTGCCCGCTCCCTCGCTGGGCGGGCAGGCTCGAGCCCCGACCGCTGGGCGGTAGGGCGGGCTCTGGGTCGAGCCCGCCCAGGCGGGTCTGGACCCGCCTGCATAAGCAGACAGGTTAGACCGGCCTGCTTGGCGGGCGGGTGGGCTGGACCTCTTTTGCAGACGGGTTCAGCCTACCCAGTGGATCAGACCCGCCCATCCCAGCTGGGCTGGGCCAGAACTGGGATTTTTCCCCGTTCTAGCCTTTTGAGTTGTTTCTTGAGTTCTATAGCTCCGATTGAGCTGATTTTCGAACCGTTGGAAAGCATGGTTCGAATGGGACTATCCCAAGAACCCTTGCAACCTTTTTCTATGCTTTTATTATGCAAAATATTCTTGTAAACATTTTACAATATATTTTCATTTCTTTTGCATCACATGCAATAATCCCTTATAGCATTCTACTAATGCTAAAATCGTACAACCTTCTACGAAATTATTAAATCCCATTTAGTCAAGACTTATCGTCACAAACTCTTTGTGATTTCAATTAATCTCGTGCACCAGAGTGCACTCCTCCTGAATCCTTCCTATTAATAAGACGCAAATCCCACTTGGTGTGAGACCTTACAGCTTGAACCTAATACAGGTTAGGGCTTGAAACCCCTAGAAGACAGTGACCACGAGCAGCAGATGTCGCCTATGTTTCGGCATCATAATTACGTGATTGACTCATTGACAAAATATCGTCGGGATCACTCTGTCCGTGTCAGTGATGAATACCGCAGTTATAGTCTCTTCGTTACAACTATGTCACAGTTAGCCTAGGGTATGGTAAAACGTCAACCCTACTAGCTAGCATTGGTCAGTATACATCGGTCTTTAGTATGTCCATGTTGTACTACCTACAACATACCCCGGCCGAGGTTTAGCACAAAGAACCGTACTGAGCCTGAAACTAACTTCCCTTAACGGAAGAGACGAATCCTATCTTAGTTACTACTTTCCTCATACGCTTCAAGTGTCACCCAACCTAAGACCTTTCAATGAGTAAAGACTCGAGACTAGATACTAGATCATAGATCTAAGTGACACTGTTCATGCACAGGTTCGTACAATGATCTCAAGTCTAAAGGACCAACTAGCCTATCATCACAAGAGAGTTATCAATGACAGTTTATTTAAGGTTAACCATTTGATAACTCTTAATTCGGTCATACAGTGAACTCATTTTCCAATGAGCACCTGTGTCTGGTCTCCAATTTCGCCAGATCGAATGATTATAAGATCATCATTACCCTATAGGATATGACAAAAACACAATGGTCTATCCGATGTGTCGATATCCTATTCTCGACACATCTATGACCATAAACATTTAAAGACTCAAGTTCCTATCGATCATACACTTCCCACAATCAAGATCTACATCTAGATACGTGTATGCCCTTACTTTAAGTCTAAGGAAATTATCCAAGTATTTAATAAATGTATATATTTACTATACTAGGATAATTAGTACCATTTATATCTGAACAAGATGTATTCTATGATAAATTTCATCGATGGCACATATCTCCCTACATCTCCCACTTGCACTCAGGTTATTTATCTCGCTATCTCATACCGTTATAACATATCAATTATATGTGAAAGCCTAAAAGGGGATCTGCTAACACCTATCTATTATGAAGTATTACGGAGTTTAATAACTAATACACTATTAATCACACATGGGTGATTTCTCGAATCGATTTTTGGATCTCATCCAACGATTTCCTTTTTCTGTATAGCTAACGATTAGCATATACGACTTAATTTAATGTTTATCATTGCGTATTAGTCAGTTATATCATAGCATATTCTAGTGTCATTTATGTCCAGCACATTTATGACACCAAGTTTTCTATATCTCTGACATAATTAAAACTCTTTTGATTGTATGTCACATATAGATGTTTTACAACTTAGAACTTTTAACTTAGCTCCAAAAACCAGAATCAAGTATTCTATATCTCTCACATAATCAAAACTCTTTTGATTGTGTGTTACCTATAGATGTTCTATAACTTGGAACTTTAACTTAGTTCCAAAACCGAAACCAAGTTATTTGCTAGCTCCCACTGACTTTGAGAACTGTCTGGTTTTATTACTTAACTTTCTAAATCTTATTTAGAATGTTAATTATTAAGTATACCTAGCCCATTTGTGCTGAATGAATTTAATATGGAATAAATTTGTGTCAGGTGGTTCTGACGAATCAGTTTCATCAAAATTTGTTTATAGAAGTTTTGATGATGACTGACTCAATCAAAACTACTTACACTATCAATTCCTTTATCTGCATTAATCTTCTAACTTGAAGTATTATATACTGGCCCAACAAGAACTTTTCTTGTTATGCACATAATTAAGATCACATCTAAACTACATGCGACTTGAATTCACTCGTTACTTTAGATTTGTTAAAATTACTGACAGCTCCAATCAATCATATTAATTCAGAAGCTTGCACAACAACTCAGAAAACACAACAACCCAGAAAACACAACAACCTAGAAAATACAACAACTCAGATAGCCAACAGAGCATATATGTCAAAATACCAAAAACAACAACTTTATTAAAAAAGATAATTGTTCGCAACATATCTCCCGAGTGACACTCACTCAATCATTGTTCACAAAAGACCATCGTTACATTTATTCAGAAATAAAATTACGATTGATTCCTTGATATCTCTGAAGTCCCTCGACGGCCCCAGCAGCAACGATTACTCTGATTGTCGATCGTACTTGGGAACTTCATCCATCCATCGCTTCAAGCACTTGTATATAGTATACAGATGTTTTAGTAATCATACCGGTATCTCATACCATGTATTAATCTTTATGGAAGTTAATATACTCTTTAAACAAGATTCGTACCTGAGGTTGAGGCATCACCATGCCCCCTTTTCTCCGCAACGTAGGCCTTGCAGTTCATCTTCCAATGTCCCGGTTTGTGGCAATGGAAACACTCAGACTCCGCTGACACCCCTTTCTTCTTTTTCCCCTTCTTCCCTTTGGCAAGTTGAGGGATCTGCCTCTTCTTACACTCGCCCTTAGGCTGGTGAGAAGAAGGAGAGCCGACAACCAACACCGGTGGTTTCTTCTCGATTCTCTCCTCGAACTGCCGAAGCATGTTCAGGAGACTTGGAAGTTCCACCTCTGTATTGTTCATTATAAAACTTGTAATGAATTGGTTGAAGTCAGGAGACTTGGAAGTTCCACATCTGTATTGTTCATTATAAAAACTTGTAATGAATTGGTTGAAGTCAGGGGTTAAAGAGTTTAAGATTATGTCCGTGCTCATCTCATTTTAAAGGACAAATCCTAGTTCATTGATGCAATAGTAAGGCACCTAGCCTTCTCAGCATCCCTTTGCCACTGCTTATATGTTTCCTTCTCTTCATTGGTGGCATCATCATTGGGCATTTCCGGAGCAGTTTCCGTCAGTACGTAACCTATTCCAGCTAACGAGAGGACTAGCTTGATGTTCCTCAACCATTCTTTGTAATTCATCCCGTTCAATACATTCTTCTCGATAATGAACTTAAGTGCAGACTCCAGACTACATTTTAATAAAAGTTGAATTAGCATATTTTCTTATATAGTTTAAGAGGTTTTTATTAAACTATATTCTCTCACTATTTTAGTGAACAGTTAAGCCAAAATAATGAACAATTTATTATAGTTAAAATTTGTGGAAGAGAGATCCAACCACCTTGAGTCTCCCAACCTTGAGTGTCCTCAACAAGTTGTTTGACTCTGCAGTCAGTAGATGAAATCTTCATCAATCATATCATATATGACTCCCTATAGATTTCTACCCCTAGTCGCATATGATTATGAGTGTGCTCATCCAAATCATAATGACTAGTCTAGTAGACCCTTGTTTTCGTGTCTAGCTTAACTTACGCCAGTGCTCGATGTATGCACGACATGCGATTTGGGTTAAGTTTAGACTACATCATATGTAATTTAAAAGTTGGTTTCCATAAGGTTTTTATGCCACAGCTTGAGTGTGCTCAACAACTATAACATGTAACCTATAGTCGCCAAGACTTCAAAATAAGGAGGGCTATGATTTTTCTTGAAGAAGATTATTAACGTTTTAGACTAGATATAGTTGACGGTATCACATAATCATGAGTCGCATCCTTGCGGTCCAGCGAAACACGGCGAGAGATTTGACTAGGCTAGGATCACTATCCCCACTCAAGCTTAGGGTGATCTTCAGCACTAAGCAAAAAACACTAGACCAGATCATGGTACATTGAATGAAAACTCACCATTCATATGTGTGCCATCAACTAAAGTGGCTTCATTAAAACTAGTTAATCCTATCAACTAGTTGAATCCTAAAATTTGGAATTATTAGGATTTGGTTAATAACTTTATTAGAGTCCTTATCAACTGTAAGGATTTAAAGTTTCAACGTGCTATCCTAATCAAATATTAGGATTTTTAATAAATTCAAATTTCAACAATTTAAAGTGTAGCCTTTTATTAAAATTATTATTAGAACGTTTAAAATAATAATCGTGGCAAAAAGGGCTAACCTAATCAGGAATTAGGAATTTAAAATGTTGTATCAATTTATTAAACATAGCATGTCAATCTAAAATTTATATCATAAGTTTTAGATGAATTTTAATGGCTATCCTAAAAGGCTTTCTTGAATATCACATAATGTACAAGAATTTAGAACTACCATTAAAAGTAAGTCAACTAATTTTATCTCATAAAATTTACATGCAGATAGGCAACTAAAATTATCACATTAAATTAAGTTACTATCTATTAATAATTATCACATAATTAAATTAACATGAATAACTGTTTAAAATTCATCACATAAATTCTAGCATGCAATTTTAAAAATTTATCACATAAAAATTTAAGAGCATATACAATTAAGTCGTTCCATTTTTAACAATTATCGCATAATGTTAAAAACTAGATAATCAGATTAACATGTTCTTAGAATGCATATTAAAAATTATCAAAAAAATAATTTAACAGCATTTTAAGATTTTATCTTATAAAATAGGTCGTGCTATCTTAAACAATTATCACATAATGTTTAGATCTAGATAATCACATTATCAGTGTTCTTAGCATGCATTTAAAAAAATAATTGCTGTTTTAGATCAGAAGTAGACATAGGCTCTGATACTAATGATGGGTTTTGATGGACCCTTAGGACATAATTCTACGCCCGTCCTACGTCAGACAGACGAAAGAATTAAAACAGCAGCGGAAAAAGAATTACTAAACTATTTAATAACGTACCCTAAGAATGTCAAAGACCCTAGCCATGATCTTTACTATATTGGGGTGGATCTGACCAGCCCCAAAATAAATCTAATCTACTGCAATGAAATAAATAAAATGCATTAAGAAAAACACATACCCGGAACTTTGCCCCCGCAGAGAACAAAGCGTCGTTTTCAACAACGGACTTTGGCCTTCCCCGAAGTTACCCACCTCCGCACTTCCGAACCGCTTCACCCGAAGCGAGCCGACACCGTGCCTCCGAGCCAATCAACCGCAGAAGAAAGTTTCACTTTGAGAGCGATCTACGTCGTATACTTTGAATGGAATCGAATCCTCCTCCTCGTCTTGCTAGGACGCGCACGAAGGAATCGGAAAAGTAGAGGAGGAAAGAATAATTTTTCGTCTTGAATCGAGCGTGCTCAAAAACTTTTCGGAGCTACTCGATTCAGAGACTTGGTGCAATTTTTCTAAGAGGTGTCGACCCCTATTTATACAAGAGGACGAACCCATTGCTCGTCTCATGGGCAATGTGTGATTAATCTATATGGGAATTAATTAGAGGAGAAAATTGGTTTTAGTTTTGCCTTACGCGAAGGCTCAACTTCAACTAATTCTTTCTCCGTCACCGTTGGGCTTCGGAAGTGATACAACCTATCAATTTGAAGTGCTTTGAATGGTGAACGCATAGGAACAAATGGCGATGAATTCCGACTTCATTTGACCCCTCAAACAATTGCTTAAAGTTGAACAAAAAGTCACAAATTCGACTAAATTGCAGCTGTCGCAATTAACTCTAGGGGTTTCCCAAAATCCGGGCCCACCCGCAAGTCGAACCGGTGCCCGCTTGCATTGGGCAGGCAGGTTAGACCCACCAACTGTGTGGGCGGGCTCAGTCACGTGCCTGCCCACGCTGGGAGGGCAGGCGGCCTCAAGCCAGAGCCCGCCCGCAGGCAAGCTCTGGGTCGAGCCTGCCCAGGCGAGTCTTGACCTACCCGCATAAGCGGGCAGGTCAGACCTGTCTGCTTGGCGGGTAGGTCCAGCCCCCCAAGTGGTCTGGACCCCTTTTGTGGATGGGTTCAGCCTGCCTAGCGGGTCAGGACCTGCCTGTCCAAGCTGGGATGGGCTAGAACTGGGCTTTTGCCCAGTTCTGGCCTATTGGGTTATTTCTTGAGTTCTATAGCTCCGGTTGAGCTGATTTTCGAACCGTTGGAAAGCAAGGTTCGAATGGGACTATCTTAAGAACCCTTGCAACCAATTTCATGCTTTTATTGTGCAAAATATTTTTGTTAATATTTTACAATATATTTTCAACTCTTTTGCATCACATGCAATTATCCCTTATAGCATTCTACTAATGCTAAAATTGCAAAACCTTCTACGACATTATTAAATCACATTTAGTCAAGACTTATCGTCACAAACTCTTTGCGACTTCAATTATTCTCGTACACCCTAGTGCACTCCTCCTGAACCCTTCCTATTATTAAGATGCAAATCCCACTCAGTGTGAGACTCTATAGCCTTACCCTAATACAGGTTAGAGCTCGAAACCCCTAAACGATAGTGACCGCGAGCAACAGGTGTCGCCCCTGTTTCAGCATCATAATTACGTGATTGACCCATCGACAAAATGTTATCAGGATCACTCTAACTGTATCAGTGATGAATACCACAGTTATAGTCCCTTCTTCACAACTATGTCACTGCTTAGCCTAGGGTATGGTAAAACGTCAACCCTACTAGCTAGCATTTGTCACTATACATCGGTTTTTGTTATGTCCATGTTGTACTACCTACACCATACCCCGACCGAGATATAGCACAAAGAACCGTACTGAGCCTGTGTTTAACGGCCTGTTTTCATCAAGACAAACTATTTACGTATTTGACCAATTTTTCAATTTTTAAACTATTTTATAATGGTTTGTCAGGAGTTTTACGATTTCAAAAATTTCTTATAAAAATATTTTGAAGTACCAGACTAGTTATGGAGTATTTTAGTAAGATCGGACTTCAACAAATACTCAAAACATTTCTGATAAAATTCATTTTTCAGTTATTACCGTTTTGACTTAATGAATTTATTTTCTATACAAACATCATCAAAACGATTTCAAACGTTTACAGTAACATTCAATGATCATTTAGAGCTTTCCATATTTATTTCGTAATTTTCTGATCAAACCAATAGAGAACCCGCAAACCCGCTTCCTAAACATTTTGATTAAAAACTAGTATCCCCGAAGCTCAAACCCTGAAACGGACTTCGTATTCGTGATCCTCGCGACGATACGAACCCGTGGGTATGTTTTCGTAATTTTTCGAACACGTTTACTAGTAGGGGCAAAATCGTAATTTCGTTACAATTTATACCGCTATCGTCACGAATTACCCTAGCTAATTACTAATTACCTTAACCTAATTAACTATTAGATTAACCTAACCATACCTAAAACGTGTTAGGGAACACGTTTAAAACTTTCCTAGCTTAGTCTAAAGTTTTCATTTAATACACCTAACACTATTAATTACCTTTGACTAAGTTATTCATTATTAATCCCTACTACTATATTAATCCCTATTTATAACCCCTAACCGGAACCCTAAGCTCACACAGAGCCCCTCTCTAAACTCCCTCTCTCTTGATAAGCCTGCACACAGTCACGCTCTCACCCTCTCTATCACTCACACACTCTCTCTCATTATCTCTCTCCCCATCTCCTCAGTTCAATGGCAAACCCCAGGAGCTGCCCCCCGCTCCGAGCACCCCTCTCTGATGGGCCACCACCGCAAGCGTCGCTCCCGCTGTCTGCCAAGCTCCCTCGGAGCTGTTTGCCGTCACCCTCCCTCCTCGTCACCACCAAGGAGCCCCGCAGCTTCCGCCAACACCGCTCGACGTCGATGCCCCAGTCGAGCACCGCCATCCGCCATACCCCCGACGTCCAGCGAGGCACGCCGCATCCTTCGAGCACCACACCGCCGTATGCTCCGACGACCCCAAGCTCCTTCGACGAGCTCCCACTGCCCAAAGCTCCACCGTGAGCTTCTCGCCCTCCGACGTCCGCCCAAGCTTCCGCCTCTGCAACCCCGTTGAACGACCCGCCGCCTGCTGCACGTCTCCGAGCAGATCCAAAGCTTCTCCGTACCCCGCTGCAGCGACGCCACCGGAGCAGCGCCGCTCGCCTGAGACCACCCACCCCCGAGAGCAGCAGCTGCTGCTCCTTCCATCACCAAGCCCCCCGGAGCAGACCCGACCACCGACCTCCGAAGTCGTCGCTCGCCCACCGGAGAGCTCCTCGACTTCGTTACCTCCTCGCCGAGAGCGCTCTCCATCCGCAGTCCACCACGCCACCACCCGTCGCCGCGAGGCCGCTGTCCAACCGCCGCTACCCCAAGATCTCTCCAATTACCGCCCCGTCTCCGTACTCCGACGAGAACCCCACGACGCTGCGCGATATCCTCAGCCCATGCATCGTTTCGTAGAGGTGAACGTGGAGTAATACGTATATATGTATATATAAATCGTATTTCATATTTTATAAATTATTATATAAGGATAAATAGTTTTTAATTAATAATAAATAATATAGGGATCAGAAAAAATGTGAGACCACCTCTAGAAAATTAGAAATGACATTCTGGACCCAATGGCGCTAGTTTCGTCTCAATCTGACGCCTAGTTTGTCCAGAATTAATTTTTAAACCTAAAAGTTAAATTGGTTATTTTCATTCAAAAATCTATAACTTATTATTTTCACGTAAATTAATATGCGATAAAAATATATGTTAAAGTACTCTCCAATACGGTCATTTTGACAGTTCAGTCGCAACTTTCCGATGCAGATTGCATCCAGAAGAAATTATTGAATAATTACATACTTAATTAAAAATTGTACTTAATTAAAAATTAGTTTTTAAATTTATTTTAAGCTTTTAAAAATTATAAAAATTAGTATAAACTTCAGAAAAATATTTCCTCCTACGACTCTGCTCATGAATACTTCTGGATTCTGAGCGTCACAGAGGGGTGGATACTTCGGGATCCAGAGTTGATTTGATTTGCCTCGTTAAAACCTTTGGCTATGGAAAACCCAGTGGGAAAAACCATAGCTAAGGGAAAAGAGTACAAATTCCCTCAACTCCCCCTGATCTGTAAAAGCTCTTAGGCTTTCAGATCTCTTAGGCTTATCTCATCACTCCTAATTACAATATTCCAAAAATGTACACAGATTACAAATTTTATCACCATCAAGCAGCTGGTGAATCCAGAAACTCTGGAGAGGTGTGCTAAGTTTCGTCGCCTCTGATGTGGTCTTCAGACTATATGGTCGGCTCCACAGAACCAGCCTATATCCCAGTCGTCACTGGGATGTGATGTACCACCAGGCGCCCTCAAATACACCATTTGTGTGATTCTGGAATGGTGAGGATCTCGGAATTGATAGGATGATGTTGCCTTCATAGGTTGCTTTGCATATTTACAGTAGATGGCCATCCCACTGTGGGTACCCGTTCTGTGATTTATCAGTATAGGGACCAGACCTGTAACCTGCATTTGCATAAACTTTGGAGGATGCTACTATAATTTGTAAGTCCAAATCTTTCGACCCTTGGAGAAAGCGCAGAAGGCTTGACTCCGGTCTAATGGCCATTGTTAAGTGCCAGCTATATCTGGCTAATGAGTTTACTGCAATTGCTATACCGGGACACATGCAGTTAGCCAGGAGTGCATGATTGCACTTAGATAAGGGACTCTAGGACCAGTTATATCCTCCCCCTCTTCCAGCGATCGGAAGGGTTCTTTTTGTTCATCCAGTAAGTGTACCACCGTAGGTGTACTTTGGATGACAATGGTCCTTTAAATTTCTCCAACGCACTTCTGGGCGTTTGTAACAGGATTCTATGAGCCATGACTTTATATTTGCCTAGGTCTTTTTATTTCATGTTTAAAAGTCAGGCTTGTTCATGTAGTTCGGTTTTCTCTTCAGGAGATCCGGTGAGATTTTAGTTGTCTCCAACTATGATCTCTAATCCTGTTCTTTGCATAGATGCAAAGACAACCTTCAGTAGGAATCATTGACTTGTCAAGTGATTCTCTTGGTTGTACATTTATTTATTATACTTATTGTTTTTCTTCATTTTGAATAGACGTCCCGAAGTCTATTCAGGCATTTTTTTAAGGAAATGTGGAAATTATCTTTACCATATATCCACGAAGGTATGCTGTCACAACATCCAATAATAGCATATCCATAATTTTCCTTCGCCAAATCGTAAGGTATTCGCTTTTGATAACTTAGGGAGACTGATGCATCATTTATGAGACATTCTCATTTGAATTTGTTCGATCCCTAGTTTCAGCGAAATTTTCCTTGGGCTATAGGTTGTACCTTATAGCATACGATTTTGTATTTATTTTTCTTATGTGTGCAATACTTTGTTTTATCCACAGGTTTGACACCTTTTTGGTGTCAGGACTTCAGGTCCGAACATTTCACGTTTCATAAGTGAGTCCAGCTCATCTTTTATTGCCACGTTCCACATTTTTGGCCAATCTCTACGTTTGCCTTCTAGTAACGGAGTGTGGAATGATAATTTACGAACATCATTGCTTTTACGATGTATATGGCAATATGATACGTGAATACATTTGTCGACAATTTATGTTCTATCTGTCCAACACCTCCCCAGTACGTACAACATTTACTTAATTTCATTTTTTCCCGACAATTCCTCTGCAGTGGATTCCGGGAAGGGTGATGGTGTGGACAGGAGCTCATTGTCCTGTGGTAGTATTGTCTTAAGGTCTCCAGGGGTTTCTGTCCTTGGAGCCTGGTGGTCTGTCTCTTTACTGTTGAGGATCAGCCACTTCTGCTGCTGGTGGATTGCATCCATTCTCGGGGATGTCAATCCTAGCTGGAGTTTTTGCAGCAGGGATGTGTGATCTGACAATCTTCTAGTTGTCAATGAATGATTCCGGTAATTGGTGAACAGTATTCTGTATGTGGAGGATCTTCGGGATCTCTTCTACACATTGTATTGTTACCGGATCATAGTGGGTCAAACTGTTTGTATCCCACATTATAATTTTCTTCGCGCCAGATTTTCCAGTATCTGGGCCTATTTTTGGTAAACTCGTCTCATCGAGATCACAGTCTTCAAGATGTGCCTTAAATACGTCCCCCGTTTGGGGTTCTATGTATCTTTTAATTGAGGGTGAGTCAAACCCTTCATAGATGCCTAGGCGACGTTGAGGACCCATTTTTGTCCTTTGTGTTGGTGCGATGGGGATTTAAACTGCGGACCGAAGATTCTCCGAAGAGAAATGTTCGGTGGCATTCTATATGCAAGTTGCATTGGAGACTCTGACCTCCAGAGGGTCTTATTTTCGTTTACGATGCAGCATGCAGAATTTGCATGTCCCCATGCATCAATATGCAATCGGGATTTAATGGACGTTCAATCCATTAGAGTCTACTTTTCAGTGACTCAGTCGACCCATTTTGGGTATGAACCTGCGGCACTTGTATGTTCATTTTCTATTCCTGTTGCTTGGCTGTACTCTTGAATTGACTGGGAGGTATATTTCCCAACATTAACCAGACTTATTTCCTGTATTTTATTGTCTGGGAAATGTGCCCGCAACGTTTTTATTCTTGTGCCAATAGCTTTGGAAAAGCTAAGTTGCGGGTCTTGTAGTAGACATACGTACGAATATTCTGAGGATGCATTTATCAGTACAATGAAGTACCAAAATAGCCCACTAGGGGTGGTGGATTTTATCCACATCAATCTCCTTGTTTTCTTTTTGAGGAGGCGTGGAGATTCTTTTCAACTTTTCGTGGAGATGGCCTTGCAATTTGTTTTCCCTTATAGTAAGGGATGCGGAGGAATTCTCCCTTCTGAAGAATCTTCTGGTTCTTCAAGTTATACCCGTAGGATAAGATGCAGTGCATCATCGCAAATCCGGGGTGGCCAAGTCCATCATGCCGGATTAAAATAACTTGGCAGATGTCGGGCACTTCAGGTGCTCCGTTTATTTCCGCTTCCTTTCTCCGATCCTTCGTATGGTAGAGGCCTCTAAGGCTCTCAAAACGTTCAAGTATGGATTTTACTCCTTTATCTTGAGACGTTGCATACGCTAATAATTTAATTTTTTTTTTCATTTACATTTGTTGTGTCCAAATGGAATCCGTTGAAACGGATGTCCTTGAATCTTAGAAAGTTTCTTTTGGAATTCGGAGGGATTAATGCATCCTCTATTTTTGTGTCGTTTGGGGGGCAACAGTGTTGCCATCCCTGGATCTTCAATATGGCTCTGATATTGGGCTCTGTATTGAGAGAATCGTACGTGTTTATTGTCTACTAATCATTTATGAGAGCAGTTTCAAAAGATGAAACATAAAGGCACATGCATATTCAGATAGACATATTCATTTATTGTCTACTAAAATTTTTCAATCAAAACAGATTGCGTAATACAAAAGCTCTCATAACGTGAGATGTTCTAAACAATTTGCTAAGATAAAAGTAAAGGCTAGTCAAGCATGTCATTATTTTCAAAGTCGTCAGCTGAAAAACTTAACTGGAGCATCAGATGTCATCAGGTTTGTTTCAGCTTTATTTTTCTTGTTCTCTTTATACAAATCCTGGAGATGATGCGGAGTTCGGCACACTCTGGACCAGTGGCCTTTCATGCCACAATTTTGGCACTGGTCTTCCCATTCCCTCTTGGGTGGGGGTATATCATTTCTATTTTTGTTATTTCTGTGCCACGTGAACTTCCGCTTACTTTCATTATTTCGCTGCTGTTGTTCATGGCCCTTGGCTTTTTTCTGTTGACCCCCCCCTTCTGTGGTCTTTCTTTTCTTTTATTATCCCTCTTCTTTTTGAAGGAAGAGGAATGGTGAGCTTCTGGTAGAGGGGTAGTGCCCGGGAGGGCGCATATTGTGAGTGGCGAGGAGAAGCTATCTGTTTTGCTCGGTCATGAGTAAACATGACATCAGCTCAGAATACTTGGTGAACTTGCGTTCACGGTATTGCTGCATGAGTATCGCATCTTTTTCATGGAAGGACGTATACGTCTATTCCAGCGTGCAATCTTCTGATACTTTTTCACAACACAACTTCAGGCGTGAGGTGATGCTAAAAAGTGCTGAGTTGTACTCAGCAATGGACTTAAAGTCCTGTAGTCTCAGGTTCTTCCACTCATATCATGCCCTTGGGAGTATAACATCTTTCTGATGTTTATACCTGTCCTCAAAGGAGTCCATAGCTCAAGTGGATCTTCGACCGTAAAGTATACAGCCTTTAAGGTCTTGTCCACATGGCGGCGAATATAGATGATGGCTTGCGCCTTCTCTATATCGCTAACATTTTCTTTTTCAGTCACAGCAGCGATGAGGGTCTTTGCCCGCAGGTGAAACTTTACATCTAGCTACCAGCTTAGATAGTTTCTACCTGATGCTTCCAGTACTTCGAAATTAATGCTAGCAATATTAGCCATTTATCTAGCAGAGCACAAACATGCATGAATTAATAATTAATCAGAGAAAACATTTTCATGCGGAGGCAATATTTAACGAAAAGCTAAATGTGTAGATCGGCCAGTCCCATAAGAAAGAGTCCAAAAAAGTCCACAGTCCAAATTATACAAATTTGCAGCTTAACGAAAATGAAAATACAACTTTGGAAACCCCGTGGGTCCCATATGATATCTCCATCTTCAAGCGTGGCCTCCGTCTCCATGGAAGTTGGTCTTCTTTCTTTGACATTTACATAAATTCCTCACTACAATTTCTCTCAAAAATAAAAGAAAAGTGCGGGAAATGAACTGTGGGACTAAACGGCCGATCCAAAAACCACATTTAGCAATTCATGCAGAAATATTGTGCTCATCAACATTTTCATCAGACATTTTCATCACATGCATCAAATATTCGCAGAGATGGATAAATAATTTAATCACTTAATAATTATTGGACCACTGGGCAACGTCATACACCGTTAGGTTAGGTAACTAACGGCAGAGCGGTCGCAGGATCGTCCTAATTATTAAGTTTTATATACAATGCACAACCACGCATATAATATCCAACAGAATATACCAGAGATGCAACGCATGTAAATATGATTTTTGCAGAAAAAATCATTACGATGCAAAGGTTGTAATTTGAATGGGTTTAATCAATTAAATTGATTAAGAGCTCAAAATTAACATTTTCTTTCTCAGAGGAAAAAGTTTCCCTCATCATCCCAAAAGCCCCCCAAAAATCCCCAAAACGTCCTTGTCTGCCCGATATTTGTCCCGTAATTTACCGTGATTTTTCACGAATATTTTGCCTTTGAATCCCCTTTTTAAATTAATTTTTAGGCTAGCAAGTTGCCTTTTGAGGCTTGATCATAGCCTTTGCCTCCCCCCATTTTTTTTTCAAATAAACCATCTTACGGGCCTGAAGCCCGCAGGCGGTCTATGGGCTTCAGGCCCATAGGCTTTTTTTTTTGAAATCTGACTGTGGGCCTGAGGCCCGCAGCAGGTCTGTGGACTTCAGGCCCACAGACTTTTCTGTTTTTTTTTGAATCTGACTGTGGGCCTGAGGCCCACAGCAGGTCTGTGGGCTTCAGGCACACAGACTTTTCTGTTTTTTGGCTGCTAGGGTTTGAACCCTAGCAGCATGGGCTGCTAGGGTTTACCCTAGCAGCGGCGGCGGCGGCGCCGCCCCCGGCAGGGGGGCGAGGCCGCAGGCGGGCCGCCGCCCCCCTGCCGGGGGGGGCGCGGCTGTGGGAGGGCCGCCGCCCCCCTCTGGGGGGGCGGCGGGGGCCGCCACCCCTCTGTGGGGGGACGACGTGGCGGCGAGGGGGGGGGGGGGGGGGGGGGGGCGGCGAGGCCGTCGGCGGGGTTGATTTAGGGTTTGGGATTTAAAAAAAATCCAAAAACCCTAAAAAAATTGATTTTTGGGATGAAAAATCCGTCGTTTTGAAGGTGACAATTGATCCCCATACCGATCTTGCGAGATCTAGAGGAGGGGCAATCATACGTATGATTAAAAATATCGTTTTTAGTATTTTTACCTCTATATCCGTCCTCCGGATATAGCGACGGTTGCTCGAAGCCCTACGCGGATGACGACCCTTGATGGAGGAAGCCTTGCACCGCGCTCGTGGATCTCACGTCTCGCCTTCGCCTTCGCCTTCGCAACGAACGGAAAGAAAATTTTGTGGAAAAGAAAATTTTTAGAGTCGTGCTGATAACGTGTTATGAATCAACTACTGGGGGAGGAGCCCCCAGCTCTTTATTTATAGGCAATTGGGAGAATACAAATATGGGCTTACAATGATATGGGCCTATCTCTAGGATAGCCCAGAATCTCACCCAACTACGGTTAAATAACCGTTCACAACAAAAATTAGTTTTTAAATTTATTTTAAGCTTTTAAAAATTATAAAAATTAGTATAAACTTCAGAAAAATATTTCCTCCTACAATAAAGTTATTTTCCTTATATCTAGGCTATAGAAAAATTTAGAACACTTTTTGACAACGTTTCAATCGATTATAAAATCAAAACGACCAAATCAAATAGATGGAAAATATGGTAGCCTGTAACTGATGACTTCTTGTGTTTGCAGGTACCAATTCTTGAGCACCAGCATCTTTATAAGCTCTAGCTCCGATATCGTCTTACCACGACGATCTCGATGGTAAGTCACTTTAATTCTAACTTTAGAAATCTAGCCAGTGTACTCGTACGGACTTAGGACCTCATATATATTCTCAGAACAGCTATTGATTTGAACCAATGATTAGAGACCTAATTAACCATAGGACTAATCAATAGTGGAACGATAAATGATTAAATTGAGATAGTGCACTTTTATGGGATTAAATATCATAATTATTGGACTTCAAAGTATTGCTCGGACTATATTGAGATAGTACACTTTTATGGAATTAAAAATCATAGTTGTTGGACTTCAAAGCATTGCTCAGGACTAAATTGAGATAGTGCACTTTTATGGAATTGGATATCATAGTTGTTGGACTTCAAAGCATTACTCAGGACTGATATTCTCTGTTGAGGCTTCTACCTTGACTTTTCAGCAAGCAAATACCATATATATGTATGTGTTGTACACATTGTTGGATGTACGAAATGATGGGCCTATGTGGCCATACGGATACGGATATGGATACGGACACAGATGCTGATACGATTGTAAATGTGAAATGTGATACGACATGGGTTATGGGGTAGTCTTGAGCTACGAGGTGTGCGGGAGTGACTGGGTCCACCCGTATTTGGTAAGCTGTACCATCACCCTAAAGGGGATGGTAGGTAGATATTCCACGAGTTGCTCCGTGAGATGGGTGCACTTCTGGTTGCATATCGTACACTCGAGCTAAGACTGTTGCACTAGCGTAATTGATACCAGGGCCCATGAGGCCATATTGATACAAACACTGGTATGAACATTGGACTATGATAATACACGGGATACGGGGTAGTCTTGAGCTACGAAGTGTGCGGGAGTGACCGGGTCCACCCTTATTAGTTAAGCTGTACCATCACCCTGCAGGAATGGTAGGTAGATATTCCACGAGTTGCTCCGTGGGATGGGTGCACTTCTGGTTGCATATCGTACACTCGAGCTATGACTGTTGCACTAGCTTGATTGATACCAGGGCCCATAAGGCCATATTGATACAAACATTGATATGAACATTGGATTATGATAATACACGGGATACGGGGTAGTCTTGAGCTACGAAGTGTGCGGTAGTGACCGGGTCCACCCTTATTAGTTAAGTTGTACCATCACCCTGCAGGAATGGTAGGTAGATATTCCACGAGTTCCTCCGTGGGATGGGTGCACTTCTGGTTGCATATCGTACACTCGAGCCAAGGCTGATGCACATTACGGAAAACACTATTGGGCCTTCGGGCATTTACGGAGCACATTACTGAGAACACTATTGGGCCTTCGGGCATTTACGGAGCACATTACGGAAAACACTATTGGGCCCTCAGGCATTTACGGAGCACATTTACAGAGTACACTATTGGGCCCTTGCGGCATTTAAAACTGATGCACTAGTTTGATTGATGTTACACTAGTTAGTTGATACTATTGTTCAGTCACGACTACTACTATTCTACGGACTAAGTCGAGACTACTCGAATGTGATAGAACGGTTTAATAATGAGCGGTCTTGAATTACGACTGAATCAGTGTCTAGAAAGGAATGGGAAGGGGGTTGGTCAACCAAGGGACTTGTTCTTGCGGTCTTTGAAGTGACCTGTGCCTTCAAGCTCTGACTGACTGGCTGATTTGGAAGTTAAGTTAGACTTCTTATTATTATGCCATCCTACACTATTAGACAGTCAAGCGACGCTCATCTTTTCTTAAGTATTACTAGGTCTATCTATTGTCATCCCTTTAAAGATTGGTCAAAACATTGTTAACCTGGTTGTCTTACTATTGACATTCCATTGGTCAAAAAATTATTGCTACCATATGCCATGTCACAGCTATCACTCTTACACTTACACAGTCACCTTTACGTACAGCCACCCGTACCTTACTTATCGCTCTTACATACCTGTCTGTTCTTACTTTACTTTTTGCACCAGTATGACCATCTTTTGTTTACTATAGTCTGTTCCATACTTTTGCACTACTTTGTTTCTATTGCTAGAATTGTTGTGACTTACCTACGGTTCCATCTCTGTGGCACCACAGACGATGTACATATGGAGGCAGATGCTCTAGAGTTAATAGCGCCAGAATTTGACAATGAGCCTGCAGCTTTCAGAGTTGTTTCCAGTTGTATTTACTTTCCTTCATGTACGATTGTTGGACCATTTTTGTACAATACAGATGTAATAATTGGACACTATTTGGGTATTTTTGTACATCTCTGCATCGTGGTTATTTTGTTTTCACTGGTTAACTGCAGGACCTGCGCAAATACCAAAAAAAGTAACGGGCCCGGGAATCGGGTCGTTACACTGTGACACTAACTTCCCTTAATTGAAGACACGAATCCTATCTTAGTCACTACTTACCTGGTACGCTTCAAGTGTCACCCAACCTAAGACCTTTAAACAGTAAAGACTCGAGACTAGATCATAGATCTAAGTGACACCGTTCACGCACATGTTCGTACAATGACCTCAAGTCTAAAGGACCAACTAGCCTATCATCACAAGAGAGTTATCAATGACAGTTTATTTAAGGTTAACCATTTGATAACTATTAATTCGGTCGTTTAATGAACTCATTCTCCAATGAGCACATACGTCTCGTCTTTGACTTCCCTATGTCAAATGATTATGAGATCATCATTACCCTATAGGATAAGACAAAAACACAATGGCCTGTCCGATGTGCCAATATCCTATTCTTAACACATCTATGACCATGAACGTTTAAAGACTCAAGTTCCCATTGGTCATACACTTCCCACAATCAAGAACTACATTTAAATACGGGTATGCCCTTACTTTAGTCTAAGGAAATTATCTAAGTATTTAATAAATGTATATATTTACCATACTAGGATAATTAGTACCATTTATATCTGAACAAGATGCATTCTAGGATAAGTTTCCTCGAGGGCACATATCTCCCTACAGTGACCCGCATGTAAGGGTGCCTGGGCCAGATCACTTGGCTTTATTGGGCCAATCAGCTTAGTCGCAGTCAACTCGATAGCCTTTGGCCTTTCAAAGGGTTGTATCAATGGCCCACATCCCCCCCCCCCCCCCGAGTTATATTGATGTGGCAGTCAAGGTCGGGGAATGTGACATGTATGGATTGGGCTAGCGCGGCAGTTGAGACAACACATTTAATGTTGGCTGCCAAAGCTCTGTGCCCTATGACATAAGTGACAAAATGACCGAATTTGGAGGGTCAGTGGTACCAGATGTTAACACGTGTTTCCCATTAGGCAGTCCAGGTTGATGCACCTACTCGCATAAGGTATGAATTCAGAGAAAGACGATGGGCTTACGCTTCGAATTTAGATAGTTCAACATCCATCCAACCCCTCGTGTGGTTTTGTCTCTATCTGAGAAGGTAACTCCCCTCCTTCGTTAATGTTCTTCCTCTCGTTATTTGGTCAAAATGTTGAGAATCAGGGAAGTACCAGCCTCTGGAGATGTCGGGTCAATGCCGAGGGCTATTGGACCCCCTGGGTCTACAGATGTTTCCACTAAGGAGAAAGGCTTTCTCATCAGCCACTCAGGGGGACCCATTCTGGGATCCGTGCCTCAGGAGGTCCAAAGTGCCACCTCTTCTGTTCTGTACTCTGTGGTGAATGAGATCCGAGCCAAATACCTCTTTTATCCTTACGGGATTCAGGTCCCCTTTTTGACGAAAGGTTCGGTTTCAATTGAAAGTGTGAAGTCGTTATCTATTCAAAGATGTTTGAGTGCAGGCTTCATTCCCCCTACATCCCTTCTGTTAAGGCCAAAATGACCGAGACAGTTGTCAAGCTGACGTAGGCTCTTGGTGCTGAGTCGGAGCCTCATCCGCAAATGAAGTGGGACCCGATGTTGGAAGAACCTGGGTCGAGTGATGGATGTTGAAGGTGATGCGGTGCTCGATCGACCCTCGGGTGGCTGATGCGTCGATCATTCGAGGTTGGGAAGCTCGATAATGACCCTCGCGATAGATGGTGACTCATCGATCTGTGCCACAGAGACTCGTTATGGGGGTCAGATCTGGATTCTGACCCAAATCCCCTCCGATGCTTAAGTTAGTATAAGAACTTAAGGATGAGAGGGAGCTAGGAGCAGCTGAGATCAACCCACAGAGGTTTGCCTGAGATCTATCGTCGCTAGCTCTATGGTGTAAGAAGTATCAGCTGAGAAAGTAGAGTTCTATGTCTTAGATCTCGTACCTTAGAATTGGAACCCTTTTACCTTTGTCCTTTCGTCTATTTATAGGTTGTTTGTAACCGTCCTTCATTGATTTGGGCACGATCTTCTCCGAGATTCGAGCTAACTGCTGCCCATTTACTCGGCCCCATTAACCTCCCCTGAATATCAACGGGAGCCTAACGGTCGAATGGACAGCTCGCTTGACTCGGTAATGCCTTACTCTGAGTGACAGATATCGGGTTGCTGGTGCCATTCAGGTCGAGTATACGGATGTTTCACTCGTATCCGTACCTGTGCACTAACAATAGCCCACATCATTCATACCCCCAAACTACGTTGATTGAGACCAAAGGATTTGTAATCTCCTTAAATGCGCACAGTTTCCAAAACATTTGATTTAATTTGTGCCGCCAAAAACCCTTTGTCTTTGAATCAATCTCCGTCGCATCTTGAAGCAGTCTTCAGACATGTGTCATTTATCGATCGGTAGTCGGTTGAATTCCTTCGTATAAAAAGAGAGTCGAGGAAGAAGAAGAGATCTTTCTGTTTTGCATTCTTCCTTGTTTCGAAAGCTTGAATCTGCCACTGCCTACTCCAGAGATTGCTTGTTCTTCCAACGGTACTCTCTCTCGATTGACCTTGACTCTTCTTTAGATCCCTTAGGTATGTTTATCCCAATCATACTGAAGGAACCATGCTAAGGAGCTCATGGCGTGCCTTCGGTCCGCTTGATGCGAGGAGGTTCCTGGAGAAGGGAAAGGGGTTTGGATTGAACCAGACCATCCCATTCGTCGGAGGAATCTGAGCTTGAAGGTTCCTGGAGTAATCTTAGAGATGGCCTCTAGGTTTTCCCTCGATCTGACTGCTGAGGTCTAGCGAGGTTATTTCTGCCATCCTTTTAGGGTTAGGGTTGATTGGAAATCGAATCCCACCCCTAAGTAGTTTTGATGATGAGCACACTAAATGAAGTTAGCGTACTTATAAACACTATCTAAAGTGTGCGGGTTATGCGATCAATAGCTTTACGCATACTTTGATGAAGCTCAACCACACTAAGAGGATGGAGACGAATTTGGTAGCTCTAAGTCAAGCACAAGTGAAGCTCAAAGATAAAGCTCATGGAACGTCCTCAAGCCTAATGAAAGAGGAGCTCAAATTCAAAGTGAAAGCACGCATCAACGTCTGACCGGCTTCAAACATCTTCATTTAAGTCTAATGTGTGAGTTGGTATTTTAGGATTATGTTAAAGCCAAGATTAATTGCACACACGCAAAACGTTTTCGAAACAAATTTTTTGAAAACTCTTTTTAAACTCGTTAAGAGCATTAGCCATTTGATTTAATCTTCGTAGTCAACCTCAAACACTCGGGAGTTGATTACTCATTTTCTATTTTGAGTTTCAGTGAGAAAGTACTCTGAGAGTCGACTACTAAATGAGGGAGTTGACTACCAGCTGTGAGCAGATTTTTCAATGAAATCTCTCGGGGAGTCGACTACCTCATCTGGGAGTCGACTACCAGCTGCGTTTCTGCCATTTGACCTTGCTCCCTCAATTCTCTCATCTCCTTGATTTATGGGCCAAAGTCAAATGTATTTTGAATTTCAAATTCATCTTAAAAACTCTATAAATAGAGCCCTTGAGAACATTTCAATGTACCAATTTATTATCATCTTTTGCGCTAAAGTTATATTTCTGAAATTCTTAAGTCGCTCTCAATCGCTCTCATCGTCATAGATAAATTCTGGTTTTAAATTTCTGATCTCATATTTTTTTATCTGAAATTCTTTTTTGAGATATATTTTATTTTGGCTATTAAAATCGTTTTTCAAAATCCCTTTTTATTGATTTAATATTCTTTGAAGGATTTTTGAAAAACAAAAGGATCTAGATCACATCGAATCAAAATATATTCTTTGTGTGATCTAAGATCACTTTGAATTCTATAAGCCACATAAGCACAAATTGCAATATTATCTTGGCTATAGAATTTGTGTTGGGTGTAAACCAATCTCCATCAAATATTGTGGAGAATTGGATCTTTGTTTTCATTTGGGATTCCTTTTGTGATAAGGGTTGTGAAAATCCTAGACAAGTCTAGGTGGTTGGAATCTTAGATGGGATACTAGGTCGTTGGAAATACTAGCGAGTGAAGCTAGGTAATTGTATTACCAAGGCAAAGTGGATTGAATCTCGTACCAGATTGGTCAGGGCCTAGACGTACCCAGGTTATGGGGAACCATGATAAAAATCTCTTGTCTCTGCATGCTTTATGCGTTTGTTTATTTATTTGTGCAAGATATTTCTTTGTTGTTAATATATCATCCTTGTAATTATTTATTAATATATTGTAAAGTTGTTTTCCTTTATTTTGTTGTATTAATATCTCTTTGTTTATAATATTCATCAGTTTGTAATTATTCTTTGTAATTGCACTATCTTACTTTGTTGATTAAGAACCAAGCGTAGATCACTCTACTTGGTTTCTTAGGCAACATTGGAAGGGAATTCTTGTGTTGTACTAATCAACGAAATAGTTTTATAATTCATACAACACTATTCAACCCCCCTTTTAGTGTTGTTTTCCATCCACATGATCCAACATTTGGTATCAGAGCGAGTTTAAAAGACGATGGCATCAACATCCTTCCACTCTGAAGTACTCAACACCATGCGACTACCGTTGTTCAATGGAAAAAACTACACAAGCTGGAAGATACGCATGAAGACTCATTTAGAGTCACTAGACTGACGTGCGTTTATATTTTATATATTCACGCACGTTTTCTTCGTGATTTTCCGTTGTTTTCCGTTGTTTCGTATCCACTCATTTGTGTTTTTTTTGTATCTTTTCACTTTCTTTGTGTTTCTGTGCCATTACAGGAGATTGCCAGAGCTGGGGAAATAGTCCTCAGAGCTACGGGAGGTGCCATGCACGATCTGGAGGGCCAAACATCGAAGAATATCATATTTCAGCCCTCAATCGATCGGGTGGACAGACTCACCCGATCGGTTTGTGCACGCGTATCCGACCTGATCTGGAGCAGCAGTGAAGAAGATCCCACCCGATCGGTTCAGTGATCGGGTGGAGCTGCAGTCCTCTCTGTTTTTGGAGCTGCTTCCCAACCGGTCAGTCGACCCGATCGGTTCAGTGATCGGGTGGAGCCGTAGTGTTCTCTGTCTTTTGGAGCTGAATTCCAACCGATCGGGTGAAAACTCACCGATCGGTTCATCTGTAGCCAAAGTTACCCAACTCATGACCCGATGACTCACCCAATCGGTTTAGCGATCGGGTGAAGTGTCTGAAGAACCGAAGGCCAAGTCAACCGCCGACTCATCCGATCGGTTGATGCCTCAACCGATCGGGTGGTCGTGTATTCTATATATATCCCTAGGTTTTTTCCCAGAATGGGAACCCCTTTTCAAAACTGTCTTTTTGGGATTTTTGACGGATGCGAATTTATTTTGTTTTGTAAGTTCTCTGATTGTCTTGATACTTTGATATTGCATTCTTAATACTATTTGCTCCAATTTCTATTGCTCGATCTTGATTTTAATGGCTATAATTTATTGTGTTGCTCTTTTTGCAATGAATCGTGAGTAGTTCCCTAATCTGGGAGATTAGTGGAAGCCTCTTCGTGGGTTCTCCCTAGAACGACCATAGGATTTAGGAATTTAGATGGTTACGCGGGGCGTTTCATTGTCATTGGCGGGAAAAATACCTCATCCGACCATCAGGCCAAGTGAAAATAAAACGGGAGTTTGATCCCCTAGCCACAGCTCACACCCCTAGCGTAGACATTGAATCTTAGCGCGTGGGAATGACAGGATGAAATGTCGGGAGAAATTGTTGCGAGCTTAGTGCTCCCGGAGTCGGTCGGTGTTAATGGTTATGGGAATGCCCACCGTTCGAAGCCAGGTAGACCTAGCGTATCATCCTGGGCATCGACCGGAATATCGGGCCGATGGGACGCTAGGTATCATTTTTAGAGGGTACGTCTCACCACTAAACCCTAGAATCCGATCTAATTCCTATCCGTCGGTCGTAATAGAGAAGACACATGATAGGGTGGAAACCAAGGTCCTAGGTTCCTTTTTATATATCTTACATTTTTCGTAGTTCCATTTCGTGACAAACCACCGAGCGATAGGGCTAGCTCACCCACCGGGTGATCCGGATCATTCTGATAACAAGTACACCACACGCCTCCCTGTGTTTGACCCCCAAGCCACACTACAATACCGTGCGCTTGCGGTTATAAATATTTAAATCGAGTATCCCCATTCCGACTACACATTGCTAAATCTAGGGGACGTCAAGCTTTATGGCGCAGTTGTTGGGGAGGTAATGTGCTTGTTTCAGTTAGGACCCTGTGAACCCCCGAGACTAGTTCACATCCTTGCCACGTGACGTGTGTTTATATTTCATATGTTCACGCACGTCTTCTTTTGTGTTTTTCTGTAGTTTTCCACCGTCTCGTGTCCGTTTTCTCGTGTTTTCTCGTTTTCTTTCACTTCTCTTTGTTTTTGTGTGTTTTCAGGAGATTGCCCACATAGGGGACATATAACAAAGATATCATAAGTCCCCGGAGTAACGGGAGGAGTCACGCGTGATCCAGGAGGTCAAACGACGAAGATAGCATCTTTCAGCCCCTCACCCGACCGGTTGGTCACTTCCAACCGATCGGGTGATGCACTCGTGCACCATCCGGACACAAGCTGGAGCGGTCAGAAAGTCAACCGGTCAGTTCAGAGACCGGTTCACACGTCCCAACTCTCTGGAATTTGATGCTGAATGCCAACCGATCGGGTGACCTTCACCCGATCGGTTCAACTGTAGCCAATTCTCTGAAGCCAAGACACTGAGAGCTCAACCGACCGGTTCACCCGACGGCACGAAGATCCAACCAGTCAGCTTCAACCCTCAACCGATCGTGCCGTATGACCGGGTGAAGTCCCATGCTGAGCTACCGAAGAACGAAGCAGATCACCCGATCGGTTGACTTTTCAACCGATCGGGTGATATCGTTTTCTATATATATGACCCCTAGGTTTTCCAGAAACGGGAGTTGTTATTTTTTACTGTTTTTTCTCTCTCTTGACGGCTGTAATTTTCTAGATATTTGTAAGTTGTCTGATCTTTACAAACTTTAATATAGTATTATTTGCATTGCTCTTACTGCTTTTCAATCGCTTGATCATGTTTTTAACGGTCGATTTTGATTTAGATCGCTTTTTAGTAAATATGTGTGAGTAGTTCCCTAATCTGGGATTTTGGTGGAAACCCCTTCGTGGGTTCTCCCCGATGCGTCCATAGGGCTAGGAAATCAATAGGGATTAGGAATCTACCAGTTACGTGGGGTGTTTTATTGTCATCGGCAGGAAAAAGACCGCCTTTGACCGTTGGGCCAAGGGGGAATAAACTTGGCGGTTGACTCCCTAGCCATAGCTCACGCCCTTAGCGTAGACGTCGAATCCTAGCGCGCGGGAGTGGCAGGATGAGATGTTGAGAGTTATCGTTGCGAACTTAGTGCTCCTGGAGTCGGTCAGTGTTAATGGACATTGGAATGCCCACTGACCGAACCCAGGAAGTCCGGCGTATCATCCTGGGCACCGACCGGAATATCGGGCCCATGGGACACTGGTACCACTCTTAGAGGTAACGTCTCACCATTAGACCCTAATTCTGATCGTTATCCTTCCCGTAGGCCGTATCGGCGAGAATCGCACGATAGGGTGGAAACTGAAGTCCTGGGTTTTCCCTTTATATTGTTTATCCATTGCATTCTATTTTCTGTGACAACCCATCATCTGATTCGGGCTAGCTCGCCCATGGGGTGAATCCGATCCTTCTTGACACAAGCACAACTACGCCTCCCTGAGTTTGACCCCCAAGCCACACTACTACACCGTGCGCTTGCGGTTATAAATATTTAAATCTCACGCCCCGAATTATATATTGCACACATCTGACGCGCAACCACGGGGGACGTCAAGCTTTATGGCACCGTTGCCGGGGAGGCAACGTGCTTGTTATTTTAGGATTTCATGAACCCTTGAGTCTAGCTCACATCTCAATCTCGTGATAATTTTCGCATTCTTCTTTTTCCATTTCTATTTTATTTTCTTATTTTCATTTTTATTTTTTATTTTTTTATTTTATCTGTTTCTTTCCCACTTTTCGCTTCACGGGTGTTTGTGGTTTTTAATGCACAGGAGTTCAAGAAGTCTCGACGACTTGATTCCCGTTGATCCGGAGATAAAAACCACCGTAAGGCGTTTAGCCGCAGAGAAGCGAAGAAGAGAAGAGCCTGAAACCATGGGGGAGAACACCACACCTCACAAGTCCCTACTGGAGTACTCGATGCCATCCATTGTGTCCACCTCCGCCATCCTTCCTCCTGCTATTACGGCGCAAAGCTTCGAGCTTAAGCCGTCTTTGGTGACGTGGATTTAGCAGGATCAATTCTCGGGGGCACCCATGGAGAGCCCCATCGAACATTTGGACTCCTTCTTGGAGAAATGTGACACCTTTCGGATAAATGGTGTCACAACTGAGGTGATCCGTCTGAAGCTATTCCCCTTCTCTCTTCGAGATAAGGCCAAGCTGTGGCTTAGGGGGAAGGACCCGAATACGTTCAACACCTGGGAGAAGCTTTCAAATGCTTTTCTGACAAAGTTCTTTCCTCCAGGGAAGACCCTGAAGCTGAGGAGTGAGATCTCCTCCTTCTCCCAGGCCAGCCACGAAGGAAATGCAGCGGAGATGTCCCCACCATGAGCTCCCCAAGTGACAGATCATAAATCTGTTCTATAATGGGTTGAGGGACGATTTAAAATCCTTGATGGATGCGGCGGCTGGAGGGTCCTTCATGTCCCGAAGCGAAGAAGATGCGGGATAGATTTTGGAAAACATGGCATCTAACAATGAATGGTGGTGTGACGAAAGAACCACACCTAGATCCGGGGGTATCCATAGGGTCGAGGACATCGACAAATTATCCAGCAAGTTTGACTTGCTGTCGACCCAGATCTCCGCACTGATGGTAGGAGCCGGTGGTGTCGATACGCAACATATTGCAGCGGTGGAAACAAAAGTCATGGGGGACTTCGAGGGTGGTGACATCTCACCACCATTGGACCAAGCAAGCAAACTATTCTGCAATCCTACGGGAAATGCATCGTATCCACCACGGACTAGCTCCAACCCGGCCTACTCTCCAAACAACTGGAATCATCCCAACTTTAGCTACCGGGTACCGTATCAGCCACCGCCGCCTCAGCAGCAGCAACAACAGATATATCAGCCGGCTAGGCCTCAGCAGCAGTAGTTTCAGCAGCAGCAGCCTCCATAACAATATCAGTAATATGCTCCAAGAAATCAGCAGCCCATTCAGCAGTAGCAGCAATTTGGCCAGCAGAGAGCCATCTCTTCGGTTGAGTCCCTTTTGACTCGATATATCACCAACCAGGAGAAGATAAATTTGAAGCTGGAAATGGGACACCGGGATCTCACGGACCAGGTAACCCAGTTGGGGTTACAAGTGGCGAACCTTTCAAGGTCGCAGAATCTAATGCCCCCACAACCTGAAGTGAACCCGAGGGGAGCAAACCAAACTTTGGCACTCACGCACGATCATGCGAATGTGTCCGCTATCGTGTTGAGGAGTGGAACGAAAATCCCCACAAGAGTGCCCCCAAAGGAACCGGAAGCACCATTGGTCGTAGAGCGACCAAGTGAAATAGCCAAGGACAACGATGCTTCGTCGCCAAGGCCAACGACTCCGGAGGGAGTCCATGAAGAGGAGAAGAAAAAAGATGAGGAAGGGAACCTCAGAGTATTCAAGCCCGTTGTGCCTTTTCCACAATGGCTTGTCCAAGCCAAGATAGACGAGAAGTATGGCAAATTCTTTGCCATGGTCAAGGATCGAAGCTTGCAAATCCCCTTCCTCGAAGCTATCGAGACGATTCCCTCCTATGCTAAATTTCTAAAGGATTTGGTGACAAGAGGATCCAGAAAGGAGAAGGTCATATTAACGGCGGAGTGCAGTGCCCTCATTCAGCGCGCAAATCCGCCCAAGCTTAAAGACCCGAGAAGTTTCTCCATCCATTGTTCAATTGGGGAAGTGTGAATCCAGAGGGCGCTCATCGATCTAGGAGCAAGCGTCAGTTTAATGCCACTATCGCTATACAGGAGAATAGGGATGGGAGACTTGGAGCCCTAGGGTATGACACTTCAATTAGCCGACAAATCGGTTAAATACCCGGTGGGAGTAGTAGACGACCTACCTGTTGATGTGAGTGGAGTGCAATTGCTAGTGGATTTTGTGGTGATGGACATGTCGGAAGATAAGCACACCCCTATTATCCTTGGACGGCCCTTTATGGCAACCACCGGTGTGCTAATAGATGTGAAGAAGTGGAAGCTTTCCCTTAATGTAGGCACCGAAAAAGTCGAGTTCGACTTAGGGTTGTCAATGAAGCACCCAAATCCCCCGGATGATCCTAGTATAAGTATGTTGGAGAACGAAGAAGAGAGAGTTGTGGAAGCAAGCTCCTGTGAGATTCTTTCAAGAAATCCCCCGATAGCTTGGGAGACCTTGGAGAGCAAGTTGGCTCACCAAAGGAAGAAGTTGCTGATGAGGCGGTCGCCCAACATGTGATCCCTCCCGGATTCCCAAAAGCTCCTCCTACGAGGATAAAAGGCAAAGAGCCTATGTGGCTCACCGGAGATGAGATCCGGATCCTTAAACGAGTGGCGGTGGACGCCAATATGAGGGAGAAGCCCCCGGACCCCGTCAAAAAAGGGAGAGTCGTTGAGTGAATCTTCTTGTCGCCACCGACTACACCAAAAGCTACCAGCTCTGAAGCTGAAGCGATGCCAGACTTTGGGCATCACCCGTATCGCCCAACTTGAACATCATATACGGGCGTCGAGCTAACGACGTTAAACAAAAACGCTTCATGGGAGGCAACCCATGCTCTAAACCTTTGTTTCCAATTTTTCGGACTATTTTTAACTTTATTTTATCTATTTTAATAAATAAATCCAGCCGCAAGAACTTCCGTTGAGGGACTTAGGCCATTTGTGGACTTTTGCATAAAACACGCCCCCAACCGATCGGTTGATAACTCAACTGATCGGTTGGGATGTATCAACTGATGGCCATATCAGTCACTCAACGAACCGATTGGGTGAAGATATGTGAGACCGGTTGGCAGACCGGGTGAACTGGGGCTAAGTCTCGGGAAATTTTCAGATTTTGTCAACCGATCGGGTGATGAGAAGCAGGAATGGTTGACTGACCAGGTGAACAACACCAAACTCTCGAAAAAATTTGTGGAGCGGCCAACCGATCGGTTGAGTTATCAACCTATTGGTTCGCCTGTAGCATCTCTTCAGCTGAAATTCTCGGCCCATAAGTCAACCGATCGGGTGACAACTCACCCGATCGGTTCAACTTAAACCCTATAAAAAGCCCCCGCCCCAAACCGTTCATCTCCCTCGCCTGATCTCGCAACTCCTACCATCGTTTCGTCTCCCCCACTCTCCCACCGGCCGGAAAACCCTCTCCCACGACCTCCACTCCCCCTCTAGCCTCTCTCTCCACCTACCCCTTCCACCTCTCCATCATTTTCTCACTCTCCCCCCATTTCGCTTCCTCAAGCCCTAATTCCACAATCTCCCCCCATTTTCGAATTTTCACTGAAGAGAAGTGCCGCGGCTCCACACTCCGTCTAATTGCACGGTGTTGGGTCAACTTCAAGCAAGGAACTCCAATCTCTGCTGGGTAACTTCGCTCCACTGCTCAAATTTTACTTTTTACCCTAGAATTTCTACTTTCTTGATTGTTTGTGTGTGCGTGCTTTTATCGTATTCTACACTCATTTGCATCACACTCACGCACCCACTATGGCCCGGGATCGAGATAAGGGGAAGGGTATCCTGCGGGAGGAGGAACCGTCTCGAAAGAGACACAAACAAACACGTCCTCGTCCCAATACACCACGGGCACTATCACTAGCCCCTCCCCCACCTGTTATCCCCCCTGAGGACCCAATGATGGGCCCGCATGGGTATCAATTTAGGAACCAAGAGCATAAGGACTTCTACCTTAGGCTTGATGCTCGGGGGCATCTGTCGACCAAATTCGCCCACATCCAATCGGTTATCGATCTCGGTGTCTTCACCGAGGTCGAGACTCTTTTCGCGAACTTAGGATGGTTAGCTTTCCTAAACGCCACCACAGTGTCTTACCCGTCCCTCACACTAGAATTTCTTTCCTCACTCGTTTGTGAGTCGGGGTCGACCGTCATTTTCCGGGTGCGTAACAAAACCATCTGCAACCACCTGAACAAGATCAATAATATATTTGGTTTCCCTATCCTTGGGGACGACACTATCCGACTCTACGGGTATCCACCCGAATTCGACGTCGATCAGTTTTGGTTCCGCCTCACCCGATTCCGTCACTATCCCCGAGGTAAGGCCAAGGCCTCCTTAATCATCCATCCTATATTCCGTCTGGCCCATCGGATCATATCCTCCGCATTTTTCCCCAGGGATGAGTCAGGCACCATGACCATCCCTGATCTTTTCATTCTATAGGCCATGCCTTTCCCTTTCGTTCGAGACGATGATGGGATTAGGTTTAGGGCCCCTACTATCCCCGTCCATGCCGACGACTGGCTTGTTCACAAGCTCCTCGAGATTAGCCGAGCCGGTAAGGGCAAGCTTTGTTGTGGGGGAATAATCACTATCATTGCTTCTTTTTCCCAATTTAATATCTCCATCCCCCAAGGTCTTCCCATTGCCGCAGGACCCTCACATCTAGATCTTGAAGTCCTGCGGCATATTCATATGATTAAGCCCTGCCCTGATGGTCGTTTCAATTTCAACTACGGCCACCCCCCAGCCCCCCTACACAATTCTCCCCAACCCCGCTCGCATGACTATAGCTTTAGTGGGAGATTGGACTTTTCCGCCCGATCCCGACTTTCTAGCAGGGTTGCACCTTCCTTTCTTTCCCCAAGACGCACGTAGACCACCTTCCCCTGCCGCTCGCTTAGGCGAGCAGGATATCCCTGCGTCCCGGGGAGACATCGGGGCTGGCCCGAGTCACACCATCCGTGCTCCTGGCCCTATCACTTCTGGGGATCTTTCAGAGGCCATCTCCGGCCTTGTGCCCAGTGCCGGCATGACCACTACCGCCGGCACTACTTCCACATCACTTCCCGGCACCACTTCCGATTCACATCAGTCCGCTTCTTTTGGTCGTCACCAAGCCTCAGCTCGTATTGGTCTCGAGGCCGAGATCGCTACTCTCCGTGCTCTTGCCACGTCCTCTGTCCCCTCAGACCCATCACCGTCCTCCTTTCTCACTCACCCATGTTTCCTCGCTCTTGAGAGGAACATAGCCATCATCCTCTGTCTCCTCACTCACACTCTCAGACCACCTCCACCTACCCCACACCCATCACCACCTCCTTCACCCCCATCGACGATCGTCTCCTCCACCATCTCCACCATCCCACCCATCCCCACCTCCTTCACCCCCACCTAGGCGATCATCTCCCCTGGACCCCTACCCACATCTATTCACATCCCCGTATCCACTTCTCCTCTCATGAACACTTCTGTCGCCCCCACACCACCTCCTCCCTCCTCCACCGTCACTCCATATGTGCACCACAAGAAATTGCAGGTGCGCTCCAGATCACTCCCACCGCCATCCACTACCGTCACCATCACGTCTTCTCTCCCCATTTCTATCCCTTCTACCGCTGCATTGATCGCCGTACTTCCACCACCACCCACCTCCACCGACACCCCACCCATCATTCACGCCCCCACTGCACCTACTCCTCCACCTCTTTCTCCACTTCTCCACACACACACACACACCCCCCCCCGCCTCCCCCGACCACACATCCACACCCTCTTCCGAGGAGGACGAGGACTCCCATTCTCCTGCTTTTTGATTTCATTTTGTTTTCTGACCTCCCCCTTGCATATCTCTGCATTTTCACGATCATATCATCTCGCTAGCCTAGTCACGTCTAGCTTGGGGGAAGTCAAATTTTTCAGTTTGCTGTCGTGTGTTGGTTTTCTTTGTGTGTTTGTTTATTTGTCGTGTCGTGTGATCTTCCCTTTTTATTTATTTTATTTTCTGTTTATATGTCTGATCACTCCATATTTTACACCTTTTTCCGCATGATTGCATGCCATTTAGATCGCCCAAATCATGTTTTTCACGATTTATCGACAATATTTCGATACTTTTCACGATTTGTTGTTTTTGTCGTATTTTAGGAGATTTGGAGCGATTTGGAGTGATCCCGAGATACACCCACTCCAGAGTGTCACCGACGACATCCCCGAGGGGTATTTTGCCATTGGAGAGGAGCGGAAGAAGAAAGAACGTCGTGGGAGCGACGAGGATGCAAAAACACTCAGAATGGGCATTTTTGGTGTCTCACTCGGCCGAGTGAAGGAGTCACTCGGCCGACCAGAAGACCCCGCTCGGCCGGCCAGATCGGACACGCACCAAGTGTGCACTCGGCCGAGCGTCGGAAGCCACATCGGCCGAGGGACGAAACTCCGTCTGCCCGAGTGGCGCTCAGACGACGCTCATCAAAAACTCCAAACTTACTGTTTTTCGTCAGTCGGAGCATCAGAAGACCCACTCGGCCGAGTGGCAATTGCCGACCGCCCGAGTGAATAGAAGCCCATCGGCCGAGTGACGACAACTCACTCGGCCGAGCGACGCCCGAAGTGAAGACCCCCAAGACCCCAGACTTACTAGAAATTCTTGTTGAATATTGGACTCCCCGGATATGGTTTTGATGATGAGCAAACATAAATAATCCATGAACTAACAATTTGTGAGCGCAGTATTGGAGATCGTCGCCAAATTCACGAGAACATTCAAAGCGACATCTCAACACTTCACAAAACTCGTATTCATGCCTAAAGCTTCGTTGAAGCTCTTGCGCCGTTTTGGAAGTTATGAAGAATCAATCGAAGCTCTCGAAGACCGTTTATTAAGGTTTTATTTATAGTCTTTTTAGCTTCGATATATAGAATGTTAAGCCTTGAGTATATCTTACCATTCTAACTTCATAACGCTCATATCGTAGCTCTAGGATCTTAGTACAAGTTCATTCTAACTTCCTCGAAGCGTCGCGCTTCGATTCGGACTTGTTTGTGCATGTTAGTTGGTACAAGAAGAAGTACTGACCGACTAGATGGTGATCTAGTCGGTCAGCAACTCTTCTTGGACCGACTAGTTTGATTCCTTAATTTCGTGGACTTTGCTGTTTACAGTTAGTCGGTCTACGTTGACTCACTGACCGACTAGTTTGTGAACTAGTCGGTCAGTGATGCTTCTTTGACCGACTAGTTGTGACTTACTGTTCATGCTAAATTTCTCCTAAGCTACTGTTTATCGTTAGTCGGTCTAAGAACGTTTGGTGACCGACTAGTTGACAATCTAGTCGGTCAACTTTTGTTCTTGGACCGACTAAGTCAATTTGTATTCAGACTATTTCATTATGCCTCTTAGTCGGTCTACGTTCACTGACTGACCGACTAGTTGTGAAACTAGTCGGTCAGAATGTCTTCTTGGACCGACTAGATTTCTAGGTCTGAAATTCTCTTTCTTCTCAGTTCCTCTCTTAGTCGGTCCATGCTGTTTGACTGACCGACTAGTTGATGAACTAGTCGGTCAGTGCTTGTTCTTTGACCGACTAATTCTCCCAGATTTCTATCCGTTGGAGAATGACCTAAGTTGTTTTTATGGGACCCTATAAATATGAACCTAGGTCATTTCTATCTAGGTGAGAGCTTCCATCCAGAGATTCATTGAGATCAAAAGAGATAGCCATTCTCACTCAAATCAAAAGCTCTCTTCCTCACAAGAAACCCATTCTCTCACTATTCTAGATCTAGAATCCCTTTTGAGAGAAGCTTGTTCTTGGTGAGTTCTTCAAGCTATAGCTTGATCCAAGTCTCCAAATCATCCCTAGGCACCGATTGCTGGTCATTTCCTTGGTGCTAGGTCTTGGTGACTTCATCTTCCTCAAATCCTTCAATTCACCTATTGGGTAAGAAAAACTCAAGGTATAGGATTTTGTGGTAAGTTTGCTTATTTCAATATAAACTCTTTTATATTGCTTGTTGATTCTCTCGGTTGTGAGATAAGGTTGTGATCCCGGGTTGTGGGATTCACTATTGCCGTTGTTGTATGATTTGATCTTGTGAAGGTTTTTCACAAGATATTCATAGTGGAAATCTTGGGTTAGGGTTTCTAACCTAAGTATCCGGAGGGGATCCGGGTGGTTGGGACGTAGGATCACCGGGAACAAGTCGGTGAGACTTGGGTGGATCCGAACCCATTAACATCATTTGTTTGCATTGTTAATTTTGTTGTTGTCTTTCAATTTAAGCTTCCGCAAATTGATTTGGTAGTTGTTTGCAATTTAATTTGGAATTATACTCCTTATTATTTTAGAGTACTATTCACCCCCCCTTTAGTACTTGTGCAGTAGCTTGTAGGGCATTACATTTGGTATCAGAGCCAAATACTTAGCTATGTCTGCCAACGACAACAAGACCGTGCGTCCACCTTCCAACTATGACACCTTCAGGAACCGAGAAGGAGCATCTTCGGTGATGGAAGGACATTCCTCTACGAGGCCTCCATTCTTCAACGGTACCAACTACGGGTACTGGAAATGTCGGATGGAAACTTTCCTCCGGAGTGCATCCTTATGGAGGACCACAATGAAGGAATACATTGAGCCCGAAGAAGAAGACTTTTAGAAATGGACAACCGCGGAGATCGCCGCGGAGGTAAGCAATGCCAAGGCAATGAACGCCTTGCAATGCGCTTTGGAGCCCAAGGACTTCAATAAGATATGCACATGTAAGAGTGCATATCAAATTTGGAACTCCCTCCTCATTCTTCATGAAGGGACGAGTAGGGTAAGAGACTCTAAACTCGTAGTCGTAAACAAAGATTACGAAATGTTTCATATGCAACATGGCGAGAAGATGAAAGAATATTACGCTCGTTTCGTTGACATAATAAACGAGTTAGAGGCCCTCGGCAAGTCCTACACTCAAAAGGAGAAGTGCTCAAAGCTTATCGAAGGACTTCCCTCTTCTTGGGAAAAACGTACCTTCGCCATCGAGGAAGGTAATGACATGAATAAATATACCGTAGTTCAATTGATGGGTACTTTAATGTCATACGCGGTACGCAAGGATAGCAAGGTGAAGTTACAAGAAAAGATGAAGTCCTATTTGAACCAAGACGCGCCTAAGAAAAAGGCGATTGCATTCAAGGCGGCTTCATCCACCTCTACCGATGATGAGGACTCGGAAGAAGAAATGGACATGGAATCCATTGCACTCATAGCAAAGAAGTTCAATCGCTTCTTCCGAAAGGGTAACTTCAAACAAAAATCTAAATTTCCTTCTACTAACGCCTCTCCACCTTTGTGCTTTAAATACAATAAGCCAGGACACATCAAAGCAGATTGCCCTCAAAACAAGCAAAAGGAGAAGTGGAAGGCGCCGAAGTTCGACAAGTCAAAGAAGTACAAAAAGGGGTACAAAAAGGGACTTGTCGGATCAACATTCACCGACTCTGAGGATTCCTCAAGCGGAGAGTCGGATGATGAGAAAGTGGAGCAAGCGCACATGTGCTTCATGGCAAGAGAGGAGCATGATCAAGGATCTTCCTCTTCCGATGATAGCGACGACGAAGGCGATGAGGTAACTATGGATGATCTTAGGGATGCTAACTCTCATTTATGGTCTAAATACACTAAGTTAGTAAATAGATATACTAAAGTAAAAGATGACCTAGCTAGCATTCAAACCTCGCCTAAGACTATCATCACCAACAACGACAACATTGTTGAAGAGTTAAGAAATGAGATTGTTAATCTCAAATCTAAACTTGAACATGTTAGCATTGATGATCCGGAAGAACATAGGATAGCGGATTTAACTTCTCAAAACTCGACTTTGAGTATTGAGAACGAGAATCTTAAATCTCGTGTTTATGTGCTCACATCGCAAGTATCCACATTAGATACTTCTATGCGTTCTCTCAAAGAGAAATATGAGAACACATTAGGCCGAATCAATAGATTCAATAAGGGTAAGGACCATTTGGATAAAATCCTAAGTGACTTACTTCCGGCCAATCACCACATTAGTTTGGGGTATACGATGGGATGTCCATCCAAAGCGGCCACTACTTTTGTTAGGCCAACTTCCGGTGACTCTACGAGTGGTAGCAAACACTCAATTGGTAGTTTATCTACCAATGGTGCTTCCACCTCGTCCACACCCTCTTTTGGAAAGAAACCCACTTTGGGTGGACCTCCAAAGAAGGGGCATGCTTATATGTACACAAATACCATGCCACGTAGGAACACACGTCCTACTCCACCGTCTCACACATATGATGATTTCTATGCTACACGTTCACGGGCACGTGCACACCATGTGAGACACCCTCACGCACGTGTTCCCACACATGCATATGTTCACCCACCTCATCATATGAATAATTCTCGTCGTGCACCATTCCATCATGTTCCTTATGCCTATCCACAACATGCATCACGTAGAAATCAACGTCGCATGCATGCACCCAATAGGATGAGGGCTTCCAAGATTTTCACTATTTGGAGCCCAAAGGACACAAGCATGGATGAAAAACAAGTATATATGAATGCTTATTTTTCGGATGTTGTGCAAAGTAGAAATTATGTGGGGAAGTCAAAGTCCAATTGGACTTGGCTTCCAAAGGTCTAACTTTTGAGGACCCAATGACCTTGGGTACCATGATATGAAAGTTTCTATCTTTAGGTACTCAAGGAAAAGAAAAAGAAGAGGAGCAACAAATTTAAATTTAGCTCCAAAGGGAATTGGATACTCGATAGCGGGTGTTCAAAACACATGACGGGTGACGCTCAATTGCTCTCCGGAGTGGTTCCCATTGCAAATGGAAATCACGTCGTATTTGGAGGCAACGAGAGCGGAACCATCGTCGGTGTTGGTAAAGTGGGTAACCCTTCTAAACCCTTAATTAGTGATGTCTATCTAGTTAATGGTTTAAATCATAATCTTATTTCAATAAGCCAACTTTGTGACAAAGGTTACAAAGTTAGCTTTGCGAAAGGATTGTGTCATATTTCAAATGATAATAATAAATTATTATTTTCCGGCACACGCCATAAAGATATTTATATTTTTGATCTTCCTAAGTCATATGAACAATGTCTCGTTGCCAACACAAGTGAACAACACTTATGGCATCGACGCTTTGGACATGTGAACTTTGGAACACTTTATAAGCTTTCGAAATTAAATTCCATTAAAGGTTTTCCGAAGCTCGTTTTTGAAAAGAAAAGTTTTTGTAATTCTTGTCAACGTGGCAAGCTTCCTAAATCTTCATTTAAACCTAAGAAAAGCATTTCTACGAAACGGCCACTAGAGCTATTACATCTAGATTCATTTGGGCCAACTAGAGTTGCTTCCTTAGGAAATGCAAGATATGGACTAGTCATCGTTGATGATTATTCAAGATTTACATGGGTATTTTTCTTATGTAATAAAAATGAAGCTTTTGAAAACTTCACAATATTTGTGAAGAAAGTACAAAATCTCATCGAAACCATCATTGTCACTATTCGTAGTGATCATGGGGGTGAATTTGAGAATGAGTCTTTCTCAAATTTTTGTGATGATCTTGGAATTACTCACACGTTTTCTTTCCCTCGCGCACCTCCTCAAAATGGTGTTGTTGAGAGGAAGAAAAGAACGCTTGTGGAGTGTGCTCGCACTATGCTCGAAGATAGTCAACTTGGTTATCAATTTTGGGCGGAAGCGGTACACACCGCTTGTTATGTGTTTAATAGAATACTTTTGAGGCCCGGCACCAAACAAACTTGCTATGAATTGTTGTTTGGTAGATTGCCTCAAGTTAAACATTTTCGTGTTTTCGGTGCAAAATGTTTTATTAAAAACACATAAGATAATTTGGACAAGTTTGATCCGAGATCGGATGAGGGGATATTTGTTGGGTATTCCTCACGTAGCAAAGCCTACTGGATATACAACAAAAGATCCTCTACGATCGAGGAATCACTTCATGTCTCTTTTAATGAGAATTTTACTACTTCTAGAATTTCAAATGATAATGATTCTATGGATGTTTTATGTGATTCGTTTGAAAATTCTAAGACTATTGATTCAATTGATTCTATTGATACTAACCCGACTAATGAAGTTGTTGAGAATGTGCCTAGTGATCAAGGTATTCCCAAGCAGCTTCATACCGTTCGCGACCATCCCCATGAGCAAGTCATTGGCAATATTAATGATAGTGTCAAGACGAGATCTCAAGTCCACCACTTCGCCAATTGTGCCTTTGCCTCATCGATAGAGCCAAAGAATATCGTTGAAGCGTGCGAAGATAGTGCTTGGATCCTTGCCATGGAGGAGGAACTCATTCAATTCGAGAGGAATGAGGTATGGGAGCTTGTTCCTTTGCCATCGAAGAACCACACCGTCATAGGGACAAAGTGGATCTTCAAGAACAAAACCGACGAAAATCAAGTCGTCGTCCGGAACAAAGCTCGGTTAGTTGCTCAAGGCTATCGCCAAGAGGAAGGTATCGATTTCGAAGAATCCTTCGCTCCGGTATCTAGATTAGAATCAATTAGACTTTTATTGTCTTATGCATGCCATAAAAATTTTAAGTTATTTCAAATGGATGTTAAAAGTGCATTTTTAAACGGAGATGTTGTTGAGGAAGTTTACGTTTCTCAACCTCCGGGCTTCATAAATGAAAAATTTCCAAATCATGTTTTTAAACTAAAGAAAGCTCTTTATGGTTTGAGACAAGCTCCTCGAGCTTGGTATGATCGCCTAAAGAATTTTCTTTTGGATTTGAATTTTAAAATGGGCGAAGCCGATTCTACACTTTTTGTTAAGCATGCGAATAATGATATTTTATTAGTTCAAATTTATGTTGATGACATCATTTTCGGTGCTACTAACTTCACTCTTTGCGAAGAGTTTTCTAATGTTATGAAGGACCAATTTGAGATGAGCCACATGGGCGAACTCAAATATTTCTTAGGTCTCCAAATTCGCCAATTGAACGATGCAATCTTCATCCACCAAACGAAGTATACGGTGGAGTTGCTTATGCGATTTGGAATGGAAAGTGCTTCCGGGAAAAAGACTCCAATGAGCACGACTACGCATCTTGACAAGGATACGGGCGGTAAGGATGTAGACATTCGTCTATATCGAGGTATGATAGGTAGTTTACTTTATCTTACCGCAAGTAGGCCCGATATTATGTTTTCCGTATGCATATGTGCTCGTTATCAGTCTCAACCTAAGGAGTCTCACTTATTAGCGGTAAAGCGTATTTTCCGTTATCTAAGTTATACACTTGATTTTGGATTACTTTATCCAAAATCTAGCACGTATGAGTTAGTCTCATACAGTGATGCCGATTATGCGGGATGCAAATGCGACAGGAAAAGTACTAGTGGCACTTGCCATTTTCTAGGAAATTCTCTTGTCTCTTGGTTTTCCAAGAAGCAAAATTCAGTATCACTTTCAACCACCGAGGCGGAATATATTGCCGCCGGTGCCGCTTGTGCCCAGGTTCTTTGGATGAGACACACTTTGAATGATTTTGGTATTCACTGTGATACTAGCCCTATCATGGTGGATAACCAAAGTGCTATCTGTCTTTCAAAGAATCCGGTGCACCATTCCCGATCAAAACACATAGATGTCCGACACCACTTTTTAGATGATCATGTTGCTAAAAAGGACATCATTTTAGTGTACATTGAAACCCAAAAGCAAATCGCCGATATTTTCACGAAACCCCTAAAGGAGGACTCCTTTGTGCGGTTGCGTCGAGAATTGGGGATTATGGGTGAATCCGAGATATAGGGTTCATATTTCATTCAATTATCTTGCATGCTATTATATTTCGCGATATTTCGTTCATGCTAGCTTTATTGAATTTTTGGGAATTTTATGTGATATGTTTGAATTTATGCTCGAATTCGTATTTCAATGTCGTATTTAAGATTTCGACGTTTTATGGGGTAATTTAGATGACTAATGAGAGTGTTAAGATGTTACATCCAAGTGGTTTGTGAAGAGAAATCAATTATCAATTTTTGGACTCTTCTAGTCGGTTTCAGTTCATTTGTCAACCGACTAGATGCTCATCTAGTCGGTCCGCAAGTGAACTCAGACCGACTAGATCAAGCTTTTGTCTTACTCTTATCATTTTCTTTCTTTAGTCGGTCTCAGTACACTTACCGACCGACTAGATTGAAAACTAGTCGGTCAGTGAATATACTGCGACCGACTAATTCTAGCCCTAAAAATCCCTGTTTGCCTCTGTTTCGACTTAGTCGGTTCAAGCTCATTGACCGACCGACTAGATCGTAATCTAGTCGGTCAGTTCTTGAACTGTGACCGACTAAGTACGTTAGGGCATTAGTGTCTTTTCCAGATCTCGACCGACTTAAAACGATTTTATCCGACTTCCTCTTCATTTAGTCGGTTGTTTTTCTCAGCTCAAGCCCGCAAAAACCCAAACCCTCTCGAGTCTCTTCCTATTCCCGTCGACTCCGGCCAGATCTCCGGCCATCCCCGCCGTCCGCCGCCGTCGACTCCTCCTCCTAGGTAAAACCCCCTCACCTAGGTCTCGATTCATACTCTAGGGTTTGATTTTCATCTTATCTAGCTCCTAGGGTTTCGAATTCAGTTCTAGGGCTTGTGTATTTTGATTTTTCATCTAGGGCTTGTTAATCTCAGTTTGTTTTTCAGTTCTAGGGTTTGTATTAGGGTATTTGATCTTCCGTCATCGCTTAGCTTGTCCTAGTCGTGCCACGATCAATGGCAAAGACTAGGATCCCTATCGCTTCATCTGGGGCTTCCCCAATGTCTGTAGAGCCTTCTGAGCCTAGGAATCCATCTAAGCCTAAGCGTCGTGCCAAATCTACTCAAGCTTCTCCGTCTTCGACTCCTCTGAAGAAGCAGAGGACGACGACCGTCAAACCCAGAAAATCTAAGACCAAAAACCCATTCTCCACTCACCCTCTACTCCTCCCGATTCCGACACTGAGTTTGTGCCTGAGGATGAGCCTAGCCATAGGGAACCCACTCCTCCACTTCGTCCTAGGACTCGCCAGCCAAAGGGAAAGGGCCCAATGCCAGCGGGTGGTGTTGACATATCGTTTTGTCGCGACGACCCTATGTGTCTCGCGGCCTACAACCGTATTGAACACTGCCTGATGCTATTGGAGCACTACGTTCAGTTTTCAGATTTCCTTGGCTTAGCTGATCTCCTCTCCTATAGTGGTCTCCTTGATTATCTCTGCTATGATCTTAAGGCCAATCCTAAACCATATCCTCGCCTTGTGAAATTGTTCTATGCCAATCGTGTTCGAGGCCAGTACGATGCTAGTCACTACATCGAGACTACTGTCTTGGGAACTCCTATAGTTCTCACGGCAGAAATCTTGGGTGAGATACTTGGTTGTTCGTCGTCCGGTCTCCTTCCTTCAGACATTTCCGTCGATGATATATCTTCTTTGGATCAGTCCGTTCTTTCTGACATCTTCCATGTGATCCCTCCTGCCTTTATTGGAGTTCCTTCAAAATCGTTCAAGCCAAATGCATGGGTATTGAATCTTATTCTAAAGTCGTGCTTGCTTCCCAAGTACGGCTCATCTTCACTTCCATCCCAGCCATTCTTGAAGCTTATCTACGCTCTTTTCTTGGGTTGCGAGATTAATTGGGCTCGCGTTATACTCGATAAGATGGACTCTTTTGAGTGTATACGCAAGACCAATAAATCTGCGCATATTCCATATCTGTGTCTGCTGACCCTTGTCTTTCGTCATTTCCGAGTCCCTCTCCCTCCTGACGATGAGCGTCCCTTGGGTACTCCTCTAAACGCGACGGTCGTTAAGAAATCTCTAGCGGCTCTTCGTCATGTGCAGAGGTCTACCGCATCTGCTTCCCAGTCTACTCCCTCAGCTGCTGCTGCCCCCCGCTCCTCCTGCCACATTAGACGATGTCGTACGCCTTCTTCGTCAGTACGACTCACGTTTGGCTCGTACTGAGGAGGTCGTCTGTCGTATGGCTCGTATGATGGGGATGGATCTTCCTCCTTCCGTTTCTGAGGCCGAGGAGATGGACGATGAGGAGATTGACGAGCTTGTCACTTCCTTAGCCCGTGGCGATGAGGCCACTGCTGCTGCTGCTGCTACCACTTCTGCTCCTGGAGTTGGCACCTCTTCCGGTGTTCCAGAGCCTTCTGCAGCAGTAGTCCAGACTTCTGTGGCTGCTGTTACTCCTGTTGACGAGCCTGCTCCTGTCTCACCTGCTGCCGTTGAGACCCCTGCTGATTCTTCTGTTGCGACCCCTGCTGTTGAGCACGTCGTTTCCACACCTGCCCCGACGATCCCGTCTGTTGAGACGCCTCTTCTCCCTGCAGAGCCTGAGTCCACTCCGTCGACTGGACCCACGGACACTGCAGATCCAGCCACTTCCTCGTGATCGTCTGTTCCAAGGACTCTCCACTACTCTTTGGATGATATATCTTTTTGAGAGTATTTTGGGTTAGGATGGAGATTGAGGGTTGATTTGATGTATTTTTGAGTTTTCTAGATGTCGGTGTTGGATATTTTGATGTGTTGTATTTTTTTGTTGTTGGACGTTGATGATGTTGATGATGATGTTCTCATGATGATGTTGTATCAATGATATATGATGTATTTCTTTTTGATGGGTATGTTGCATTTGTTGTATCGATCTCTTTTTAGGGTGTACTCTTGATGTTTCTATCTATATATACATCGTTGTTCATGTTGTGATATTTACTTCCTCGTGCACATTAATTCTCATTCAATGTCCATGCTATGTAAAATCGTCGCTCGACGATTGAAAAACTTGGTTAAATAGATTATATGTCTATATTTGTATAGAATTGTTTTCCATGCACAAATTTAACCAAGAATATTGAATATTGGAGAGTATGTTTCATTATTCAATAAATGAAAAAAAAAATTACCAAATATTATTTTTGATGATTGTGATTATCATTTTTTTTATTTTTGATAATGGACAATTTGGCACACCTTGATTTGATTTCGTCATTTTTCCCTTGGTGTCAATTACGTCCATCGTCATTGTCTACGACTCCCGATGTTGGATTTTCCATTTCCTAGTTGTTGTCGTTGTATGCCCCCCATTTTTGGGCTAATGCCAAACGGGGAGAGATAATAATAATAAATAGCGCAAATGAAAATTTAACTCAATTTCCAAGAATCTAGTTTGATATGTTAGATTCAGGGGGAGTTAAGATATATATAAGGATTTTCAAAATCCGATATTTCGAAAATCGATTCTCTTTATTTATCTTACTCGTCTGATTGATGCAATTCATATATATTCATTTTGGAATTAACGTGTCATCAATGCAGGGGGAGTAAGTATTTTACATTTGAATCATTATTTTTGATTATTATTTATGTTGGTTTGTCATCACCAAAAAGGGGGAGAATGTTGAATATTGGACTCCCCGGATTTGGTTTTGATGATGAGCAAACATAAATAATCCATGAACTAACAATTTGTGAGCGCAGTATTGGAGATCGTCGCCAAATTCACGAGAACATTCAAAGCGACATCTCAACACTTAACAAAACTCGTATTCATGCCTAAAGCTTCGTTGAAGCTCTTGCGCCGTTTTGGAAGTTATGAAGAATCAATCGAAGCTCTCGAAGACCGTTTATTAAGGTTTTATTTATAGTCTTTTTAGCTTCGATATATAGAATGTTAAGCCTTGAGTATATCTTACCATTCTAACTTCATAACGCTCATATCGTAGCTCTAGGATCTTAGTACAAGTTCATTCTAACTTCCTCGAAGCGTCGCGCTTCGATTCGGACTTGTTTGTGCATGTTAGTTGGTACAAGAAGAAGTACTGACCGACTAGATGGTGATCTAGTCGGTCAGCAACTCTTCTTGGACCGACTAGTTTGATTCCTTAATTTCTTGGACTTTACTGTTTACAGTTAGTCGGTCTACGTTGACTCACCGACCGACTAGTTTGTGAACTAGTCGGTCAGTGATGCTTCTTTGACCGACTAGTTGTGACTTACTGTTCATGCTAAATTTCTCCTAAGCTACTGTTTATCGTTAGTCGGTCTAAGAACGTTTGGTGACCGACTAGTTGACAATCTAGTCGGTCAACTTTTGTTCTTGGACCGACTAAGTCAATTTGTATTCAGACTATTTCATTATGCCTCTTAGTCGGTCTACGTTCACTGACTGACCGACTAGTTGTGAAACTAGTCGGTCAGAATGTCTTCTTGGACCGACTAGATTTCTAGGTCTGAAATTCTCTTTCTTCTCAGTTCCTCTCTTAGTCGGTCCATGCTGTTTGACTGACCGACTAGTTGATGAACTAGTCGGTCAGTGCTTGTTCTTTGACCGACTAATTCTCCCAGATTTCTATCCGTTGGAGAATGACCTAAGTTGTTTTTATGGGACCCTATAAATACGAACCTAGGTCATTTCTATCTAGGTGAGAGCTTCCATTCAGAGATTCATTGAGATCAAAAGAGATAGCCATTCTCACTCAAATCAAAAGCTCTCTTCCTCACAAGAAACCCATTCTCTCACTATTCTAGATCTAGAATCCCTTTTGAGAGAAGCTTGTTCTTGGTGAGTTCTTCAAGCTATAGCTTGATCCAAGTCTCCAAATCATCCCTAGGCACCGATTGCTGGTCATTTCCTTGGTGCTAGGTCTTGGTGACTTCATCTTCCTCAAATCCTTCATTTCACCTATTGGGTAAGAAAAACTCAAGGTATAGGATTTTGTGGTAAGTTTGCTTATTTCAATATAAACTCTTTTATATTGCTTGTTGATTCTCTCGGTTGTGAGATAAGGTTGTGATCCCGGGTTGTGGGATTCACTATTGCCGTTGTTGTATGATTTGATCTTGTGAAGGTTTTTCACAAGATATTCATAGTGGAAATCTTAGGTTAGGGTTTCTAACCTAAGTATCCGGAGGGGATCCGGGTGGTTGGGACGTAGGATCACCGGGAACAAGTCGGGGAGACTTGGGTGGATCCGAACCCATTAACATCATTTGTTTGCATTGTTAATTTTGTTGTTGTCTTTCAATTTAAGCTTCCGCAAATTGATTTGGTAGTTGTTTGCAATTTAATTTGGAATTATACTCCTTATTATTTTAAAGTACTATTCACCCCCCCTCTAGTACTTGTGCAGTAGCTTGTAGGGCATTACAATTCTCAGGGTCTCCCACTCGGCCGAGCGACTTTTGTCACTCGGCCGAGTGAGCCGCGCTGCCTGTAGCGTAAATTACGATTTTCAGGCTGAGCAGGGGCATTTTGGTCACGGATTTTTGGGCAGTTTTGGGTGGTATTTAACCCCAGTTTTTAACCTAGGTTAGAGAGCTTTTTCCTGACTTTTTAGCAGCTTTTTAGATTAAACTTTTTAGCTTTTGATTCTTGTGATTGGAGAGGAGAGAAAAGTTTATTTTTGTTGGATTCTTGGAGAACTCTATTGGTTTGTCTCCCTCTTCATTAAAAATCTCATTTTTATTGCTTATTTGAATATTGTGATGAATTTTATTGCTATTCCAATTGATTATTTTTGCATTTGTGATATGATTTGTGAGTAGTCCTAACGTCTTGGGGCGTGGGGATGAACCCTACGAGCCCAATTTCCGATTTGTGATGATTTGGTAGAACTATTGCTAGAATTGCTATTAGGGTTAGTTTGGGATCGATATACTACGGATAGCTAGGTGTTCATATCGATTGGGATTTGCAAGAGATTGGATCCCAATTCGATAGGAAACCCTAGAAATCCGAATTGGGTTGAAATTGAGTTTCCGTAGTATCGGTTTGCAAGAGATTGGACCGATACTAGGGTTCTCGGTTGAATTCCGTACCGATACCCGTTTGCAAGAGATTGGACGGGTAGACACTATCCCAACCTAGGTCGTGGCCCGAGTTTGCACGAGAGTGGGCTCGGGACGCGATTGAACGATGATGTTGATCCTAATGCTAGCTTGCCTAGGCTAGGGTTTGCAAGAGATTGGACCCAAACCTAGGCTAGCTATAGACCGGCAACAGCGCAAGAGCGTGAGCTAGGTTTTACATTCAGTTGCAACTAGTTCATCCGAAATTCTACCCTAGCAATTGTGATACCAATGAATCACATTGAAGAGATACGGTGAGTAGCGGGGATTCCCTATTCCCTAGGCGTCTTTATTTGATTTTATATCTCCATACTTTGTCTGACGATTGTGACAGGATCGCCGCAAGGCAAATTCCCTCTTTTCTGTTCCTATAGCCAGGTTGCTCGGAGAAGGCACTGTCATACGTCCTCCCTGTGTTCGATACCCGCTCGCCGCTACACCGTGCGCTTGCGGTAAAACTACACGGTCGCTCTTTTGGGTGTACGCCCGGGGCGCGATCAAGTTTTTGGCGCCGTTGCCGGGGAGGTGTTTTCCGTTGGGTGCCAATTTGTCACAATTAGGTTGATTAGACTACGAAAAAAAACTAACAAAAGGAAATTTTCACCCCCGCCACCATTATTATCATTTCTATATTCTTTTGTGCCACTGATATCTTTTCTCCAGGTATTTATCTTTGTTGATCAGGTGCTATGTATTATACTACGTGGACCACAGATTATGATCAGAGAGCTCAGATGGGAGATTACTATTTTGATCAGAGTGCTCAGATGGGAGATTACTATTTTGATCAGAGTGCTCAGATGGGAGAATACTATTATGATCAGAGTGCTCAGACGGGAGAATACTATTATGATCAGAGTGCTCAGATGGGAGAATAATTTTTTGAGGAGATGCACTGGCCCGAGCTTGATGAGAGACAAAGGATCTTTTTTGATGAGATGCATGCACACCAGGTGGAAATACAAGCCGGGCTTGATAAGAGCAATCCTCAATTAGAATGTACGAAGAGGGTACTTGAAATGAATGCGCTCATGCTTAAGGTTGCAGGGATTTCCAAAGATATCAGTTCTGCTTCTTCATTTTATGGGCAAGAAGCATCGCCAGACTTACTACCAGAGCCAGAATGTGCCGTCGTCGATCCCACTTCCTACGATACATCTATTGCATATGAAGAGTGGATGGACGAAGAGGCAGTGAAGGAAGCAGAAACTGAGTCATATGCGCAGCCAGAGGAGGACGCATTTCAGAGATTATTGGATGGCCTCTTGGAGTCAATGAGGTTCACCGGTTCAGAGAGCATTACAGCAGGTGATGCATTTGAGCTACGATTTGCAGATTTTGTTATGAACCGTGTTTCAGCTGCAGGAACAATTGAGGAGGACATCCATGTCAGTCTTGAGGGGGATAGACTATATTTTCGGATTGCTTGCGGGCATTCCCCTCCACATGATACATCCCCACAAGCTGACACACTTGAGCAGCCAACATCACCATTCCAGAGAGAGCCCACATTGATCGTCGATGAGAAGGTAAAGGAGCACACTGTCGAGCCAGAGCATATTGACGAGGAGGCCTCACATGTGGAGCCCGAGCATGCTTTTGAGGAGGCCTTACATACGGAGCCAGAGCTTATCATCGAGGAGGTCATACATCGGGACGAGGACATAGCCATTCATGAGGATCCCGAGCACTACCCTCCTCCATTGGAGCTCCCGCAGCCACCTCATCCTCCCATTGACGTCGAGGACTATCCCACAGAGCTTACTGCTCCCACTCAGGGAGATATTTTTACCCACTCCATTTCTGAATCATGCATTCCATTTGATATTTATTTTGATTCAGATATTTTTGACACGTCATACCTTTTGCAGCACACATACGATTATGGACCGGAGGTATGCTTGGACGTGTCACAGTTTGACGAGCCTATCGAGGAGGTCCACACCTATGATCTAGATTTACCTGAGCAGCTGAGAGAGGATACCATGGAGACAGCTATCACGGCACGTGAGAATATTGGATTATTTCCAGGGAAGTATCGTCCACCATCATTTATTCCATATATTTCTATAGACGATCCTCTTTGGGATACTTTTATTACGAGGGTGAATATTTTGCAGCGAACTGATGCATCCTATTCTCTGCAGGGTACAGGTGGAGTCCTTGTGGGAATGCTGGAGGATGCATTGCTGGAGTTCGTTGGAGTCCGTGGACACACGCATCTGGCGGAGCCACGGAAAGAGGAGTTGGAGCAGTTGCCTGCACCGGCAAAGATACTGGATCCGCCTTTTGCTATATGTGATATCAATCCAGTAGTGTAGAAATTTTTATGCTTTAAATAAACACGAATTCTCTCGATAGCGAGAGGACCGTATAGATTTGCTTGAATAAATATCACCTCATATGACGGCCACAAAAATATTTTACACCCCAAACCCATTATATATATTAATTCCCCTCTCCATATTTTGATACGCCACATCCTTTTTGCTCACCACCCATCGAGCATTTCTTTCAAGTGAATACTCACATTCTTATTCGTTTGACTCAATCTCGCTTAGCAAAGCCATGACATTTTTGATCGAGTCATTTGAATAGGATTGTTTGGTATAAGCTTGGGGGAAGGCGCTCTCATGCATCATTGTATGTGCATGTAGTTGCATTAGGATTTCATGTCATTCATAACATCATTTTTCATTCACCCCCTTATTATTATCGGTGTTCCTCATATTCTTTCATTATGATCACATTGAGGACAATGTGAAGTTTAAGCTTGGGGGAGTGCATTTCCATGCCATTTAGATGCATTAGTTGCCTTTTTACTTTATTTTAGGATTTTTAAAATTTTTCAAAATTTTTGCATCATCTTTTTTATTTTTCCATCTTATTTTCCTTTTATGTGTGTTCATGCATCATATTGTGTGCTTGTTTTTCTTTTCTTTCCTCTCTTTTATTTTATATCTTTATTTTCTTTTCCTCCTTTCGCTAGATTTGTTCCTTATGATGATGTCTCTTATTGCTTTAGCAACCATCACGATGCTTATTATTCCTTGCCATGCTACTTAGAGTATTTCATAGTCCTACTATCCATGTGCTTGCTTATATATTCTTTTGATGATACCTCTATATGAATGCATGATATTAATTGAAGCTGAATGTATGGATTAGTGTTCGGTATGCTTTTGTTGGAAGTGCTCCAAGATTCACGCATCAATTGTATAACGGAAGCATCTGCCTTATTATCTTATTCACCTTCTATTGCATGCTTGATATGAAAGTACTCTTTACCGCTTGACTTCGCTTTTTATTGAGATGATTGAGAATATCCATACTTACATATGAGTTTTAGTTGAAATATTATTTTGTTGAACCGTTCTTGCACATCTTAGAGTGAACCGAGTGTTACATTATTTCTTTCTCCACATATATCTTTTTATTCTCTACATGTCACTTGAGTTCATCTCCTAAAGCTACTTATATCGCATCTATTTCTCAAAAATCCCCACAAAAGAAAAGTTAGCTCCAAAAAGTCCAAAAAGCCAAAAAGGAGCCAAAAATCAAAAATACAAATCATATAGCTCCTACAAAAATCCAAAAAAGAAAAATGAGAAACAAAGTCCAAAAGAAAAAAATATATTTCTCTATCTCAATATTGGAGCCACAAAATACTTGGGAAAACCAAGGCAAAAATCCCATTTTCCACTATCATATTCCTTTAGATGTGATGCCCCAAGCTAAGCTTGGGGGGTGAATTCATTTGACCATATGAGTGAGTGCGACATTAGAGTGGAGAGGTGCACGAATGGGGAAGTTTGATAATACTGAAACTTAGCAAAATACTTTAGTTATGGAGATTTCTTATGAATCGATGTAAATATGTGAATGTCATGTCTCTTATTCTATTCTCTATTGCATGCATGGTGTGTATCTTATATGCTTCATTTATAACTTTTGATTGAAAAGTGCATCGCCAATGAATTGTATATTAAATTCTATGAAATGCGTGATGTGGATATGAATTGATTGTATGAATTTAGAGAGTCCCTTTTGTTGTTCTTAAAAGCTTGCAAGTACCATGTCTAAGTAAGATATGAAATCCTTATAGCATGTGATTTGTATTTTCCAAGTTATCGTGATGTGTAGCTTATGGCTTGAGATCTGAGAGAAGAATCTAGCGACCCCTTCCACCTCGTGTTCTTTCTTTTTCATTTCATTTTCTTTATTTTCATCTCCCGAGTTCGTCTCTCTACTTATCTTCCTCGAGGACGAGTAAGAGGTAAGCTTGGGGGATTTTGATCAGTCCATATTTTACACCTTTTTTCTGCATGTTTTCACGCCATTTTCGATTGCTCATATTGCGATTTTCACGAGTATTCGATGATATTGCGTTACTTTTCACTATTTCTTGTTTTTGTCGGATTTCAGGAAATATGGAGCGATTGGGAGCAAAAATGAGCTTAAGGGACTTGCACCCACTCCGGAGCGTCACCCAAGGCTCTTTTGAGGGCTATTCGACGATGGGAGACGGGTGGAAGAAGAAGGAACTCCGTAAAAGCGATGAGGAGGAGAAAAGGAGAAGATTGGGCATTTACAGCATGCCACTCGGCCGAGTGGAGCACTCACTCGGCCGAGCAAGAAGACCGCTCGGCCGACCCGACCGGACACGCTCCAACAAAAGGAATTGGGCGTGCACTCGGCCGAGGGTTGATATCCCACTCGACCGAGTAAGAAGATCGCATCGTCCGAGTGGTATGAGAAATCCACCATCAAAAAAGGCCGACTTACTGGAAATGTACAGGCTTTTGACGGTTTCGACTCGGTCTAGCAAGAAATGCTCCTCGGCCGAGTGAGTAAAGCCACTCGGCCGAGCCACCCCTGGAGACAGACCCCTGAGGATCTCGAAGTTACTGTTTTTCTACAGGGTCTATCACTCGGTCGAGTAGAGAATCCCACTCGGCCGAGTAAAGAAGTCAACTCGGCCGATTGACGTCGAGGACACGCAGCGCCCAGATTTTCAGACAGCCTCCCACTCTTTTGAAATCTGCTATCATTCTAGCAATCAAAGTATTTTTCTCATATTTTTTATGGATAGTAGACTTCATGACGGTTCCAACTCCACCAAGAACGCGTAAATCGGAGGTCGGATGAAATCTGGAGAATTTCTGCAAGTTGACGCTGCAGTGCTGGAATTTCCACTCGGCCGAGTCACATTTTCCCACTCGGCCGAGTCGACGGTGGGCCCAGATTTAAGTTGCGGTTTGGGCTGTTTTGGGCACGAATTTGAGGGGTTTTCTAGGGTTATTTGCTAGGATTTTGGGGGGATATAAAAGGGGTTTTGTAGCCACCATTAGAGGGAGAGCCCCCATGTTTTCTTAAGTTCAAAAAAATATTTTATTAGGGATTATTTTAGAGGTTAGGCCATGCCCTAGGCCCCCTCTTAGATCTAAAATCTTGTATTTGGATTGAAGATCTTCATCAAGCTAAGTATTTTGTTCTTCTTATTTGAATCTTTGTTTTTTCTATCATTTTATATGCAAGCAATGATTTTTATTGATTCTTATATCCTTGTTGCTATGCTAGAGTAGATTTGTTGTTCTAGGGTTTGGGGATGAACCCTACGGATCTAATTTCAGATTCATGATGAATGGATTTCATTATTGCTAGAATTGCTAGGAGGTTAGGGTGTGATCGATTTATTACGGATAGCTAGGGATTTCCATCGATTGGGGTTTGTAAGAGATTGGATTCTGATCGATGGGAAGGCCTAGATATTCGATTTAGGTTTACAATCGAGATTCTCTAGACTTGGTTTGCAAGAGATTGGACCAAAGCTAGAATTCTTATTATAAATCTATACACATATTCGTTTGCAAGAGATTGGACGAATACGAACTATCACAACCTAGATCGTAACTCGAGTTTGCACGAGAGTGGGCTCGAGGGGCGATTGAACGATGATGTTGATCCTAATGCTAGTGGCTTAGGCTAGGGTTTGCAAGAGATTGGGCCCTATCCTAGGGTTGCTATAGACCGGCAATAGCGCGAGAGCGTGAGCTTGGTTCTCTATTCAGTTACGACTAGTTCACCTCAACACAAGTCTAGTAATATTGAGATTCACTATTTACGATGATGTATGACGATCCGTAGTGGGAATTCCCTAGCCCTAGACACTTTTATTATATTGTATTTGAATCGATATTTGACCGATTTCTTTATCACCGACATCGACATCCACCACCATTTCCATTATATCATACCACAGCCATCTCCACCAAGAAAACATTCGTAGTCAAACCAACCTAGGATAGATTGGAGCCGACACCACCTCCCTGTGTTCGATACCCGCTCGCCACTTTGCCGTGCGCTTGCGGTAAAACTACAATCGTTCTCCGGGTGTATATCCGGGGCCGATCAAGTTTTTGGCGTCGTTGCCGGGGAGGCGATTGTGTTTGATCCTACCACCCTAGCTATTTCTTTCTTTTTGTTTTATTTCTTTATTTTTATCTAACCCTTCCATTGTGCTAATCACTTCTTTGAAACTTTGTTTTCCCGTGCATGTACACGAGATCCACTGCGGACCCCATTGATATATTGTTTGATCCTGAGATCGAGCGTACATTGCGGAGAATCAGAGCGGAGAGGAGACCCGATACGGAAGGGAGGTTTATGAACGTCCGGGAGACGCCTGACGAGTTAGCGGCAAGAATGGCGAGGATTATTTCTATTCGAGATAGGCTCCGGCCTAAGACTTCCTCCACGACCTCGTCCATAGCCATGCCGGAGTTGGCGGCCGACAAGAATTTTGAGTTGAAGACCAGGCTTGTGGTTCTGATGCAGCAGGATCCATTTCATGGGAACGCCCATGAAAACCGCCACTACCACATCCAGCTCTTCCTATCAAAGTGCGCCACCTTCCAGATGCCGGGTGTTACCCTAGATGCCATCAGACTGCGCCTTTTCCCCTTCACATTAAAGGATAAAGCTCTTTATTGGTTGAGGACGCAAGCTGAGGGAGTCTTTACCACATGGGATGAGTTGGCAAGCGCGTTCATCGACAAGTTCTATCCGCCTTCCAAGACGGTAAAGATTATGAGTGCTCTCATGTCCTTCAAGCAAGGACCTCAAGAGACACTCTACGAGGCTTGGGAGCGCTTCAAAGACCTACAGCATCAGTGCCCCCACCATAGCATTGAAGATTGGGAGCTAGTCCATAGCTTCTACAATGGTCTCCAACCAGGGACCAAGCAGATTATTGATGACGCGGCAAATCGGGCGATCCTATCGAAGACTCCCGACGAAGCTACGACCCTAATTGAGGAGATGGCCTCGAACAATCAACAATGGGGTGACGAGCGAGGACACTCTTTGTCCTCCTTGAAGCCATCTAGCATCTATGAGGCAAAGGCCGTAGCGGAGCTGACCAACAAGTTCGATTCTCTCCACAAGGCAGTGGAGAGACTGGAGAAGTATATTACGGAGCCCCAAGGAACCCCTTCCACATCCGCACCAACAAATCAAATGTGTGATTGGCAAGACCAATCCCAAGCTATGTATTTGGGAGGAGAACAAGGGGAGGGATCTTTGGAGCAAGTTCAATACGTCGCGGGGAACCAAGGATATTGGGCCAATCCGGCCACAAGAAACCATCCCGGTTTCTCCTATGCAAACAATGATGGAGCATTGAATCCGCCGCAACAACTACCTCAACAAGCTCGACCATCACAACAACAACAACAACATTATCCACCGAGGGGGCCTCCGCAACAAAATTTCCCACCAAAGCAACAAGTTGGACCCTATAGGCCGCCCGGATACAATCAAGGGTGGAGAAATCAAAACCCTCCACAAGCTCAACAACGATCTGAATTTGAAGCTAAGGTGGAGGAGTTTATGGTCGAGCAGAAGAAGATCAATGCTTCCTTGAAGGCGGGCCAAGACTCTCTTACAACTTTCGTTGGACAAATTGCGGAGCAACTTGCGTTGCTCAATAGAAACAGTCAACAGTTGCCGGCTCAACCCGAGCAAAATCCACGGGGCAACACCGGCCACATCAACGCCGTTGTTGCAGTTACTACGAGAGGCGGGAAGGATACCACTCCCGTCATGATTCCTACCGAGGAGCCCGTGGTGGAGATTGTAGAGCCAAGCGAGCCGATCATTGAAGTTGAGAGAGAGAAAGAGCCGCAAAGGGAAGAAAAGTCTAGAGCGGAGCAATTGATTGAAGAGAGGCGTTTTATGCCACCGATCCCATTCCCTCAGAGGCTTGCTAGAGCAAAAATGGAGAAACGGCTAGCCAAGTTTCTCGAGTATTTGAGAGGGGTAAGCCTCAATATCCCCTTCCTCGACGCTATCGTGGAAATCCCAACATACGCCAAGTTCCTAAAAGATTTGATTGCGGGAAGAAAGAGGAAGGAGAAAATCATGCTCACCAAGGAGGGCTCTTGGTTCACCAAGAGAGAGAAGGAGCCCGCCAACTTCAAAGACCCGGGGAGTTTCCGAATTCCTTGCACCTTAGGCGGCGTCCCTCTACAAAAGGCGTTAGTGGACTTAGGGGCTAGTGTTAGCCTCATGCCTCTCTCTATGTTCCTATGACTAAACACCGGCACAAAATTGAAGCCTACCGACATACGGATACAACTAGCCGATGGTCGGATCACAAGGCCGGTAGGGATCGCAGAGGATATCCCGTTACAAGTCCCGGGGGGCATATGTTTTCCATGTGACTTCGTGATCATGGATGTCAAGGAGGAGGGAGATACGTCGCTAATACTTGGACGCCCGTTCCTCGCCACCGCCGGTGTCATTATCGACGTACATGAAGGGACTTTAACATTGAATGTCGGTAACATCGAGGTGGAGCTTCATATTCCCAAGGCAATGAAGCATATGCCTTATCATGAGGAGCTGGACTATATGGACCTCCTTGACGAGGTTATTGAGGAGGCGATCCCCCATTCCATCGGCGCTCTATTCAAGGATGATTTTGAGGAAGGACCGGACTTAGGCCAAGAAGAAAAGATAGAGCATTCCCCTGACCTTTCCATGGAAATTGATGAAGGCGACGCTGACGTCGCGAAAATACGAGAGCTCTGCAAGCTCTCAAAGACGAAGACTCCAGAGAAATCCACACCGATACGAAAATCGGTGTCATCGGTGAAGCCGAGGCCCGGAGCAAGCACTAGCTTGGGGGAGTCACCCCCCAACACTACCCGAGGCAAAGGAGCACCGAGGAAGAACGCCCCGCCACAACGTCCAAATTTAAGCGTTCTTCCCAATAAATTTGACGGGTGCATCTCATATGCACCCAATATCCCGCATTGAATTGAAAATCAAAGGGGGTCGAGCTCAAGACCTTAAACGAGCGCTTGTCAGGAGGCAACCCGACGGTTATCGCTTTATTTTTACTTTTACTTTATTTTTGTTTTAGAAATTATTAGTGTTTTGAGTCGTTTGCCCAAAAATTTCGTGATAACGGGTCCTATTTTTCTTTGACAGGAGAGGAGAAAGGGATATCTATCATTAGGAGGATGAACAAGGCGACGAGGAGCGCTCCAGGAATGCGCTCGATGCTTAGGAGGAAGATGAAATTGACTGGAGGAAGAAAAACAGAGTTTAGAGCCCAAATGAAGCCAAACCGCAGAAAACAGGGTTCACTCGGCCGAGTATACTAGTCACTCGGCCGAGCAAATAAGTTCGTCCGCCCGAGCGGCTCACGAACGAGGGAAGTATGCTGTACCCAACTCTCTGTTTCTTTTCTTGATTTCAGTACAATTGCCAATCGGCCGAGTATATATATTCACTCGGCTGAGTAAAACTGATACGCTTCTAGGGCGAGTCTTGCCGAGTAGCTTGAGCCACTCGGCCGAATGGACTTATTCCACTCGGCCGAGGATGGCAAGGACACTCGGCCGAGTCATTAGCGGGGAGGAATTTTCCAAAATATTTCCGTTGCGTTCACTCGGCCGAGCGATTTAGTCACTCGGCCGAGTCGTAACTTTTTCTATAAAAGGGGGAGCGGGATGACACGTTTTTCGAAACGAGAAAAATTTGCCAAACGCCCGACCCTTCGTTTCCCTCGCCCACTGCCCCCCTCACTCGCCTGACCACGCGCCCCACCGCCGGCGCTCGGCCACCCACCGCCGGCCGAGCCTCATCCGCCTCGCCCGAGTCGCCGCCGGCGACCACCTCACCGACCGAGCTCCGGTAGCTTTATTTCGCCTATTTCCTCCTCTTTTGCCTATTTTTCGACGATCCGTGTGTTTAACGAACCCCAAATTCAAATCAACTTCATAATCTATCTATCATACCCCTAACCCCCCATACATTTTGAATATTACTCGCTGATATCTCCGTTTGATGTGCAGGGTATATTGGGGAGCTTAGGGGAGCCCAGGGCAGCTTCCGGGGAGCGATTTTGGCTTCGTGGAGGCGTCGTCTTCGCACTCATCCACTTCCTTGCTCTCGCGGCGTGTCACGGTATACTCGTTCCATTTATTTTTGCACGTCGCATTTTTACTGCTTTTGGTGAGCACCCGGGCCCACATGCCGCCCCGGACACGGCCTCGCACCAGGAGAGCTTCCGCCAAGCGGAAGCGACCGGATGAGCCCGGTCCCTCCCACGAGGTGGAAGACTCTCCTCCGCCTACACCACCACACCACGTTCTCCCCGCACAGCCTGCAGACCCCGCACACCCCGCACAGCCTGCAGAGCCCGTTCACCCAGCACAGCCACTCCCTGTCGTCCCACAGCCACCACCACCGGATCCACTTGTCGGGCCGCTGGGGATTACGTTCCGAGACGACGCACACCGCGTCGTCTTCGAGCGCATTTCCCAGCGCTCGATTGTACCCTCCAGGTTCGCACACCTTGCAGACCTAGGACGCCTAGGGGTACTTGAGGTGATGCTCACGTTGTATGACAACGTGGGTTGGCGAGATTTCTTCTAGGTGTTGGCGGACACGTTCGTCCGTCCGACACTTGAGGTGCTTAGTTCTATCGCCCAGACCGACGAGGGATGCTCATTTAGGTTTATGGACCGAGAGTGCCAGGTCACTCTCGTTATGATGAGAGCTTTCTTTTCGTGGCCCGATGTCCCTGGGGCCGACCGTGGTTACGCCCCCACTCACATTCCCCCACCTTCCTTCGATTCCGTCGCTTTCTGGGCCCGGATTACGGGTCTACCTGCTGCCTTTGACCCTAGTAGGGCCAAGGCCTCGGCCATCGTCCACCCTTGCCTCCGCATAGCTCAGCGCCTTATGGAGACTGCCTTTTTGGCGAGGTATGAGCCTGGGACGATGTCCACACCGGATCTTTATATGCTCTACGCGATGACGCGCCCCAGAGCTCTATCTAGGGAGGGTGACGGGTTGGTCCCCGCCGTCGTGATTGATATCGCGAGCTAGTTTTTGGATCGCATCATCGTATCGGTGGGCGCTCGCTCACCGATATGTTGCGGCGGTCTGATCACCCTGCTCACCCTGATGACCGGCGAGGACTTTCCTGATGACATGCGACGAGCCCCGGGCCCCACTTCACTGTCCATAGACATCATGGCCCGGATGAAGATGCTACATCTGCATGGTCAACGGCACTGGGTTTGGTTGCACGGCCCCTACGGTGCAGATTACATGATCCTTCCGAGCCCAGCTCGGACACAGATAGCACCAGCACCGGCGGACTAGCTTCCGGCGATGGATCTCCTGATCCCCGCCGTTTACGTGCTTGAGGCTGAGGAGGCTGAGCAGGCTGAGTAGGCCCACGCTGCACACGCTGCACCCGCTGACCCCGCTGCTCCTGTTGACCCTGTGGCCCCTCAGCAGCCTGATATTTCCGCTGCTCCCGACACCTCTGTCCACACTTCTGCCGGTGTCGGGAGTACACTCACTGAGCCCACCTCCACTACCTCCACGCCCACCACAGCTGGCCCCCTGTTCGTTGAGCCCGTTTCCTCCGCCCTACCCGAGCGCCCACCGACTATAGTTGAGAGCAGAGAGCCCTCTTTTGCTGCCGTCATGGAGACCGTGGTTGACACCTCTGTCTCCACCGCAGCCGTTTTTTCTGAGAGTGTTGTGACGTCTGTTCCCACGTCTGTGTCACCGACCTCTCTGGCCGCCTTGTTGCCACTTTTATACTCCACTTCCGTCGCTGCTGCTTCCACCTCATACCAGCCTGCGCCCCTGCCTCGCACTGAGGCCAGGCCCACTCTTGTGAGCACATCACCTTTCCTCCACATGCCTGCTGAGCCTATCCACTACACCACCCGAGTCCGCCAGCCCCGTCCTGCACAGCACAGACAGGTGCGTCCCTCTGCACCACCTCCCCCCGACATTGTACTTCAGAGCATTCGTGCTCTCGAGGGGGCGGTGAGTGCCCTCAGAGGCGACCTTAGGACCATGTCTGCCACCGTCACCGCTATGGCCAGCCGCTTCGACCTACTTCCGGGCATTCACCATTGCCTCACTCAGATTCTCGAGCGGCTTCCTCGCGTACCCACACCCACCCAGCAGGTACCCACCCCCACTCCTACACACTCCCAGCCTGCTTCCACACCCACACCCACTCAGCAGACTGTTCCCCAGCCACCACCACCTCCTCCTCCGCCTCAGGACGGAGACGGCGTAGCACCACCCTCTTAGGCACCCTTGATGCCATTGATCTTTTTTGCCGTCATGCTGCCCGTCTCTGCTCGGTCCTGATGATTTTTGCCCACACCCCCTCCCCTCACTGTTTTTGGGTCCACATTTTGTTCATATCTTTCTATATCATTTTTTGGGAGAGAGGGAGAGTTTTGGTGTCACACTTTTATATTTGATTCACTCATGTATCTGCATGCATCATGTCTGCATCATATTTTTCATTTCGTTATTTTTATTTTCTTTTTCATCATGCATGCATCCTCACCTTCCCCTCACATTGCACGTCTCTCGGTGTGCCACACTTCACACATTGAGGACACTGTGCACTTTAGCTTGGGGGAGTGGGTTCTCACGTCCTTTTCGATTTACCACCTTTACTTTTAGTTTTTTCACGCCATTTTCCGCTTTTGCACTCACTTTCATCACTTTTTCCTTTTTTTTACCATGCATCACGTTTTTCTTATTTTCTTTGTGTGCTGCATTGTAAATAGCTTTATTTTCCCTCTTTATCTTTATTTCTTTTTCATCTCATGCTAGAGATGACTTTTCTGTGATGATGATGACGTGGAGTTAGCTTTCTCTATATGCATGCTATATTTGTCATGTCTTAGATTTTATTTCTGATATCATATGCTGTGATTTGCCTTGCATTTAGAGATAGTAACCCACACTTTTTCCGCGTGAAAATAGATGAAATTTTATTATTAGCTGAGTCTAAATATTCATATGTATGCTATCGCAGAAAACACACCAAGATTCACGCATTGAATGCTTATATCTGGAGTACCGTTTTCTTTTCCTATATCACTTCTATTTGCATGATTTGTACATTTCACTTCAGGATGATTGAATGATGTTAGCTATGATAAATCTGGATTAGATAGCTTTTTTGTGATCAAAATCGAGTAGATTAGATTACCCTGCTGAAGTTGTCGTGCACGTCTTATAGAGTGAACTGAGAGACATATTTACTTCTTTCTCCACATATCTTGAACATCAATTCTATATTTTAAAAATCATTGGTGAATCTCCCCGTAGCGATTCTAATATATGGCATTTCCCCCGTTATTAAAATCCTAGCTACAAATTTCCCAAAACCAAAAAGAAAAAGAAAAATTCTTGTATATCCTTATTTCTCTTTGATTTGGGATCATTGTGTATATATGCTATTGAAAAAAAAGGGAAAAAAAAGAAAAAGAAAAGAAAAGAGAAAAGAACCTCAATAAACGATCCCATCTCATGTTCTCTATTTCTTCCCTCTTTTTGTTTTTATTACTTTTGGAGCTTCATAAAAATGGGGATGTAAATATTGTTTTTTGTGCCATCACGCTTATAGATAAGCTTGGGGGAGGGAATCCAATGACGTGTGAGAGAGTGACTACTTGACGGTGCACGACAACCTAGGCTAAGTAATATTCTATACTCGGTGAGATTGTTTTAGCTTCACGAAATCCAGAAATCTATGCCTAGCACTCATTTCATGAAATCCACGCTTATCCATTCTTTCTATTCTATTGCGTGATATTCTTATACTCCTCATAGAAAGCATTCAATTGAAAAGTGTGTGATCTGCGATATTGTATACCGCTTTAAAAGATTCAGACGATGTTAATTCTAAAATTATTCCGTTTTTCATGCTATATCAATATTCTTGGGTTTTCTATTTCTATTTGCACCATTATACTATGATATCGAAATAAAAGTCTTTGACATGTGTTTTACATTCGGTGCATGCTATATGAGTAAGCAAAACCCACGTCCTTAGAAAAATGATCTAGCGGCTTCCCTCTTCGCTTTCTTCTTTCTTCTTCGTTTTTTGTTTTTCGTTTTTCGTCGTTTTTGTTTTCTGAATCCACCAGGTTCGCCTTTTACTTATCTTCCTCGAGAACGAGTAAGCGGTAAGCTTGGGGGATTTTGATCACTCCATATTTTACACCTTTTTCCGCATGATTGCATGCCATTTAGATAGCCCAAATCTTGTTTTTCATGATTTATTGACAATATTTCGGTACTTTTCACGATTTGTTGTTTTTGTCGTATTTCAGGAGATTTGGAGCGATTTGGAGTGATCCCGAGATACACCTACTCCAGAGTGTCACCGACGACATCCCCGAGGGGTATTTTGCCATTGGAGAGGAGCGGAAGAAGAAAGAACGTCGTGGGAGCGACGAGGAGGCAAAAACACTCAGAATGGGCATTTTTGGTGTCTCACTCGGCCGAGTGAAGGAGTCACTCGGTCGACCAGAAGACCCCGCTCGGCCGGCCAGATCGGACACGCACCAAGTGTGCACTCGGCCGAGCGTCGGAAGCCACATCGGCCGAGTGACGAAACTCCGTCCGCCCGAGTGGCACTCAGACGACGCTCATCAAAAACTCCCAACTTACTGTTTTTCGTCAGTCTGAGCATCAGAAGACCCACTCGGCCGAGTGGCAATTGCCGACCGCCCGAGTGAATAGAAGCCCATCAGACGAGTGATGACAACTCACTCGGCCGAGCGACGCCCGAAGTGAAGACCCCCAAGACCCCAGACTTACTGGAAATTCTCAGGGTCTCCCACTCGGCCGAGTGACTTTTGTCACTCGGCCGAGTGAGCCACGTTGCCTGGAGCATAAATTGCGATTTTCAGGCTGCGCAGGGGCATTTTGGTCACGGATTTTTGGGCAGTTTTGGGTGGTATTTAACCCCAGTTTTTAACCTAGGTTAGAGAGCTTTTTCCTGACTTTTTAGCAGCTTTTTAGATTAAACTTTTTAGCTTTTGATTCTTGTGATTGGAGAGGAGAGAAAAGTTTATTTTTGTTGGATTCTTGGAGAACTCTATTGGTTTGTCTCCCTCTTCATTAAAAATCTCATTTTTATTGCTTATTTGAATATTGTGATGAATTCTATTGCTATTCCAATTGATTATTTTTGCATTTGTTATATGATTTGTGAGTAGTCCTAACGTCTTGGGGCGTGGGGATGAACCCTACAAGCCCAATTTCCGATTTGTGATGATTTGGTAGAACTATTGCTAGAATTGCTATTAGGGTTAGTTTGGGATCGATATACTACGGATAGCTAGGTGTTCATATCGATTGGGATTTGCAAGAGATTGGATCCCAATTCGATAGGAAACCCTAGAAATCTGAATTGGGTTGAAATTGAGTTTCCGTAGTATCGGTTTGCAAGAGATTGGACTGATACTAGAGTTCTCGGTTGCAATTCCGTACCGATACCCGTTTGCAAGAGATTGGACGGGTAGGAACTATCCCAACCTAGGTTGTGGCCCGAGTTTGCACGAGAGTGGGCTCGGGACGCGATTTGTAACGGCCGCTTTCCGACCGTTAGTATTTTCTGTGTGCACGTGCCCTATCGTGCACGTGTTTTATTTGATTATTTCTGGATTCCGAATTTTGCGATGAGATGTGCCGTTGCGATCGTTTTGGGGCGTTGAATTTTATTGTAATTATCGGGAACGCCGATTCACGGCTCGTTTTCTTGCAAAACGACTTTGAACGATAGGGGCGTTTTAGTCATTTGACTCGAAACGCCGTTTCCAATTTTACGTAAATTCTTGGTAGGCTTTACGCAAGATCAGGCTCCGTAGATATGTGCATCTCGTCTCCACGATCGCCCCGGTATTTTCAGATTATTTTTCTGACGCCCGGATTGAAAGATATTGCTCGGAGAAATCTCGACCGCTGATTTGCCCAGTCAGATTCAAAATTCGAATTGTTAGCCAGATCTGGCTAATTATCTTATTTAAATCGTTTTAAATCCTTCCTAAACTGTTTCCTATTTGTCCCTAGACTTACCCCAAATTGTACACCCTCTTAACCCAATATCCCCTCTTTTAACCTAAATCATATAGTTATTTATCAACCCTTATTATTATTATATAATAATCTAACCCTAACCCTAATCTAACCCTAACCCAAAACGCAGCCGTCGGCCTCCTAAAAACCCCAATCACCAATATCCTCTCTCTCCCCGATATCCCACCCTCACGGCGAGCGCCGACCGCCGCGCCTCCCTCCGGCGCCCCCTCGCGACCGACCAAACCCCCGATCTCCTTCCTCCCTCTCCTCCTCGCCCTACCTCCGGCCTCCCTCACGCTCCACCGCCTCCCCTTTCCGAGCGAAGCCACCCGTCGCCGCGACCTCGGCCCTCAACCCCGACACCGGCCCCCACGGAGTCCCGATCGCCCGCTCGCGCCGCCTCTTTCAGCCTCGCCGCTGGCGCATCTCGATCGCTCGATTCCCCCGTGAGGCCCTTCAACCGAGGTCCCCGCTCGACGCTGCTCCGGCGTCCCGAGCCCGAATGCCGATCCGCCGCCTCTCCTGCTCAGCGCCTTCCTCCGTCGCGATCCACTCGCCCCATCGCGATTCGCGCCGTCGTGATGCCCCTCCTCCCGATCCGCCACCACGCTACTCCGATAACGGTCCCAGCCACCTGATCCCGCTGCTCCGGCGACCCCGCCATGGTCCTCCGGCCGTCGCGACGCCGCCTACACCGCTGTAGCATCCCGATCGCGCCGCCTCCCCGTGGCCCCTTCATCGCCGCAGCGCCCCCATCCGCATCTCCTCTCCGGCCGCCTCTCTCGGCCGACCCGCCATCGCGCGGCGACCCACGCAGCCACCGTCTCCCCGTGCAGCGCGCAGCCCCGCCGCACCGCGATCCGCTACGCCGCCTCCACGGCTCTACTTCCGATGCGCTCCCCGCATCTTCCCTCATCCTCCAGCCACAGCGCGCCGTTTCCGTCGCGCGCGGAGCCCGACTGTCGTCGGTGGCCTCACAAATCCGGCCAAGCACCCCTAGGCCAGAGGCGCCCCGCAACGACTGCTAGGCCGATCGGCCCTTGGACTGGCGTTCCAACGGGTTATCATCGTCGTTACGCTCCGTAGCTTGCTGTTCTTACCGTCAGACTGACCGTGCTTGCCGCTCGGACGAGTCTCACTACGCTACCCGTAGTCGAGACGCCGTTGACACCACAGATCTTCTCGTTGACAGCCGCCCATTCCTTTGCTCCACCCACGTCAGCCCCGTGCATGTCACAGATTCCGCGGCCTCCTGTCGTCGCGACTCGTTCCTGTTGCCGTAGGCGTTTTCGTTGCCGGGACTCGCATCCGAAACGATCTCGATACCGTACCCGCAGCCGTTACGATCCTGAGGCGATCTAGAGATGATCTCCACTACGCTACCCGCAGTCGGGGACACGAGCACTGCCACCGTCTCCAGACCCGACGCCAGATTCACGGTTAATCATCATTCAGGTTGGTACCCCGAACTCGTAGCAACCCACACCATAGTATAATCAAACCCTAAACTAAAACTGGACAACTCAAACTAAATTTAATTTCAGCACCAGTAAAACGCTGCTAACCGTAGAAGTCGACCATCGGACAAATTTTCTGTGCACATAGGGTAGTGGTCGATTTAGGTTGATAAAACGTCAAAATTCTGATGATTGACAAATAGGATAGTCCTGATAACCTAGAAATGAACCTAAATAGGATTTACTGAAAACGTGACCTGACACCGTCGCCATGACCTGTTTCAGACGGACTTCCGCGGACGAGACGCTTGGACGAGACGCTTGGAAGAGACGCCCCAGACAGACGACACACTCGCCACCGCAGGCAAGTGTACTCACTTGCGATTTGACTGTGCCTTAGTTCTAGGTGTAGAACTTTTAGATTGTGTGTGATGAGAACCGGACGTGAAATGATAGCGTCCGGGACGACCCGTGACGGCTCAGACTTGACGACGAAGTCTGAGCCTGACGACAATGAACTGCTGACAACATAGGACTATCTTGTGTGTGCGTGCGTGTGGACACCTTAGAATAACTTTCCCTACACTTGTCATGTCGTGTCCTGTCACACAAAAAGCCTTCGGGCATTTCGGATGCTTCCCTCCGCGGAAGTGATCCCCGTGATACAAAAAGCCTTCGGGCGTTTCGGATGCTCTCCATGCGAGAGTGATCCCCGTGACTGTTACCAAAAAGCTTGCGGGCATTTCGGATGCTTTCCTTGCGGAAGTGATCCCTGTTATACAAAAAGCCTTCGGGCGTTTCGGATGCTTTCCTTGCGGAAGTGATCCCTGTTATACAAAAAGCCTTCGGGCGTTTCGGATGCTTTCCTTGCGGAAGTGATCCCTGTTATACAAAAAGCCTTCGGGCGTTTCGGATGCTTTCCTTGCGGAAGTGATCCCTGTTACACAAAAAGCCTGGGGTCGTTTCGGATGCTTCCCTAGCGGAAGTGATCCCTGTACTTCTTGTCCTGAGTTCCTGGGTTGGGGTAGGGTTGAGCGTGCGCACGGCAAGAGGGTCTGATCCCCCTCGAACCGTAAGGCGTGAACCCTTCGTGTCACACTTGTCTTGTCTTGTCCCGTCCTGTTTGTCCTGTCTTGTCCCGTCACGTCCCGTCTTGTCTTGACACCTGTAGGTTAGTCCCCGTAGTCGGTAGCACACGCTACGACTACTACTTGTCCCGTTTTACTGTCCTGCTGCGTTACTTCCTGTCGTGTTACTCTGTTATAACCACAGCATGCTAATCAACTAGTAAACTGTTGTGTAAAAGAACCTCAGCATGTTAATCAACCAGTAAACCGTTGTTTAAAGTTCGGTGCACTTGCAGTGAAGTCTAACCCTTCTTGTAGACTTTACCTGACGTACAGTTCCTTTTTCTTGGGTGCTGTACGTCAGGTGCTCAGCCAGAGTTCGTGGACGAGGCAGACGCACTGGAGCACGAGGAGCCGAGGACGTTGATCCAGAGTTCGTGCCTGACGAGGATCAGACCTTGAGGTCTTTTAGCCGCCACTTTCAGAGGTTTTTAGGTTTGTTTTTAAAATTTTTGTTGCCACGCTTAGGCTTCTTTTTAGACTTTGTACTTGTCGGATATTATATCTCTAATTTAATGATTGCATCTTCCTTTCCGTACTTTCTGTTGTTTCGAACTATAATAATGCAAGAACCTGAAGCAATTTTTCAAATGGTACCTCTACAGACGCTTATTGGGTCCGAGCTTCTAAAGCTCTGGCCTAAGCGGGCCTCGTCACGTTCCTCTTCCGTCCATTTTGGGAAGCGGGGCGTGACAGGTTTTAGTGGTGGCCCATGCAGGTCTTGCAAAAGTTCGGAACAATAAAAGTACCGCATTCATTTAATATCCACGTACAAGTCTGAATTAGTTTCCCAGTCTTAGTTAGTGGGAAGACTTAGGTAGACGTCCCAGGTTTGATTGTCAGACACCTTAGTTAAGATTTAGCCGTACCCGTCTTAGGATATTCTAGTAGCCTCTCCCTCTCTAGCTCTGACCAAATTAGATTTCTAGAGCCCTTCTGTTAGTCGTTCGCTCGGGTCTATCGACTTTGGGCCCAGCGGAACATAGCCTTGATTCTCTTAGGAACCTTATCTTTAGATCCCGAATATAGACCCGCTCATTAGGAAGTCTTAGGAGCTGAGTTATCCTAATCCTTAGACGACCCGATGATTAGGACCCCTGACTTCTAGCGTCTCTCTGATCATTACACTTCTGCGTTATCGATCGTAGGGTCCCATCGTAGCCTCCTTGCGTCTTATTCTATGTGTAACAATCATGCGATCATTTTCCTTTCTCCCGATTCTCGTGATCGTTTCCGGACGATTATCGTTGATCCTTCGAATCCCTTCCTTGACCAATTCTGCTTCCTTTAAAAGTATTTTCGAAATTTATTATTAAGTCTTTCTCTCAGCCTAATTTTTTTTTGAAAATCCCTATAATATATATTTCAAAATTCTTGTTTTTTTCGATTGAATTAAAATTCTTTCACTAACCTTGAAACCTCCTTAGTCGTAAAATTATTTTACTATCTCGTACCTATTTTCAAAACGGCATCTTTTTGTGTTTCGGTTTTAGACCTTGTTATCAATTCTATAATCCAATATATATATAAGCTACTTTTCTAAACTACAAAATTTTATTGCAAATCATTTACCGTACATATTTTTTTAAAATATTTTCTAAACTAGAGGGAACACCAATTATTTTCTTATTATTATTACATCAGTTCTATGTTCTTCGTGACCATATTTCAAAATCCTCGTGTAAACTTATTCTCGTTTGCAAAACAAACCGTTTCTCACCCTACCCATCCTTCTTTCGTCTTACCTTTTTCCAAAAAATTTAATTTGCTACATCTGCTCACTTTCAAGTATATAAATATATATATTTTAAAAGGTATATGTTACCATATTTTGCGTAAAATCCTTCTTTCATCGTTGAATCATTGTTAGATCATTTTTCGTTCCATCCAACCAACTATCTCCTTACCCCGCCTTATTTGAACTCGTTCACCCCGATCTTAGTTCGTTTCTCTTTTGGTCTAGTCTTCCCTTCTATTGTTTAGACAATTGTGCCTGTAGATAACTATGTCATCTCTAGTGAGTAGTGGGCTCTTCGGTAGGTGATGTCGTCGTAGTGCACGAGTATAGATAGAGTGTGTAGACCTGTATGAGGGTGTCATCTTTAGGATCCTGATAGTTGCCTTTTTGTGTCTTGAATGTGTAATCAGTGTTAACCATGATATGATTGAAAATGTTTGAATGACGATATTCATACGTATATGAATAGGGTCATAGCAGGCAACTTCCTTAGACGTACTTTTTCGCGATTATAGAATAGTTTAATTTTGACTGAATGTGATTGTATCAAACTTTGTTTTTCTTTTAAAACCAAATCTTTAAAGTTTTTGGAACCAGCTCACAAGATCACAGATCAATTATCCTTCCTCATCCATTACCACGACTCCACACGTTTTTCCAAATGTTTTAAAAATGTGTCACTGGTTTTAAGTTTCCCTTTCTATTCTCTCCCTCTCCATTTAGAAATGTTATGTTATGGTTGCTATAGTTTTGGGACTAGCTATTATTGTTGTAGGATTTGGTTTGCGAGTAGGCTCAGGGAGAGAAGAGATTTGTTATAGAAATGAATATCTGATTTTGGAACAATAGGATATTGGAATAGATTCCTTCCGGATGAAAGGAATGGGCTGTCCAAGACTTATTTATAAAACCGAAGTGTGGCGGACTCGATGGAGAATTCTGGTTGAATGATATTATATGCGTGAAGATGAGAACTTAGCAGATTTGAGGCTTAGACGAATGGTAGATAGGGATGGCTACGGAGTATGGTAGGAGTTAGGGTGATCTTGAGGTTGAGTGGAGCTTTTATTAAGCATCGAGACTTGATTGTTGAGTTGACGTGAGGAGACATTGGGAGTAACACGACGTGTTGAGACAAATGGATTGTTAGGTTGTCAAGATTTAATATTGGTTGAAAATAATTATAATGAGTAAGAGGAGATGAGATTTTTGATAGTTCAATTATTTGGCGGATAAATTTACGGGAAGATATGACACGGAATGTATTGAGGACACGACGATTATTGAATCGTGAAAAGGTGTTGAAAGATTGACTGAGTTTTTTTGTCTTGGATTGGTGACCGACTAGGAAATTATTTTAGCAATTGATAAATTTTGGTAGAGATTGAAAAATTTAAAGATGATATCGAGCGATGATGTTTAGTGGAGTGGTATGGTATGAGAAAATGGTTATTATTCTTTTGTGAGAATTTGGAATTGGAAATTTGAACGGTAGTGATGAGAGTGATAGGCTTCGGTACTTATAGATATTACTATTATTATTAATATTATGAGTGATTCCGAGGACGGAATCATTTCTAAGGTGGGTAGAATGTAACGGCCGCTTTCCGACCGTTCGTATTTTCTGTGTGCACGTGCCCTATCGTGCACGTGTTTTATTTGATTATTTCTGGATTCCGAATTTTGCGATGAGATGTGCCGTTGCGATCGTTTTGGGGCGTTGAATTTTATTGTAATTATCGGGAACGCCGATTCACGGCTCGTTTTCTTGCAAAACGACTTTGAACGATAGGGGCGTTTTAGTCATTTGACTCGAAACGCCGTTTCCAATTTTACGTAAATTCTTGGTAGGCTTTACGCAAGATCAGGCTCCGTAGATCTGTGCCTCTCGTCTCCACGATCGCCCCGGTATTTTCAGATTATTTTTCTGACGCCCGGATTGAAAGATATCGCTCGGAGAAATCTCTACCGTTGATTTGCCCAGTCAGATTCAAAATTCGAATTGTTAGCCAGATCTGGCTAATTATCTTATTTAAATCGTTTTAAATCCTTCCTAAACTGTTTCCTATTTGTCCCTAGACTTACCCCAAATTGTACACCCTCTTAACCCAATATCCCCTCTTTTAACCTAAATCATATAGTTATTTATCAACCCTTATTATTATTATATAATAATCTAACCCTAACCCTAATCTAACCCTAACCCAAAACGCAGCCGTCGGCCTCCTAAAAACCCCAATCACCAATATCCTCTCTCTCCCCGATATCCCACCCTCACGGCGAGCGCCGACCGCCGCGCCTCCCTCCGGCGCCCCCTCGCGACCGACCAAACCCCCGATCTCCTTCCTCCCTCTCCTCCTCGCCCTACCTCCGGCCTCCCTCACGCTCCACCGCCTCCCCTTTCCGAGCGAAGCCACCCGTCGCCGCGACCTCGGCCCTCAACCCCGACACCGGCCCCCACGGAGTCCCGATCGCCCGCTCGCGCCGCCTCTTTCAGCCTCGCCGCTGGCGCATCTCGATCGCTCGATTCCCCCGTGAGGCCCTTCAACCGAGGTCCCCGATCGACGCTGCTCCGGCGTCCCGAGCCCGAATGCCGATCCGCCGCCTCTCCTGCTCAACGCCTTCCTCCGTCGCGATCCACTCGCCCCATCGCGATTCGCGCCGCCGTGATGCCCCTCCTCCCGATCCGCCACCACGCTACTCCGATAACGGTCCCAGCCGCCTGATCCCGCCGCTCCAGTGACCCCGCCATGGTCCTCCGGCCGTCGCGACGCCGCCTACACCGCTGTAGCATCCCGATCGCGCCGCCTCCCCGTGGCCCCTTCATCGCCGCAGCGCCCCCATCCGCATCTCCTCTCCGGCCGCCTCTCTCGGCCGCCCCGCCTTCACGCAGACCCTGCGCCGCCGTCACGCGGCGACCCACGCAGCCGCCGTCTCCCCGTGCAGCGCGCAGCCCCGCCGCACCGCGATCCGCTACGCCGCCTCCACGGCTCTACTTCCGATGCGCTCCCCGCATCTTCCCTCATCCTCCAGCCACAGCGCGCCGTTTCCATCGCGCGCGGAGCCCGACTGTCGTCGGTGGCCTCACAGATCCGGCCAAGCACCCCTAGGCCAGAGGTGCCCCGCAACGACTGCTAGGCCGATCGGCCCTTGGACTCGCGTTCCAACGGGTTATCATCGTCGTTACGCCCCGTAGCTTGCTGTTCTTACCGTCAGACTGACCGTGCTTGTCGCCCGGACGAGTCTCACTACGCTACCCGTAGTCGAGACGCCGTTGACGCCACAGATCTTCCCGTTGACAGCCGCCCATTCCTTTGCTCCACCCACGTCAGCCCCGTGCATGTCACAGATTCCGCGGCCTCCTGTCGTCGCGACTCGTTCCTGTTGCCGTAGGCGTTTTCGTTGCCGGGACTCGCATCCGAAACGATCTCGATATCGTACCCGCAACCGTTACGATCCTGAGGCGATCTAGAGATGATCTCCACTACGCTACCCGCAGTCGGGGACACGAGCACTGCTACCGTCTCCAGACCCGACGCCAGATTCACGGTTAATCATCATTCAGGTTGGTACCCCGAACTCGTAGCAACCCACACCATAGTATAATCAAACCCTAAACTAAAACTGGACAACTCAAACTAAATTTAATTTCAGCACCAGTAAAACGCTGCTCACCGTAGAAGTCGACCATCGGACAAATTTTCTGTGCACATAGGGTAGTGGTCGATTTAGGTTGATAAAACGTCAAAATTCTGATGATTGACAAATAGGATAGTCCTGATAACCTAGAAATGAACCTAAATAGGATTTACTGAAAACGCGACCGGACACCGTCGCCATGACCTGTTTCAGACGGACTTCTGCGGACGAGACGCTTGGACGAGACGCCCCAGACAGACGACACACTCGCCACCGCAGGCAAGTGTACTCACTTGCGATTTGACTGTGCCTTAGTTCTAGTTGTAGAACTATTAGATTGTGTGTGATGAGAACCGGACGTGAAATGATAGCTTCCAGGACGACCCGTGACGGCTCAGACTTGACGACAAAGTCTGAGCCTGATGACAATGAACTGCTGACAACATAGGACTATCTTGTGTGTGCGTGCGTGTGGACACCTTAGAATAACTTTCCCTACACTTGTCATGTCGTGTCCTGTCACACAAAAAGCCTTCGGGCGTTTCGGATGCTTCCCTCTGCGGAAGTGATCCCCGTGATACAAAAAGCCTTCGGGCGTTTCGGATGCTCTCCATGCGAGAGTGATCCCCGTGACTGTTACCAAAAAGCCTGCGGGCGTTTCGGATGCTTTCCTTGTGGAAGTGATCCCTGTTATACAAAAAGCCTTCGGGCGTTTCGGATGCTTTCCTTGCGGAAGTGATCCCTGTTATACAAAAAGCCTTCGGGCGTTTCGGATGCTTTCCTTGCGGAAGTGATCACTGTTACACAAAAAGCCTGCGGGCGTTTCGGATGCTTCCCTAGCGGAAGTGATCCCTGTACTTCTTGTCCTGAGTTCCTGGGTTGGGGTAGGGTTGAGCGTGCGCACGGCAAGAGGGTTTGATCCCCCTCGAACCGTAAGGCGTGAACCCTTCGTGTCACACTTGTCTTGTCTTGTCCCGTCCTGTTTGTCCTGTCTTGTCCCGTCACGTCCCGTCTTGTCTTGACACCTGTAGGTTAGTCCCCGTAGTCGGTAGCACACGCTACGACTACTACTTGTCCCGTTTTACTGTCCTGCTGCGTTACTTCCTGTCGTGTTACTCTGTTATAACCACAACATGCTAATCAACCAGTAAACTGTTGTGTAAAAGAACCTCAGCATGTTAATCAACCAGTAAACCGTTGTTTAAAGTTCGGTGCACTTGCAGTGAAGTCTAACCCTTCTTGTATACTTTACCTGACGTACAGTTCCTTTTTCTTGGGTGTTGTACGTCAGGTGCTCAGCCAGAGTTCGTGGACGAGGCAGACGCACTGGAGCACGAGGAGCCGAGGACGTTGATCCAGAGTTCGTGCCTGACGAGGATCAGACCTTGAGGTCTTTTAGCCGCCACTTTCAGAGGTTTTTAGGTTTGTTTTTAAAATTTTTGTTGCCACGCTTAGGCTTCTTTTTAGACTTTGTACTTGTCGGATATTATATCTCTAATTTAATGATTGCATCTTCCTTTCCGTACTTTCTGTTGTTTCGAACTATAATAATGCAAGAACCTGAAGCAATTTTTCAAATGGTACCTCTACAGACGCTTATTGGGTCCGAGCTTCTAAAGCTCTGGCCTAAGCGGGCCTCGTCACGTTCCTCTTCCGTCCATTTTGGGAAGCGGGGCGTGACACGATTGAATGATGATGTTGATCCTAATACTAGCTTGCCTATGCTAGGGTTTGCAAGAGATTGGACCCAAACCTAGGCTAGCTATAGACCGGCAACAGCGCGAGAGCGTGAGCTAGGTTTTACATTCAGTTGCAACTAGTTCATCCGAAATTCTACCCTAGCAATTATGATACCAATGAATCATATTGAAGAGATACGGTGAGTAGCGGGGATTCCCTATTCCATAAGCGTCTTTATTTGATTTTATATCTCCATACTTTGTCTGACGATTGTGACAGGATCGCCGCAAGGCAAATTCCCTCTTTTCTGTTCCTATAGCCAGGTTGTTCGGAGAAGGCACTGTCATACGTCCTCCCTGTGTTCAATACCCGTTCGCCGCTACACCGTGCGCTTGCGGTAAAACTACACGGTCGCTCTTTTGGGTGTACGCCCGGGGCGCGATCAATGTCGTGTGATGTGATTTTTATTTTTATTCTTATTTTCAGTTTCGTTTGTGTGATTTTCTTGCCTTTCGTGTCTTTTTGTGTCTTTGCATATTCCCCCACATATTCATTGCCCTCCGGTATTTAATTCTTTTGCATTGATGGCAATGCAAGTTTTAGCTTGGGGGAGTCACACTTTGTGCGTCATTTGAGTCTTTCTTTTTTGTTTTTGAGTCCTTTTCATCGTGTTTTTATTTTTATTTTTCTTTTCTTCTTTTTCATCTCCTTCTCCTAGAGATGAACCCTATGATGAATTGCCAGAAAATCACACACACCTAGTATGGAATCGATAATCACATTCACTAACCCTAGGATATCGAGTCATCTTGCATTTCATGCATCGTGGGTCCACTTAGCTTTTTTGTGAGTCGTGCGTCATGCCTAGCTGTTTGGTGTGCTTCTACTTTGTGATTTTATTTTATATACCTGTCTAGGGATGACCCCTAGATTATCATGCTTCGATTCGAATGTGCGGTATTTTCCTCTCTTATCTGCTTCTGTATACATGAATATATATATATCGTATGCTTCATTTCGCATGTGTCGGGATTCCACAGTTAGGACTAGGATAACCCATTTAGCCTACGCTCTGATTAGGGAAATATCTCCCTTTCCTAAGTGTCTAGAATCCGACTTCTTTTTTGTTTTACTTGGTGCAAATCCCCTCGTCGTGTACCGTTCTCCCACTTGGGAGAGTACACATGTGTGTACCGTTCTCCCAGTTAGGACCCTGTGAACCCTCGAGACTAGTTCACATCCTTGCCACGTGACGTGTGTTTATATTTCATATGTTCTCGCACGTCTTCTTTTGTGTTTTTCCGTTGTTTTCCGCCGTTTCGTGTCCGTTTTCTCGTGTTTTCTCGTTTTCTTTCACTTCTCTTTGTTTTTGTGTGTTTTCAGAAGATTGCCCGCATAGGGGACATATAACGAAGATATCATAAGTCCCTGGAGCAACGGGAGGAGTCACGCGTGATCCAGTGGGTCAAACGACAAAGATAGCATCTTTCAGCCCCTCACCCGACCGATTGGTCACTTCCAACCGATCGGGTGATGCACGCGTGCACCACCCAGACACAAGATGGAACGGTCAGAAAGTCAACCGGTCGGTTCAGAGACCGGTTCACACGTCCCAACTCTCTGGGATTTGATGTTGAATGCTAACCGATCGGGTGACCTTCACCCGATCGGTTCATCTGTAGCCAATTCTCCGAAGCCAAGACACTAAGAGCTCAACCGACCGGTTCAACCGACGGCGCGAAGATCCAACCGGTCAGCTTCAACCCTCAACCGACCGTGCCGTATGACCGTGTGAAGTCCCATGCTGAGCTGCCAAAGAACGAAGCAGATCACCCGATCGGTTGACTTTTCAACCGATCGGGTGATATCGTTTTCTATATATAGGACCCCTAGGTTTTCCAAAAACGGGAGTTGTTATTTTTTGCTGTTTTTTCTCTCTCTTGATGGCTGTAATTTTCTAGATATTTGTAAGTTGTCTGATCTTTACCAAACTTTAATATAGTATTATTTGCATTGCTCTTACTGCTTTTCAATCGCTTGATCATGTTTTTAACTGTTGATTTTGATTTAGATCGCTTTTTAGTAAATATGTGTGAGTAGTTCCCTAATCTGAGATTTTGGTGGAAACCCCTTCGTGGGTTCTCCCTGATGCGTCCATAGGACTAGGAAATCGATAGGGATTAGGAATCTACCTGTTACACGGGGTGTTTTATTGTCATCGGTGGGAAAAAGACCGCCTTTGACCATTGGGCCAAGGGGGAATAAACTTGGCGGTTGACTCCCTAGCCATAGCTCACGCTCTTAGCGTAGACGTCGAAGCCTAGCACGCGGGAGCGGCAGGATGAGATGTTGGGAGTTATTGTTGCGTGCTTAGTGCTCCTGGAGTCGGTCAGTGTTAATGGACATGGGAATGCCCACTGACCGAACTCTGGAAGTCCGTCGTATCATCCTGGGCACCGACCGGAATATCGGGCCCATGGGACGCTGGTACCACTCTTAGAGGCAACGTCTCACCATTAGACCCTAATTCCGATCGTTATCCTTCACGTAGGCCGTATCGGTGAGAATCGCACGATAGGGTGGAAACCGAAGTCCCGGGTTTTCCATTTATATTGTTTATCCCTCGTATTCTATTTTCTGTGACAACCCATCATCCGATTCGGGTTAGCTCGCCCATGGGGTGAAGCTGATCCTTCTTGACACAAGCACAACCACGCCTCCCTGAGTTTGACCCCCAAGCCACACTACAACACCGTGCGCTTGCGGTTATAAATATTTAAATCTCACGCCCCCAATTATATATTGCACACATCTGACGCACAACCGCGGGGGACGTCACCACGTGATAATTTTCGCATTCTATTTTTTTATTTTTACTTTTACTATTTGTTTTTATCTGGCTTTATACCATACGTGCTTCACGGGTGTTTCTTGATTTTTCATGCACATGAACTCTAGAAGTCTTGACGACTTAGTTCCTCTAGATCCAGAGATAAACGCCACCGTGAGGCATTTGAACGCAGAGAGAATAAGAAGAAGAAGAAGAAGGGAAGAGATTGCCGCCAACATGGGAGAAAATACGCCTCCACAGAAGTCCTTGCTTGAGTACTCGATGCCGTCCATCGGGTCCACGTCCAAGATCCAGCCTCCGGCCATTACAGCCGGAAATTTCGAGCTAAAGCCGTCGTTGGTGACTTGGATCCAACATGACCAGTTTCAGGAGCTCCTTTGGAGAGCACAATCGAGCACTTGGACTTATTTCTGGAGAAGTACGACACCTTCAGAATCAACGGTGTGTCAACTGAAGCCATTCGGTTGAGATTGTTCCCCTTCTCTCTGCAGGACAAAGCAAAACAATGGCTAAAGGGGAATGACCCCAATACATTTATGACTTGGGAGAAGCTGTCTAATGCCTTCCTGAACAAGTTCTTTCCCCCGAGGGAAGACAATGAAGCCGAGGAGTGAGATCTCCTCCTTCTCCCAAGCCAGCCACGAATCCTTGCATGAGGCATGGATGAGGTTTAAAGAGATGCAAAGAAAATGCCCTCACCATGAGCTCCACAGATGGAAGATCATCAACTTATTCTACAATGGGCTGAGGGATGACCTAAAGTCCTCAATGGATGCCATGGCTGGAGGGTCCTTCATGTCAAGGAATGAGGTAGACACCGGAGAGATTCTGGAAAATATGGCGTCAAATAATGAAAGGTGGAGCGACGAATGCGCCACACCTAGATTTGGAGGAATGCACCGGGTGGAAGAAGTAGATAAACTGTTTAGCAAATTTGATTTGCTTTCCACCTAGATCTCTACATTCATGGTAGGAGCAGGCGGCTCCAACACTCAGCAAGTGGCAGTGGTAGAAGCTGAAGTCTTGGGAGACTTTGATGGTGGAGATATCTCGGCACCGGTGGATCAAGCGAGTGCTCTTTTCTACAACCCTATGGGTAATGCACCTTATCCGCTAAGGACAAGATCGAATCCGGCATATTCTCCTAACAACCAGAACCACCCAAACTTCAGCTACAGGGCACCATACCAGTAGCCCCAACAACCTCAGCAGCAGTTATATCAGCCCCCTTGGCAGCAGCAGCTGTATACCAGCAGCCCTAACAACCTCAGCAGCAGACGTATCAGCAATACCCCTAGGAATCAGTAGCCCCCGCCCCAACAGCAACAATTCCATCAGCAACGGGTGATCTCTTCGGTCGAGAGTCTCTTGACTCAGTATATATCAAATCAGGAGAAGATCAACTTACAGCTACAGATTGGGCAGAAGACTTTGGCCGATCAGGTGACCCAGCTGGGGTTGCAAGTTGCCAATCTTCAGAAAGCACAAGGCAACTACCGGGCCAACCAGAGGTGAACCCAAGGGGACCTAACCAAACATTAGCCTTGACACATGGTCAAGCAAATGTGTCTGCAATAGTCTTGAGGAGTGGTATGCAAATTTCGACGCGAGAGGCCGTGAAAGAACCAGAAGAACCATTGGTCGAGGAGAGACCAAACTGAAGGCAAATGGCGATGGAGCTTCGGCGTCGGACCCCACAACTCTGAAGGAAGTTTCTGGAGAAAAGAAGAAAAATGAGGAGGAAAACTCGAGAGTCTTCAGGCCTACAGTTCCCCCAAAGGCTTGCCCAAGCAAAAATCGATAAGAAGTACGGCAAGTTTTTCGAGATGGTGAAGGACTTGAGTCTACAAATCCCATTTCTGGAGGCGATAAAGACCATCCCCTCATATGCAAAATTCCTGAAGGATTCAGTTACAAAGGGGATGAGGAAAGAAAAAGCTGTCCTCACGGTAGAGTGCAACGCTTTAATTCAATGAGCAAATCCCCCAAAACTGAAGGACCCCTGGAGTTTTTCTATCCCATGCTTAATATGGGAATTGAAAATCAATCGAGCGCTTGTTGACTTGGGAGCAAGCATTAGTCTGATGCCTCTGTCTTTATACAAGAGGATAAATATGAGCGACCTTGAACCCACCGAGATGACTCTGCAGTTGGCAGATAGATCAGTTAATTACCCAGTGGGGGTAGTGGATGACCTGCCGGTCAATGTCAGCGGTGTGCATGTGCCAGTCGATTTCGTAGTTATGGACATGCCAGAGGACAATCACACCCCGATTATCCTTGGGAGGCCCTTCATGGCTACCGCAGGCGTACTCATTGACGTGAAGAAAAGGAAGCTGTCCCTGAATGTGGGAGATCAGAAAGTTAAGTTTGACTTAGCTTTGTCAATGAAGTCTCTACCGGAGGAACAAAGATGCAATCTGCTGGAGGTTGAGGAAGAAAGAATTGTTGAGGCTGGATATTGGGAAGTTCTCTCAAGGAACCCCCCCAATGGCTTGGAGGGCCTTGGGGAGCACATTGGGTTGGAAAGAAGTAGTAGTAGTAGAAGTATGCATCCACGGGACGACTCCCCTGGATTCAAGAAAGTTGCTCTGAAAAAGAGCAAGAGAAAAGAGCCTCTGGAGCTCACAGCTGATGAAGTCCGGATCCTTAGAAGAGTGGCAGTTAACGCCAACATGAGGGAAAAGGCCCCAAACGACATCAGCGGGAGAATCATTGAGACAATTCACCATTCACCTCTGTCAACACCAAGGGCCACTGCTCCAAAAGCTGAAAGGATGCCGATCATTGGGTATCACCTGCAACAACCCCCCTGAAAATCATATACCGAGAGTCGAGCAAACGACTTTAAACAACAACGCTTCATGGGAGGCAACCCATGTTCTAAACTTTTGTAGTTATTTATAGGAATAGTTTGCTAGTTCTAGGGAATAAATTCTACTATGGGGATTTTTCGTTGGGTGACTTAGATGATTTTTGTATTTGTGAAGGAAATTACCTCCACCCGATCGGTTCTTGCATCAACCGATCGAGTGGCCAGTATCAGAAGATGGCAGTATCTGAACATAAGTCAACCGATCGGGTGGCACATGCGGATGATTGAGTGATGACTACAGAGCTCTCGGCAATTTTGGTGAAAACCCATCCGATCGGTTGAATTGAAGCTATGATCAGGTGGCAGACTGGGTGGAGAGTGCAGAGCTCTCGGGAAATTTGTGAAGCGATCAACCGATCGGGTGAACTCTCACCCGATCGATTCACCCGTAGCTGCTTTCCAACACGAGATTTTCGAAATCGACCGACCCGATCGGGTGAAATCTCATCCGATCGGTTCTCCTAACTCTATAAATACCCCCTCCAACTGATTTCATTTTGCCCGATCTCTCCTTTTCTATTCCGAACGGTTCATCTTCCTCCTCTCTCAAACGATCTCCTCTCTCACTTCGACCACTCCTAATTTCACTCCCACACTTCCTCCATTTCTCTCCAACCATCAATCCCCTCCCATCTACCACACTTCATCCCTAAATTCTCCCAAACCCTAGCCCTAGCCCCGTGATTTTCGAAAATTCACCTCTTGTTGGATTGAAGTGCGGCGGCTTCACATACTCCCCCATTGCATGGTGTATGACCTTTTTGCGAGCAAGGAATTGCCTCGATACTGGGTACACTCGCTCCTGAGCTTTACATTTACGTTACCCTAGTATTAGCATTTTGCTCCATCGTCGTTGATTGTTTGCATTCATATAATCCTGCATACCACATTACACCGCCACACAATCATGGCTAACGACAGGGACAAGGGTAAGCTGATCATGCATGAAGAGGAGCTGTCTCGCAAGAGACACAAATCCAAGTTCACCGCGTGCACGTGCTCCTCCTTCCCAACCTACCCGACCACTACCCCAACCCATCATTCCTGTGGCGGACCCACTGATGGGCCCACAGGGAATTCGCTTCATGAGTCTAGAACATAAAGATTTTTATACTCGACTCGACCATTATGATCCCACTTAGCCACTAAGTTTGCCCATAGTCAAACCCTTATCGATCTCGGAGTTTTCTCCGGGGTCGAGTCTTTATTTACAAACTTAGGTTTGCTAGGTTTCTTAAACTGCCATGCACGATCCTATCCCTCACTCACCCTTGAATTTCTATTTACAATCAAAACCGAGGATGAGTTTATTATCGATTTTTGCCTTAGGAACCAAAATTTCCGTACCCATGTGAAAACAATCAACAACATTTTTGGTTTCCCAATTCTTGAGCGCAACCTCCTCCAACATGAATTTCATCGCGACTTCGATGTCGATCATTTTCTATTTATTTTTTATTTTCTACATTTTTCTATTTTTCGTCTTCTGTGTCTTTAATATTTATCATCTTTGTGCGTCGGTGCGTACTTCCCTCCCATTCTCATTGCCCTCCCGTATTCACTATTATTGCATTGAGGGCAATGCAAGATTCAGCTTGGGGGAGTCACACTTTGTGCATCAGTTATGTCTTTTTCATCGCTTTTGAGTCATTTTCATCGCGTTTTTCTTTTTCTTTCCTTCTTTTTTTATTCTCCCTCTCCTAGGATGACCCCACATGATGAACTGCCCACATATGAACTGCCACGGAACCACACACACTTAGCGTAGTTACGATAATCACTTTCACTAACCATAGGAAGCCGAGTCCTATTGCATTTCATGCTTCGTGGGTTCACTTTACTTTTGTGTGAGTTATTTGTCGTAACTAGCTGTTTGGTGTGCTTCTACATTGTGATTCTGATTTATATATCTGTCCTTGGTTGACCCCTAGACTATCATACTTCAATTCTGAATATGCGGTATTTCGCCTCCACTGTCTGCTTCTTTATGTATGAATTATATATTTACGCTTCAATTCGCATGCGTCGGGACTCTACTAATAGGACTAGGATAACCTATTTTGCTTATGCTCTGATTCATGAGAAAAATTTTCTTTTGCCCAAGTATTTAGAATTCGAATTCTTTTGTATTTTACTTGGTGCAAATCCCCTCGTCGTGTACCGTTCTCCCACTTGGGAGAGTACACAAAAATATAGCCCAAATTTCAAAAATCCAAAAAAAGGAGAGAGAGGAAAAATTCAAAAAGAAAAAAGAAAAAAAGAGAAAAAAGATATGTATAGCCAAAAATCCAAAAAAATACAAATACCCAAAACCCAAAAAATTTCCGTTGTGAATATCATTCCTATCCACCGTGAATAAAGGGAAGACGAGAATTTGCGCCAAGTGTTCTACTCCACACCTTCTCAACATCCTTCGTTTTCAAACACACTTGGCATAGGAATTTTCTAGCGATTATCTAGGCAATAGTGCAGTGATCTTCTACTTCCTAGCAGTGGTGTCCCCGATACACGATATGCTTCTATTCCTACTCTATTCTCATGCATGCTTGAGCTATTTTTCACGGCTTATTCGAATTGAATTGATATTTGGGTCATTCCTTGGGTGTGTGTATATGGAGCTTTATTGCATAATTTAGATAGTAACACTGTCTGCTAGCTCACGACCTCACTCACTCACGCTTCACCGTATGGACCCACGACACTTGTATGGACTCATATTCCTGGGTTTACTGATGTGTTTATCGCATGCTTGCTAGTGGGGTGAGTTAGTTTTTGTTGCCTCTGACGGGTGATCAAGGAATTTGCTTTCTCTTTCTGTTTCTTCCTTTCTATTTTTTCCTCCGAGCTCCTACTCTCACTCGTCTTCCTCGAGGACGAGGAAGGGTTCAGCTTGGGGGATTTTGACGTGTGTTTATATTTTATATATTCACGCACGTCTTCTTTGTGATTTTCTGTTGCTTTCCATTGTTTCGTATCCACTCTTTTGTGTTTTTTGTATCTTTTCACTTTCTTTGTGTTTCTGTGCCGTTGCAGGAGATTGCCAGCGCTGGGGACATATAAATCAGATATAATGAGTCCCCGGAGCTACCGGAGGTGACATGCGCGATCCCGAGGGCCAAATGTCAAAGAATATCATATTTCAGCCCTCAACCGATCGGGTAGACAGACTCACCCAATCGGTTCGTGCATGCGTATCCGACCCGATCTGGAGCAGTAGTGAAGAAGATCCCACCCGATGGGTTCAGTGATCGGGTGGAGCCACAGTCCTCTCTGTTTTTGGAGCTGCTTCCCAACTGGTCATTCGACCCGATCGGTTCAGTGATCGGGTAGAGCCGTAGTGATCTCTGTCTTTTGGAGCTGAATTCCAACCGATCGGGTGAAAACTCACCCGATCGGTTCATCTGTGGCCAAAGTTCCCCAGTTCACGACCCGATGACTCACCCGATCGATTCAGCGATCGGGTGAAGTGTCTGAAGAACTGAAGGCCAAGTCAACCACCGACTCACCCGATCGATTGTTGCCTCAACCGATCAGGTGGTCGTGTATTCTATATATAGCCCTAGGTTTTTCCCTAGAACGGGATCCCCTTTTCTAAAACTGTCTTTTTGGGATTTTTATGGCTGTTGACCGGCGCCCCGCTTGCGTCGCGGCGGCACAGTGTCGTTTACCGCAAGTTTCACGGTTAGTGTAGGGTGCGGGAATATCGAACTCAGGGAGGCGAGGTTGTGCTTGGGTCAGGTAGGACCAAAATCACCCCGAGGGGCGAGCTAGCCCGAATCGGTAGATGGTTGTCACGAAAGGAAATAAAAGGGTATGAACAAAAAGAAAGTAAACCCGGGACTTTGGTTTCCAACCTGACGAGAGACTCTCGCCTATACGGCCTACGGGTATGGATAGCGATCGGGATTAGGGTCTAATGGTGAGACGTTGCCTCTGAAAGTGGTATCGGCGTCCCATGGGCCCGATATTCCGGTCGGTGCCCAGGATGATACACCGGACTTCCCGGATTCGATCAGTGGGCACTCCCGTGTCCATTAACACTGATCGATCCCTGGAGCACTAAGCCCGCAACGATATCTCCCGACGTCTCATCATGCCGCTCCCGCGTGCTAGGATTCGGCGTCTACGCTAAAGGCGTGAGCTATGGCTAGGGAGTCAACCGCCAAGTTTATTCCCCCTTGGCCCAACGGTCAAAGGCGGTCTTTTTCCCGCCGATGACAATGAAACACCCCGCGTAACCGTTAGATTCCTACTCCCCATCGATTTCCTAACCCTACGGACGCATCGGGAAGAGCCCCCGAAGGGGTTTCCACCAAAATCACAGATTTGGGAACTACTCACAAAATTCATGAAAAAGCAATCTAAATGAAATTTAACCGTTGAAATCATAATCGGACAATTGCAATGCGGAAGTAAAGGAGTAATAAAGATAATACTAAAATTTTAGAAAGATCAGAATACTTACAAAAGAGTAACAATTACAGCCGTCACAAGGAAATAAAACAGTAGAAAAACAGCAACTCCCCGTTTCTGGAACCCTAGGGGCTCTATATATAGGCCGTCGCATCAACCGATCGGTTGACAAGTCAACCGATCGGTTGATCCGTTACAAATAATATCAGAAAACGGCGAGTTTTCACCCGATCACATGAACCGATCGGGTGAGTTCTTGAGCGACCGGTTGGATCTTGGAGCGGTCGGGTGAATCGGCCGGTTGAATCGGCCGTGTCTTCAGCTCATCTTCTTCAGCTACAGATGAACCGATCGGGTGAGAGTCACCCGATCGGTTGGAATTCTGCTCGAGAAAACAGAGAACAGCCGCCCGCAGAACCGGTCTGTGAACCGGTCGGGTGACTTCTTTGTGAGCTGCGGGTAGCGACCGGTTGGTGCACGCGTGCATCACCCGATCGGTTGGAGATGACCAACCGACCGGGTGAGGGGCTGAAAGATGAATACTTCGCCGTTTGACCCCCTGGATCACGCGTGACTTCTCCCGTTGCTCCGGGGACTTGGGATATCATCATTAAACGTCCCCTACATGGTCAATCCCATGCAATCATGGACAAACAAAGAAAAGTGAAAGAAAACGGGAAATCATACGAAAACGAATAAGAGACGGCGGAAAAACACGGAGAAACACAAAAGAAAACGTGCGTGAATATATGAAATATAGACGCACGTCAAAATCCCCCAAGCTGAACTCTTCCTCGTCCTCGAGGAAGACGAGTGAGAGTAGGAGCTCGGAAGGGAAAAATAGAGAGGAAGAAAGAAAAAGAAAACTATAAGCCCTAGATCGTCCATCAGAGCCATCAAAATCAAAAACGACACACCTAGCAAGCAAACGCCAAATCACACCACTAAACCTAGGAAAGCGAGTCCAAATAAGTGTCGTGGGTCCACGTAGTGAAGCGCGAGTGAGCGTGGCTGTGTGCTAGCAAATGGTGAAGCTTTCTACGATGTGCAATGAGGCTCGATATACACAAATCCAAGATATGACCCAAATATCGAATCGAATTGAATTAAGCGGCGAATATAAGTTCAAGCATGCATGAGAATAGAGAGAATAGAAGCGTATCATGCATCGGGGACTCCACAACTAGTGGTTAAGGAAATCATGCCACTATAGCCTAGATACTAGCTAAAAGGTTCCCAAGCCAAGTGTTTTCGATAACGACGGGGGTTGAGATGATGTGGAGAAGAACACTCGGTGCAAATTCTCGCCTTCCCTTTATTCTTGGCAAGTATGAAAATATTCACACGGGAATTTTTTTTGGGTTTTGGGTATTTGCATATATTTTTTTGGCTTTTTGGCTATACAATCTTTTTCTTTTTTTTTTCTTTTCTCCCATTTTTTTTTGGATTTTTGGGTTTTTGGCTATACACATGTGTACTCTCCCAAGTGGGAGAACGGTACACGACGAGGGGATTTGCACCAAGTAAAACAAAAAAGAAGTCGAAATCTAAACACTCGGGCAAAGGAGACTATTCTTGCTAAATAGAGCTTAGGCTAAATGGGTTATCCTAGTCCTTAGTTGTGGAATCCCGACGCATGCGAAATGAAGTATACGATATATATATAGCATGCATTAGAAGCAAATACCGCGTATTCAATATCGAAGCATGACAATCTAGGGGTCATTCCTGGACAGGTATATAAAGTAAAATCACAAAGCAGAAGCGCACCAAATGCTAGTCACGACACATGACTCACAAAAAGCTAAGTGGACCCACGATGCGTGGAATGCAAGAGGACTCGAAATCCTAGGGTTAGTGAGTGTGATTATCGATGCAATGCTAGGTGTGTGTGACTTCGTGGCGATTCATCATAGGATTCATTTCTAGGAGAAAGAGCTAAAGAAAGAAGGAAAAAGAAAAAAGAAAAACACGATGGAAAACGACTCAAATAACGTAGAAAGACAACACAAATGACGCACGAAGTGCGACTCCCCCAAGCTGAAACTTGCATTGCCCTCAATGCAATATGAGTGAGTACGGGAGGGCAAGGAAAATGGGGGGAAATACGCACAGACATGAAAAGAAATGAAAACGAGGAAAACACATAGATAAAACTGAAAAAGAAAGAAAAAACAAGATCAAAATCAAACAATACGAAAATAAAAATAAAATAAAATAACACGACATGACACTCAAAAAGTGAAAAACAAACACACACACAAAAATGAGAAAAACAAACAAAACACGACAGCACACCAAAGTAGACTTCCCCCAAGCTAGACCAGAAAGAGCTAGCGAAACGATATGATCAATGAAATCCAGATATGTGCAAGGGGGAGTCAAAAACAAAAGAGGTGAATCTAGAAAGCAGGAGGAGCTGAGTCCTCGTCCTCCTCGGAAGAGGGTGTGGATGGGTGGTCGGGGGAGGCTGGGGGTGTGCTGAGAAGTGGGGGAAGAGGCGAAGTAGTAGGGGCAGTGGTGGTGTGAACAATGGGACGAGTGTCGGTGGTGATGGGTGGTGGTGGTAGGAAGGCGATCAAGGCGGTGGTGAGAGGAATAGAAGTGGAGGAAGTAGGTGCGGTGGTGATGGTAGTGGGAGGTGGTGGGAGGGATCTGGAGCGCACCGGTAATTTCCTCCGGCGCACGTATGGAGTGACGGAGGAGACATGAGGTAGCGTGGGTGCGGTGGAAGTGGTCGGGAGGGGTGAAGTGGATGTTGGGATGGGATGTGAAGAGGGAGGGGAGGAATGTGGTGAGGGGGGTGATGGATGTGGAGAAGTGTGGGTGGGTGGAGGAGAAGATCGCCTGGGTGGTGAAGGTGGAGGTGGTCCGTGGATATGAGTAAGAAGGCGGAGAATGGCGGCCACGTTCCTCTCAAGTGCGAGGAAACGTGGGTGAGTAAGAAAGGAGGATGGTGATGGGTCCGAGGAAACAGAGGACATGGCGAGCTCACGAAGGGCGGCTACCTCCCTCTCAAGTCCTAGACGGGCAGATACCTGACGGCGACCAAAAGACGTAGACTGACGCGAGGCAGAGGTGGTGCCGCCAGGTAAGGTCGAAGAGGTGCTGGCGGCAGTGGTCATGCCAGCACAGGAGACAAGGCCAGAAATGGCCGCAAGGAGGTGCTCAGACGTGATCGGTCCCGGAGCAGAAACGGGACGACTCGGGCCAGCCCCTAAATCTCCCACAGACGCAGGGATATCCTGCTCGCCTAAGTGGGTGGCAGGGGACGGTGATATGCGGGCGTCTGCGGGAAAGAAAGGAAGATTCAACCCAGCTAAGAAATCGAGATCAGGAGGGAAAGTCCAATCTCCCACGAGAGCAAGGGTCATGCGAGCGGGGTTGGGCAGAATGGTGTAAGGGGCTGGGGGTGGCCATAATGAAATATGGAGCGGCCATCCGAGCGGGGCTTGATCATGTGGATGTGCCGCAGGACATCAATATCAAGATGTGAGGGTCCTGCGGCAGCTGGAAGATTATTGGGGATGGTGATATTGAATTGGGCGTGAGAGCATATGATCGTGATGATGCCCCCACAACAGAACTTCCCCTTCCCAGCCCGGCTGATCTCGAGTAGCTTGTAAACAAGCCAATCGCTACTATGGATGGGGACGGTAGGGGCTATGAAGCTGACTCCATCATTATCCCGGACATAAGGAAAAGTCATGGCCCAAAGGATAAAAAGGTCAGGGATAGTCACAGTACCAGACTCGTCCCTAGGAAAGAATGCGGATGAAATGATCCTGTGGGCCAATCTAAACACGGGATGAATGATGGAGGAGGCCTTGGCCCTTCCTCGGGGGTAATCGTGGATCAGCGTGAGGCGGAACCAGAATTGATCGACATCAAACTCGGGCGTGTACCCGTAGTGTCGGATGGCATCATCCCCGAGATTGGGGAAACCAAATATATCATTAATCGTATTTAGATTTGTGGTGACACTACGGTTACGTACCCTGAATCTAATGATCGACCCGGACTCCCAGACGAGTGTAGAGAGGAATTCGAGTGTGAGGGCCGGGTAGGATATGGCATGTGTATTAAGAAAGGCTAACCACCCCAAGTTAGCGAAAAGAGATTCGACCTCGGTGAAGACACCGAGATCGACAAGTGTACGTGCGTGCGGGAACTTGGTGGATAGATGCCCTCGAGCATCAAGCCTACGGTAAAAGTCTTTTTGCTCCTGGTTCCGAAAAATATACCCGTGTGGGCCCAACATTGGGTCCACAGGGGGAATAACAGGTGGAGGAGGGCCAAGTGTAAGTGCTCGTGTACGGGAAGGGGGGCGTGTTTGTTTTCGTCTCTTTCGAGACGGCTCCTCTTCCCTCATGATACCCTTCCCCTTATCCTTATCTTTAGCCATGTGTGTGTGCGGGCAAGAATTAGTGCAAAAATCGTGGATGCACACCAACACAAGCAAACGAGCAAGCACAATAAATAGGGCAAATGTATAAAATAAGCTTAGGAGCGAGTTTACCCAGGCGGAGTGGCGGAGCTTGCTCGTTGATGCCCCACACTGTTCAGCGAGAGTAGCGTGGAGCCGCGACGAACTCCTTCGGCAATAATTTTCGAAATGGGGGTAGTTTGGGGGAAAATTAGGTCAAAATCTCGGAATGGGAGGAAAGAGAGGGTGGAGATGATGGAGGGGTTGATGAAGGAGGTGGAGAGTGGGGATCGGTTGTTGGAGAAGAGGGGGAGACGAAACGACGGCGAGAATTGCGATCGGGCGAGGGCGGAAACGAGCGGGTGTCGGCGGGTATTTATAGGGTTTTGAGTCGAACCGATCGGGTGACTTGTCACCCGATCGGTTGACGGTTGGGTCGAAAATCTTGCCGAAGAGATGCTACAGGCGAACCGATCGGTTGACTTTTCAACCGACCGGTTGGCCGCTCCACACAATTTTCCCGAGAACTTAGGGCTGCTCACCCGGTCAGGTCAACCGATCGCGCTCGAACTCAACCGATCGGTTGATATTCCCCAAAATTTCCCGAGAGTTCTCCCCAGCTCACCCGGTCTGCCACCCGGTCTCTTCATTACTCAACCGATCGGTTCATTCGGGGACAGATCTCGGCATGTATCTGATACATCCCAACCGAACGGGTGAGTTGTCACCCGATCGGTTGGGGCTTGTTTCCTGCAAAAACGAAGAAATTTGCTTAAGTCCCCGAACGGATGTTCTTGTGGCTGATTTTATTTATAAAAATAGATAAAATAAAGTGAAAAATAACGCTAAAAAGTGGGAAAAAGTTTAGAACATGGGTTGCCTCCCATGAAGCGCACTTGTTTAACGTCGTTGGCTCGACGCCCGCAAGAGATGCTCATGGTGGCTGATACGGGTGATGCCCAAATTTCGGCATCTCTTTCTCGTTGGAGCTGGAGGCACTTGGATTAGTCAGTGGCTGGAAAAATACTTGCTCGACTAGCCTCCCTTTGTTCTTGAGATCCGGGGGCTCTTCCTTGGTGTTGGCGCTTCCCGCCATCTTCTTCAGGATTCGGACCTCGTCTTTAGTGAGGTCCGTGAGCTCTTTCCCCGTTCTCCTCACAGGGGGAAACTTGGGGAACCCGGGAGGGGTCGTTCTCGCTGCACTTGGTTTTCCAGCAGCTTCTTTGTCTTCGGGGCCTTCTTCATCTTCAGAATTCCCCAATTCATCGGGGGGGTTTCTCAGGAGAATCTCCCAGGAGCTCTCCTCCACAGCCTTTTCTTCTTCTATCTCAAGCAAATTACACCGGAGGTCATCAGGAGGGTCGGGGTGCTTCATGGATAGTCCCAGGTCAAACTCAACTTTCTCTCCGCTGACGTTCAAGGAGAGTTTTCTGTTCTTCACATCTATAAGAACGCCAGCAGTGGCCATGAAAGGCCGTCCCAGGATAATGGGGGTGTGTGCGTCTTCGGGCATGTCCATGACTACAAAGTCCACAGGCACATGCACCCCTCTCACATTCATGGGGAGATCATCAACAATTCCCACCGGATATTTGACCGACCGGTCAGCTAGTTGTAGGGTCATCCCGGTGGGCTCCAAATCACCCATTCCTATCCTTCTGTACATCGACAAGGGCATCAAGCTAACACTCGCTCCTAGATCGACGAGTGCACGATTAATCTTCACAGCCCCGATCGTGCAAGGGATAGAGAAGCTCCCCGGGTCCTTGAGCTTTGGCGGGTTATCCCTCTGGATAAGAGCGCTACACTCCGCCGTCAACACTACTTTCTCCTTTCTGGACCCTCTAGTCACCAAATCTTTCAAGAATTTTGCATAGGAGGGGATTGTCTCGATTGCCTCCAAGAATGGGATTTGCAGGCTTAGGTCCTTGACCATAGCGAAGAACTTCCCATATTTCTCATCAATTTTCACCTGAGCCAACCGTTGTGGAAATGGCACAACGGGTTTATACACTCTTAGGCTCTCTTCCTTCTTCTTCTTCTCTTCTTCAGACACTCCCTCCGGAGTCATGGGATTTGATGACGAAGCACCGGTGTCGTTTAATTTTTCAGTCGGTCTCTCAACGACCAATGGTGCTTCCGGGTTGCTAGGGGGCACTCTAGTAGGAATTTGTGTCCCGCTTCTCAGAACGATAGCGGACACATTCGCGTGCTCGTGCACGAGTGCCAATGTCTGGGGTGCTCCCCTCAGGTTCACCTCCGGTTGTGGTGGTAATTGGTTTTGTGACCTTGCAAGGTTCGCCACTTGTAACCCCAGCTGGGTTACTTGGTCCGTGAGGGTCCGCTGACCCATTTCCAGCTTCTGGTTGATCCTCTCCTTGTTGGTAATATATTGAGTCAAGAGAGACTCAACCGGAGAGACGGCCCTCTGTTGGCCATACTGCTGCTGCTGCTGGAACGGCTGCTGATTCCTGGGGACGTAGGATTGTTGCTGAGATGGTTGCTGCTGAAACTGACTCTGCTGTGGCCTAGCCGGCTGATATGCTTGTTGCTGCGGCTGCTGAGGCGGCGAGGACTGAAATGGTGGCCGGTAGCTGAAATTCGGGTGGTTCCGGTTGTTGGGAGAGTAGGCCGGGTTGGAATTTGTCCTTGGTGGATATGGCGCATTCCCCGTGGGGTTGTAAAATAGTGCGCTCGCCTGATCCAACGATGGTGAGATGTCACCACCGTCGAATTCCCCAAGGAATTCGGACTCTACCGCAGAAACTTGCTGTGTACCGGCCCCACCGGCTCCTACCATCAGTGCGGAGATCTGGGTCGAAAGCAAGTCGAACTTGCTTGCAAGTTTGTCGACGTCCTCGACTCTGTGTATACCCCCAGTTCTTGGTGTGGCTCTCTCGTCACACCACCGCTCATTGTTGGATGCCATATTTTCCAGAATATTCCCGGCATCTTCCTCGCTTCGAGACATGAAGGAACCCCCAGCCGCGGCGTCCATAGAAGATTTAAGGTCATCCCTCAACCCATTGTAGAACAGATTGATAATCTGCCACTTCGGAAGCTCATGGTGAGGGCATCTTCTTTGCATCTCTTTATATCTCGTCCAAGCTTCATGCAAGGACTCGTGGCTGGCCTGGGAGAAGGAGGAGATCTCACTCCTCAACTTCATGGTCTTCCCCGGAGGAAAGAACTTTGTCAGAAAAGCATTGGAGAGCTTCTCCCAGGTGTTGAAAGTGTTGGGGTCCTTCCCCCTTAACCATTGCTTGCCTTTGTCCCGCAAAGAGAAGGGGAACAGCTTCAGACGGATAGCCTCTGTCGTGACACCATTGATTCGGAAGGTGTCACACTTCTCCAAGAAGGAGTCCAGGTGCTCTATCGGGCTCTCCATGGGTGCACCCGCAAACTGGTCCTGCTGGATCCATGTCACTAGAGACAGCTTCAGCTCAAAGCTTTGGGCCGCAATAGCTGGAGATCGGATGGCGGAAGTTGACTCGATGGAGGGCATCGAGTACTCCAGCAGAGACTTGTGAGGTGGGGTGTTCTCCTCCATGGATTTGGGATCTTCCCTTCTTCGCTTCTCGGCGGCCAAACACCTAAGGGTGGCGTTAATCTCTGGATCGAGGGGAATCAAGTCGTCAAGACTCCTTGAACTCCTGCGCATGAAAAACAACAAACACCCATGAAGCGACAAGTGGGAAAGAAACAGATAAAATAAGAAATAAAAATAAGAAAAACAAATAAGAAAAAGAAAAAAAGAGAATGCGAAAATTATCGCGAGGTAGGGATGTGAACTAGACACGAGGGTTCAAGAGATCCTAAAATATCAAGCACGTTGCCTCCCCGGCAACGGCGCCATAAACTTGACCGGCGCCCCGCTTGCGTCGCGGCGGCGCGGTTTCGTTTACCGCAAGTTTCACGGTTAGTGTAGGGTACGGGAATATCGAACTCAGGGAGGCGAGGTTGTGCTTGGGTCAGGTAGGACCAAAATCACCCCGAGGGGCGAGCTAGCCCGAATCGGTAGATGGTTGTCATGAAAGGAAATAAAAGGGTATGAACAAAAAGAAAGTAAACCCGGGACTTTGGTTTCCAACCCGACGAGAGACTCTCGCCGATACGGCCTACGGGTATGGATAGCGATCGGGATTAGGGTCTAATGGTGAGACGTTGCCTCTGAAAGTGGTACCGGCGTCCCATGGGCCCGATATTCCGGTCGGTGCCCAGGATGATACACCGGACTTCCCGGATTCGATCAGTGGGCACTCCCGTGTCCATTAACACTGATCGATCCCGGGAGCACTAAGCCCGCAACGATATCTCCCGACGTCTCATCATGCCGCTCCCGCGTGCTAGGATTCGGCGTCTACGCTAAAGGCGTGAGCTATGGCTAGGGAGTCAACCGCCAAGTTTATTCCCCCTTGGCCCAACGGTCAAAGGCGGTCTTTTTCCCGCCGATGACAATGAAACACCCCGCGTAACCATTAGATTCCTACTCCCCATCGATTTCCTAACCCTACGGACGCATCGGGAAGATCCCCCGAAGGGGTTTCCACCAAAATCCCAGATTTGGGAACTACTCACAAAAATTCATGAAAAAGCAATCTAAATGAAATTTAACCGTTGAAATCATAATCGGACAATTGCAATGCGGAAGTAAAGGAGTAATAAAGACAATACTAAAATTTTAGAAAGATCTGAATACTTACAAAAGAATAACAATTACAGCCGTCACAAGGAAATAAAACAGTAGAAAAACAGCAACTCCCCGTTTCTGGAACCCTAGGGGCTCTATATATAGGCCGTCGCATCAACCGATCGGTTGACAAGTCAACCGATCGGTTGATCCGTTACAAATAATATCAGAAAACGGCGAGTTTTCACCCGATCACATGAACCGATCGGGTGAGTTCTTGAGCGACCGGTTGGATCTTGGAGCAGTCGGGTGAATCGGCCGGTTGAATCGTCCGTGTCTTCAGCTCATCTTCTTCAGCTACATATGAACCGATCGGGTGAGAGACACCCGATCGGTTGGAATTCTGCTCGAGAAAACAGAGAACAGCCGCCCGCAGAAACGGTCTGTGAACCGGTCGGGTGACTTCTTTGTGAGCTGCGGTAGCGACCGGTTGGTGCACGCGTGCATCACCCGATCGGTTGGAGATGACCAACCAACCGGGTGAGGGGCTGAAAGATGAATACTTCGCCGTTTGACCCCCTGGATCACGCGTGACTTCTCCCGTTGCTCCGGGGACTTGGGATATCATCATTAAACGTCCCCTACATGGTCAATCCCCTGCAATCATGGACAAACAAAGAAAAGTGAAAGAAAACGGGAAATCATACGAAAACGAATAAGTGACGGCGGAAAAACACGGAGAAACACAAAAGAAAACGTGCATGAATATATGAAATATAGACGCACGTCATCTGTGAATTTATTTTGTTTTGTAAGTTCTCTGATTGTCTTGATACTTTGATATTGCGTTCTTAATACTATTTGCTCCATATTTCTATTGCTTGATCTTGATTTTAATGGCTATAATTTGTTATGTTGCTCTTTTTGCAATGAATCATGAGTAGTTCCCTAATCTGGGACAATGGTGGAAGCCCCTTCGTGGGTTCTCCCAATAACGACCATAGGATTAGGGTTTCGATAGGATTTAGGAATTTAGATGGTTATGCGGGGTGTTTCATTGTCATTGGCGAGAGAAAGATTGTCTCCGACCATCGGGCCAAGGGAAAATAAAACGGGAGTTTGATCCCCTAGCCACAGCTCACACCCCTAGCGTAGACATTGAATCCTAGCGCGTGGAAACGGCATGATGAAATGTCGGGAGCAATCGTTACGAGCTTAGTGCTCCCGGAGTCAATCGGTGTTAATGGTCATAAGAATGCCCACTGTTTGAAGCCGGGTAGACCTAGCGTATCATCTTGGGCATCGACCGGAATATCAGGCCCATGGGATGCTAGGTATCATTTTTAGAGGCAACGTCTCACCACTAAACCCTAGAATCTGATCGAATTCCTATCCGTCGGTCGTAATAGAGAAGACACATGATAGGGTGGAAACCAATGTCCTAGGTTCCTTTTTATATATCTTACATCTTTCGTAGTTCCATTTCATGGCAAACCACTGAGCGATAGGGCTAGCTCACCCACCGGGTGATCCGAATCCTTCTGATAACAAGTACGCCACACGCGTCCCTGTGTTCGACCCCCAAGCCACACTACAACACCGTGCGCTTGCTGTTATAAATATTTAACTCTGGTATCCCTGTTCCGACTACATATTGATAAATCTAGGGGACGTCATAGACATTGAAGCATGGATCGTCACCAAGGATCCATATAAAACACCCATTGAAGTTGACACTAGAAAATGGTCTGCCGACCAAACGAAGAAAGCCAACCTCAACGCCAAGCCATGAACGCATTATTTTGTGATGTAACAGGTAATGAGTTTAATCGTGTCTCTCAATGTGAGACGACACATCATACCTGGCATACTCTTCAGGTAAGTCATGAAGGAACCGAGAAGGTAAAAGAATCTTGAATTAATGTTTTACATTCAAAATTTGACTCTTTTAAAATGGAAGGAGAGAGTATTACCGAGGAGAATACTCGCTTTACTAACATCGACAGGTTTAGGCAAAAATCTGTGTGAATATGATCAAATAATGAAGATATTAAGATCTCTTAGACCCAAATGGAAAGGGAAGACAACGGCCATTCGAGAAGCTCACAACGTAAAAGACCTCACCATTGAAGAACTGATGGGAAATCTCATGGCATACGAGATAGAGCTTGAAGAAGACAAGAAGATAGAAGAAAAACCGAAGAAAAAGAACCTTACATTCAAAGCACAAGAAGAAGACTCTGACTACACCGACAAAGAAGATCATATTGCCTTTGTCTCGAAAAACTTCAAAGACTTTATGACAAGTAAGTATGGTAAACGATCATTCCGTCCTACTAACAGTATTATTTGTTTTGGTTGCAATAAACCAGGGCATGTAAAAAGAGACTGTCCATTAGAGAAGAACAACCGAGACATTAAAGATCGTAGCAAAAGCAGAGAGAACAATGAAAGAAGGAACGATAGAAGGAATAAGCTTCGACGACCAAGGAATGAAGCATATACAGCCTTCGATCAAAGCGATGATTCTACCTCCAACGAATCATCATCAGATGACAAAGAAGATAGAAGAGAAATAGCTCATATGTGTTTCTTGGCCTCCATATCATCACAGTTAAGTTCATTGCATGATTCATCATTTAGTGAAAATGATTCATCATCAAGTGATGATGAAGACATGGATTATAGAGGAGCATATAAGGATCTTTGCTTAATGCATGAAAAGCTCTTTAAAGAACTTAGAAGAACACTTAGATTAGTTAAAAAAGATGCAAAAGAAAAAGAAGAACTTCTTAAATAAAATGTTGTTTTAAAAGAAAAAATGATTTATTAGAAAAGGATATACAATCCATGAAAGTGAAAATTGAAAGTTTGGATAATCTTCTCGTGTCTATTAAAGACAAATATTATTCTATGATGAAGATTGTTGAAAAATTCAATAAAGGGAAATGAAAGTTAGATAGTTTAATAAATAGTTAAAAAGCATCATCTAGCAAAACCGGACTTGGTGATGATTCTAATCATACTAAGAAAAGGATTAAGCATACTAGGATATATCATACTAACCCAAAAAAATTTAGCATATGGGTTCCCAAGAACTTGACAGATTAAAAGCGAAAAAGGTATGCAGTCAATTTTGTTCAGAATGTTCATTTAAATAAAAATTATAAGTATATTTCTATTGAAGGAACTAAACCGTATTGGGTTTTGTTTCCTAAAGGCTAACCACTTGGACTCAATGTATAAAGAGTACTATAAACGATCATATTTTTCAGGTACTCTAAACCAAGGAGGAGGAACGCAAATCATATCAACGCTTTGCGAGAAAAATAAAATTGCTTCGTAAAACTTAATTATATGAATGTTTAAATATTTGTTTTATATTTAATTTTTTTATTTTTTGTTTCATATAAATGCTTATATATGTTGATTATATTTGGTCATGAAGATTTTTGGCCACACATTCAAACCATCGCATTAAAAACCCCTCGGGATGAGAAAACTACTCAACCTAGTAGGGAGTCGACTACCACACCTAGGGAGTCGACTACCAGAGTGCTGAGCCGAAAATCTGTGTTTGATTTCTTGATTTTTTGACTAACTCCTATTGGGTTTTGTTGAGCCTATTGGGTTCATATCCAAGGAATGACTTAAACCCACTAAGAGAAATTGGTCATAACCCTTCTCTCTCGAGATCCAAATGCTATCATTCATCACTACTCTTCATCCCAACATTTAAAACATCCTCAACACATGCCCTAGGTAGCCGACTACTCCCCTTTTAGATCATCTCCATTAAAATTTCTTGGGTTCTTGTTTTCTCTTCCTAGGAGCTCTCATTCCATCATCTTCTTTCAAAGACAACTTCAAAGATCGAGGTATAATCTTTATCTCCTCTCTTGAATACTTCATTTTGCCTCTTTGAAATCATTCATACTTTAGTTTACTATCAACATGCCTTTTAAGAAAGTGATTGGAAAGAGGAGGAAGATCAATGAACCCTCTCTAAGTGAAAGAGAGATCATTGAACCATATCTCTTTAAATCCACTAATTATGATAAGTTTATCAATATCACCAAAAGGCAAATTCTCCATAAAAGATGTGTCAAACTTGAGGATATTGAAAACTACGAAATTGATAGTATCCTAGAGTTCCAAAATCTGTCTAATCTGTTTTCATTTGATAACAGGTATCTCTGCTATCCAAGACTTGTCCACTTATTCTATGCTAACATGGACACCGACCTTGCTAAATTTCGTTTCATCACCAAAGTCCTTAACACCAAGCTTGCTATCACTGTTAAATCATTAGGTCAGGCTTTAGGGATTCCTTTTACAGGAAAACTGCTAGATGAGATCCAAATGACCGATGGGGATACAATGGATAAAATGTACTTCCCTGGAAAAATTTTCCTAATTAATTACTGTGTGGGGATCTTCGTTATCCCAGTAGAATTCTGGCAAATATTTTATCATACAATATAACCCAAAAGTCTTGCAGTCGCTCTGTTCTGTCTGAGAAGCAAGCTAAGTGCATCTATGATATGCTGGGCAATATTCTAGTTAATTGGTCAAAAGTTATTATGGACTCAATTCTTTTATCTGCTGCTTCAAATAGACTTGCATCCCCTCTAGCTCATGGTCACTTTCTCACCATCCTCTTCCATGCCTATGACATTCCTTTGGATAATGAAACTGAGGTTCTAGAACCCGCCCGTGTGTTTGATGCGCATGCACTCGACCGAATGGGTCTTCACAGAGACCTCGATCAAATGTTCCAGATGAGAAGCTAGTCGATGAAGCTAGCTCAACCTCGATGAGGAAAGGTAAGAAACCTGTTGTTGTTGATTCAGATGATGAAGATGATGAAAGTGAAAAAGAAGAATAAGATGCGCCACATAAGGATGTGCCTGATTACATCGTTGAGCTTCAAGACATGATCTTGAAGAAAATTGAGAATCTAAAGATTTCTCAAGCGAAAGGCTTTGAAAAGCTCAACCAGAAGGTAGCTAACTTGAAGGAATTTGTGGCTCAAAGCAACGAAATGACCGAGAAGACCCTTGGTATGATCCTTGATAAGATCAAGGAGCTGAAGAAGGAGAGGAAGAACGGCGGATCTTCTTAAACTCTTGTGGTTTGGATTTTAAAAACAATGCTCTTTTGAACACTTTGGTTTTGTAATAATTTTTTTTACTATGGTGTGGTGAACTTGGACTTATAATATCAACTCTAGGAGTTGGAACAATGATTATGATTATGCTATGACATGTGTTTAAAATTGATATATCATTCATGTCATCATATATATATATATATACTAGTCATTACCCGTGCCCTAAGGGCACGGTTCATTTAAGATTTTCCCCCGCGAAATCTTTGTTCCCAAAAAAGTTAGTTATAGAGCCAAAATTTAAATGAACAACAAATTAGCGTAAAATATTTAGTGGCACGGGCGCATTTGGCGTGGGCGCATTCAGCATGGGTTCCTTCGGCGCGAAACAACAAATACAGTGTGAGCGCCACAACAAATTCTACGCGAAACAACAATTTCGGCGTAGAACAACAAATTCGACATGGGCGCCTTTGGCACTTTCGACGTAGAACAACAAATTTGGTGCATGTGCCTTCGATGCGTAACAAAAAATTAGCGCAAAAAATTCGATGTGGGTGCCTTCGACGTGGAAAAACAAATTCAGCACGAAACAACAAATTAGATACATGCGCATTCGGTGCGAAACAACAAATTTGGTGCGGGCCAATGCGCACGTTAAAAATTTAGGGGGCACCTTCGACGTGGAACAACAAATTCTGCGTTGAACAACAAACCTCAGGGCATTTTTCGGTGAGGGGTTTAACTTAAATTTCTGACTTTTGCTTCCTTTACAGGCACAACAGTCACGGGCACAACAGATGTGACTTGTATGTGCAATTCCACAGTTGCCCAGTTTTTATGCTTAGATTTAAGCCCTTCAGCATTTCTCAATTTTTTTGTAATAGCATATGAAATTTTAATTAGGGCCTCATATGTTGCAGTCGCGTTTCAAAGTTATACGCATTGCACGATTATCATACAAAGACTACTTTAAAAACAATATGATTTCAAAAAAAATGTCTTACACAACAAAAAGTTTTAACCATGTTCAGATTAAATTATAGTTTCCACAAAAAAATTTAGCTAACTAAAAGTTATGTTCCCTCCAGATTTAATTCCACCCTAAATTTAAATTTTAGGCCCATATAAATGTAGTTCCTCAAAATTTTAAATTAACAACCACTTTCAAAGTTTTAGAGTAACAACCAAATAAATCTTAGTCAACAACCACATTCAAAAAAAAATCCCTCAATTGTTTAGGTTCGAACAGTTCGCACGTCATTCTGTTCACAACACACACACACACCCCCCCATCTCTTTCCCCAGCTCTCTCTCCCTACATCCTCATCTTCCTCATCTCTCTTCTTAATCCTAAAGAAAAAAGAGCAGGGGGTGGAATCTTATTTATCTCTCATCTCTATTCGCATTCTATCTCCTTCTCCATATCTTCTTCTTTTCTTAGATCATCACCGATCTATTGAATTATTAAGTGATTTCCATGTTGATTTTGCAAGTTCATTTCATGTTTTTTGTCATACAGCCTATTCGATTTTGTTTTCTGTTTTACGTAACCCAATAAATAAATTATAATCTATGATGTACATTAGACACATGAAATATATCAAGGCACCCAAGATTTATTCACCACCCTTGATACCTACAAATCAAAGGCCACATCATGGTATGCCTAACAAAGCCTCATTGGTCTCTTTTTGCAGTGGCTACCAAATGCAGTTCAAATTTTCCAAGCTTGAAACTCAAGAAACACCACAAACTCAACATACATATTAATAAGAAAGAATTTTATGCATCCATTGATATAAAAGTTACATACAAAACCTTCAAGACATTTCTTGCATATTCTCAAAACAAAAGAGCATATGAATATCATCACAACTAAACTGATACTAACCAATAAAAACATAAAATAAAAAGAAGACACAACATAATCTTAAATACATGTCTTCTATACATGATTATCAATCCATACGTGATCATATATACATCCGACGTTGATTCTGTTGCTGGCCCCTTTTGGTGGCTCTTTTATCTTCTTTGGAAGTTGAATGTCGTGATAGAAAAGACACAGATCACAACGAACATCACATCACAATGAATCCATCCATCGGAAGATTAATCCATCCCAAGAAGTCATGCCTGAACCCAAAGTGGTGCCCAATGTATTCAGACCCAAAATTTCCAAGCAAAACAGACAAATGCTGCTTTCATGAAATATATTTCTTAGTAACATGTGTGATAAGATCTTTGAAATCAAGAGCAAAAAGATAATGAATTGTATGAGAAATCAATTTATAGATATCCAGCATTACCAACATCTTGAGGATTAAGGAAGCAAATAAAAAATAAATTCTGAAACATCACAGTTTTTTATAGTTGTTGAAGGCACACAAACCCCACCATGGTCCTATAAATACCACCACTATCACCTACTTCTTAACTCCTCAAACAAAACACACACAGATAGACAGCGAACCAAAACGGCCTTCTCCTCATCACACACAGCCTTCACCTCCCTCATCATGCTTCCTCTCCTACTAACCACCCTATCCAACGCCGTCGCCTTTGACATCATCAGCCAATGCAGCTACACCGTGTGGGCCCCTGCCGTCCCAGGTGGCGGCCAGCAGCTTGACCCCGGCCACACCTGGACTATCTATGTTAATCGGGCACCGTATGCGCCCGCATTTGGCCTTGCACCGGATTCAACTTCGATGCCAGCAGACACGACAGCTGCCAGACCGGTGACTGCGGGGCCTCCTTGCTTGCCAGGCCTATGGCACCCCACCCAACACCCAGGCCGAGTATGCCCTGAACAGGTGCCAAGTACTAAATAAAAACAGCTAGATGAATACACATCATTAAGCAAACTAAAGAGTTCACATGCTTACATGCTTACCTGAATCAATATGATCTTGATGAATATTATCAATAATTTATCCTTTCTTCCACGTCAATAGCATTAGTGCTAGAAGCAGCAGCTCTATCTTAAGCTCGCAGCTTGCAACTCCTGTTTATATCCCCTTGCAAAATGCCTTGCAAACATAGGATGTAAGTTAGTTGGGCAGAAAATGTCGTGTGTAGTGGAGTTAATAGCATGCAAAGTGGACATTTAGAATTGGCCTTAGAAAACATGCATTTTTGTTGCTACCATATTACAGGGATATCTGAATGTAAATGAGCATGATTGACATTCCATGTGATATGTACTATGCCAAGAATCATATGAAGATATTGCAAGCACCTTATAATGCATTTTCTTGCTCAACACAATATTGTTGGTAGATCTTGCTAGTGCATCTTAGGGAACTTTCAAAGTTCAAAATAAAAACCATGATGCATCTGTGCATGCATCCAATGTCATGAAGATCCTTTGATTTCTTTGTTTGCATTCTAGTGCCAAGATTCCCTACAAATGGTGTCTGCTCCACAATCGGATAAAACCCCTTAGGAAAAAGAATTAACTAATAGTAGATTATTCCCATTTCAAATGAACTAACAACAAATCAAGATCCAGTTAAGAATTTAACATAACCAAAAAAGGATCTATATACATACTGTTCAGAACAATACAATAAAATTTCAGTCACTTTCAATCAATTTCAATAAATAAAATTTTACCAAGAACAACAATAAGTTCAATTGAGTGTGACTTCAAATTCAAATTGAGTTTCCATTGAGTTTCCATTGAGTTAAATTTGAAGTTTCCATATCAACAATATTATGAACTCATTTGAATGGTGTTTGTACAGAAAATTCAAATTCAAATGAGTTCCAAATTTCACACAACAAATTTGATATGACTTCAAATTTCCATGTCCAGAATATCGACTTTTCATATCAAAAAAATTTCACATTGCAGTCAAATTCAGTTAAATTTGAAGTTCACATTCAGTCAAATTCAAATTGAGTTTCCATATTTGAAGTTTCCATATCAACAATATTCTGAAATCATTTGAACTGTATTTGTATAGAAAATTCAAATTCAAATGAGTTCCAAATTTCACACAACAAATTTTTTATGAATTCAAATTTCCATGTACAGCATATTGGGTTTCCATATCAACAAAAATTTCACATTGAGTTCCAAATTTCACACAACAAATTTGATATGAATTCAAATTTCCATGTACAGAATATTGTCATTGAATGTGACAAAAATTTCACATTTCAGTCAATTTCAGTCAAATTCAAATTGAGTTTCCATATCAACAAAAAAATTCACACACAATAACTGAATGGAAAATGACTTCAAATTAAAATTGAGTTAAATTTTATATGACTTCAAATTCATTGTTATATTGAGTGGATATGGCAATGAATTCAACATAATGTGTGCCTGATGGTTGGGGAACATCTTATAAGCTATGAGCTTGCTTTGCAGTGCAAAGTTATCCAGCTGAGGTTAATGTGAGAAACATAATGTGTGCTGCCCTAATATTTTGTATTCCTTTTGTCAAACATGTGGTGATTGAATTGAAATGGTAACATTTATTATTAACAATGACTACTTACCTCTTGGCATATGAAGTTCACATTTATTGCTCCATCTTTGTGTATATAAATGTCAATTAACCTAAAGTAACAAAGTGATCACATTCTCAATAAATGAAAGAAGAGACAGCAATGGCATGAGTGATACTTCATTTGTCAAACATTATTAATACATATATTGTAAAGAATGCTTGGCATATTCTAGTATTCAGAGTATTTGCCTGCTCACAGAAAACCTCCATGTTTTAGTATATGGAACTTATCACAATTGCTTTTTATTTGTTTAAGTGAAGTAGTTTCTGTGGATGTTAATATGGCATTGATATATGATAGAACGATTCTTTGACTTATTATTGTCAAAGACATGTTAGTCTTGATAAACCATACATATAATCATATTAGCCATGCTTAAAGGTGTTGTTGATATGTTTTCCCATTAGATCAAGTGCTTTCCTTTCTATGATATATATCTTAACACAACACTTTATCTTGCAGATTGTACAGTTAACTGCTTCTGGAGATTTTTAGGAGGCCTTGGCTTTGTGTTAGCTGCTTCTGCTTGAGGACTCAAGGCTGTGAGCAGCGAAGGAAACCTCTGCACATATATGGTCATTAGTTTCTTTACATTTTTTCATCTATGGTAAATGCTGAAAGAACTTCAGTAGGACCATACACCATGAGTATCTTGGTGAAACATTAGAATTTATTTAGCTTTTCATTGGATATGTAAAGTGGAAGATCATTTCTATGTGTGCAAGGCATAGACTACTTCGTAGTCAGGGATGTTAGAGCACCTAGTTGCAAGATATGAAGTTACATGGAGTTGCAAAATCAAATCAGTTCTTTACAACTGATAATTTACATGCGATGAATTTTCATGCAGTTGCATGCTATGAATTTTTTCTGCTGATATCCACTATCAGGATAAAAAAATGTGCTAATTAGCCCAAGTTTCAGTTAACATGACACTGGTTCTAATTAGCCTAAGTAGAAAAAACGATACATTATGATATCAACAAAAATATATGGTAACTTGATACACTATGGTTCTAATTATCCCACCTAAAATATCATGTTAACTAAAATATATTGTTTATATGATAATGTGGTTGTGAACCTGATACATTTATTTACTAATAGAAGAGATTGTAATTAGATGTTAACTAACTTTGAACCATAATGAAAGAAGAGAATGTAATTGGATGTTAACTAAAACCTCTCACTTGGATGTTTTACTTGGACCATGAAACTTGAACCATCATGAGAACTTTAGGCAAAACATCCTGGAACCGATTTACACTGAGGATTAAGCCAATTTTAACCAATTTTAACCAATTTACTAACATATCAATTTTAACCAATAATATGCAACTGATACCTACATGATCAAATTGAAATCAGAAATTGATATTGCAACTAATATTGCAACTGAAACTTGGGGAAATTGATAACCAATTTATTAACACACCTTCTATCTATTTAACCAATTCTAAGCAATTTTAACTAATAATGTTACACAGCCTGGAACCGAAACTAACACAAAAATCAAAATACAATAAGGATTAAGCCCAAATCAAAAAAAACAAAGAGCTTTAGGAAAATTGATGTTAAGAGAACCTAAATAAACTTACCTGAGATGCAATACGTCCTGCTTCCTTTTGAGCCAAATATGTTCACAATAACTGCATTTATCCGCACGTCCTGCTTGCTCATTACACCACACAGATGACAGTTGCATTGCTCCATCTCTAGGAAATGCATATGTGATCCTGAAGTCCATATCACATAGATCAGTAACCATATTGCAGGAACTAACAGAGAGATGATCAGTTTATTGTTAACCTGGAAACATCTGCAACCAAGCAAATGCCGCAGAAGAACAATGCCCCTGCAACGATTCCCAAACAAACTATTCCTCCATCTCCACTACCATATCTTTGCTTGAAGATGAGATAAAAATCTCCACTGCCATATCTACAGAGACATTAACACTGAGTTGTCAAAAACAGGTGGAATGATATCCTGCACAAAAAATTGAAGTAAAACGGTATTGGTTAAGAATAATGACAAAAAAATAATATTTAACCAGTGTGTACGGGGGGAAACACCATTTTCCCACAAAAATAGAAAAAATACAGATAACCAAACAGAGCTTGCGTGCATGGCAATTAGCATGGGAAAAAATTACTCGAATGATGCTTTGCGTGCATGGCAATTTTGAATAGGAGAGTTACTGGAATGTTATAATTAATAAAAAAATAAGCACTCACAGCTCGACTACCTACCTTAACTGTCCAAATGAAGAAACCCAAGGGCTTGGGGGACCTCGCATGTGAAAACCCAACAACTCAAATAAAATTCACAAAGTCTCCTTGTAAACCTGCAAATGAAGCAAGCAATCCAACAAAATATACGGACACTAAAATCCACAAAAATTAGATCGGCATAACTTCCCAAATGACACAGAAGGAAATAAAAATCCAAAAGACCGCACAAACCTTTTGCATGGATATTAATAAAATTTTCCTTCTTCTATAATGGATATAGTCGTACTCAGTGATTTTTTGAAGGGAGTTTTCCCCAAATCATATTTTCAACCAAAATAGTACGTAAGACAACATTTTTTACATCGACTTATAATATCAGACAACCTAAACTATATGCGAAAAGAAAAAACCCTTAACTATGAACAAATATACACAAAAATACATTTTTGATTGAACCATGCATTCCAACTTCAAAAACATCATATCTCACACATGCATTTAAAACCAACAAAATTTACATATGAAGCTAGTGCCGTGTGTCCTGAAAATAAAAAATAAAATCATAGATTAGAATAGAAAAATTAGAAACGAAGATATATCTAATTACTTTGTAAAACTCACTTTTATTACCTTCATCATGTTTAAGCAGAAAACCTTTTCATCATAACATTAAAAAAAGATCACGTGTCAAGCTCAATCCAAAGTGGAGAGTTAATAGGATGAGCAATAACCTAGATAAATTAAGAACATAAATTTCTTAGAAAATTAATATATATTTGATAATATGGAAAATTTTAAATTTATACATTTATTTACCTTTTTTCGTTGGAGTGGTGGAGGTTGTGCTTTCTGGAACCAAGCAAGCTCGGCAATAACCATCTTCCACTTCTATAACAAAAAAGGTATTTGGATGGTCAATGAACAGGATATTTTGAAAAACAAAATCTAAGATTTTTATCTTACCTCCGAAAAGAAGGTTGCTTTGTCTTCGATGTGACTCGTCGCCGTTGCTTGTAAAGTTCGTTTAGCAATTTGCTGAAAATAATAATAACAATAAACAGTAACTAATTTTAAATGGCAAAATGGGAATGTTTGTAACGGTATGCAAACCTTATCAAACCAAAATCCAATATAACCCCGTAGCTTGACATTTATGTGATTGTTTTGAAGTAACAGAACATATGAGACCAAAAATGTAAATGCAAACATAGTAGATAAAATATATAATGTAGAATTATGATAAGAAACTTACAGTTTTTGTCAAATCTTCATCATCATCTATCTATATAAAAATACAAACCAATATATTTTATCAAACAATGCATACCGAAAACTATTAAGTCATGCAATGAAATGTAGTAAAGGAAAAAATTTCTTACACTGCCATATATGGTAATGTGTGTCCACATTTTAAAGCTTGGTAACGTATGATAATGATATACCTGCATGTTAGACAACAATCGATAAATAATTTTTTAAAAGATCATTTAAACAATAATATTAATAAAACAATGTAAAGAAAGAAATATAAAAAACTTACATACAATTTTTATCATACATTGGAAATCATAGCAGAACTTCTGGGTAAACAATGTTTACTGTGTTATTTATGTTGGGCTGAAGAAGGACACATACACGATCAAAAGATGTGCACCTTGAAAGTGCCACATAAAGATGTCCATGACTGAAAACTGGGGTCCTCAAATCAACTCCAACGAACTTTACAGATTCTCCTTGGGCTTTATTAATCGTCATAGCATATGTCACATGAACAGGAAACTGCCTTCTTGTCATATGAAAAGGTAATTCTGTAGCCGATGGTGACAAAGATATTCTTGGAATAAACACAAAACAACCGGATTTATCCCCATTTAAAATTTGAGCTTCAATGACACGTGATGCACATCTGACAACCATCAATCGAGTGCCATTGCAGAGCCCGTCTTTAGGTGCAATATTTCGTAATAAAATAATAGGACAACCAACCTTAAGCTCACGTGTAAATTGTGGCAACCCAGGAGGATCCAAAGAGTTTATGTACTCAGTTGGATATCTATTTATAATGGTTGGATCGGTTTCTTCATTTTCAGACAAACTGTCTGCAGCTTGATACGTAATCTTCTGTCCCGGAAAAATGTTTAATGCAGCAGCATTTATAAAAGTAACATCATCATTCCGTGCAGAAAGAATTATTCGTTCATTAAGGTATGCCGGAGTCATTGCACCCTCAATATCAAGTTGCGGATAAATTCGAAGTATTAACTCGTTTAAATCCTTGCACCTGAATATGTTAGAAGGAAGTTCTACCACTTCTGTAGGATTTGTCCCAACCTAATACATATAGATATAAGTTCAGTTTAAGGAATGGTTAAGATAAAAATAGTTTGTAAAATTGAATTATGCTTGAAATAAAATACCTCCAAAATAAATTTTGCAAAATTTGTATTTTCAGTAGATGAGTTATTTAACTGCATATTCTGATCCAATATCAAAACTTTTACAGAGCACCATAATACAGATCGTCTCAATGAGGCGCCAACAATTTCTTCTCGAACCCCCTTTGGTATTACGGGCAAGATTTGTCGAAAGTCACCACCAAGAACAACAGTAATACCACCAAACGATCTTTTGTTATCACAGATATCTTTTAGCGATCGATCCACTGCCTCAACACAGTGCCGATGTTGCATAGGTACCTCATCACATATTATAAGTTTCGCTTTTCTGAATAATTGTGCTTGCATGGATTGCTTGCTAAAATTACAAATTGAATTATCGTGCACATCTAACGAGATACGAAATGTGGAATGTGCAGTCCGGCCTCCGCTAAGTAGCAATGATGCAATACCTGAAGACGCGACGGTGATAACTATATTTCCAAGACTACGTAACATTGTTGCTATTGCATGGTACAAAAAAGTCTTTCAAGTTCCAGCACCGCCGCTCAAGAAGAATGTCGTACCTTTATTTTCAAATACGGATGAAGTAATTGCTGAATAAGCATTGCGTTGTGCATCATTGAGGCAATCAATATCTTTTTGTGCATCCATTTGTTTCGCTTTATTTATTAGTTCCTGATGTTCATGCAACAATCTATTGCCAACAATTGCATTCCAATCTCCAGCAGGAAGTGGCATTGGTGGAAAGTCGGATAGACACTTACCGTACTCCTCAAGTAATTCATTGATAAGGAATAATCCATAATCTTCAAGTTGGCCTTGAGTTGGGGTAGAAATTGCAAATAAAGTGTGTAGTTTATGTGGAAGATCATCGCAAATGTGCATTGAAAATTCATTCCATAATGCAAGGGGGTCGATCGGCAAACATTCGATAAGAATAATACAAAACAGTCTTCGTAATTGATATCCTGTTTTCATAATGGAAGCCTCGGAAAGACATTGTCTCCACTCGGAATCATCTTCAAGAAGACCTCTTGTAATACATGTTTCTTTAAATGTAGGGTACTCGATACTATTGTATGTGCGTAAATTTTCCCACGATGTTGGCCCTTTAACAACTGTTAGTAGCAACCGTAGATAAAATCGCTCACCAGAATTAGGGGATGCAAAATACATTCTACCTATTGCATATCCAGATTGTCTTGGAGTCCAGACCTTTGTTGACGAATGCCACACAAACTTTTGAGGAAATTTTTGATATGTGAGATCATGTGCAGACTCATGCAAAGCGCAACATGTAAAAAATTCAGTCAAAGTTGTCTTCTCGTTTTCAGCCCTTGACCTTATTGCATTTACATTTCATCTGGATCAACAATAACACGGTGTTGACCTGGTAAATGAAGTATCAATCTTTGAACTGACGGAATCTCCTGATGTAAGGGATGCTCAAATATTCGCCAAGCTGCCTCAGGTGGTCCAATATATCTTGCATCAAGGTATTGTTGGATCTCATCTACTGAGCCTAACACTATTGTGGTCCGATCATGACCTTTATAAATATACTTATGAATGTACTTCACACATCTTACACCAGCACAAACTTCGACATTAATATGGCAGTTAAATCGTCTTGAGAGATACATGTTGTACGGAACAATATCTCGGTTATCAACTTGATGCCCCCTTACAGTATATCGATGTTCATTATTACGATGACGATAAATAGGATATCCATCACGATCCATGGTTGTTGCATCTGCATAATTTCGAGGGTATTTCTTAGTACATTTACCATTTTCCATGCATGAAGCATTTGGATTTCGAACACCACATGGTCCATGTACCATACATTTTGACACAGTCTCGAATAATGCAGGATCTTGAGCAGGATCAGGAAATTCAGCACAAACAATTCTATCCACTTGATCACATGAACGAATCTTATCTGGACCACGAAGAAAGAAAAGAGCATGCATATGTGGAAGACCCCGTTTCTGAAATTCAATTGTAAATACATGCGCTACTTTCTTTCCAAATACATTATTAACATCAATCTCCTTCATCAAAGCCTTTCTTTTTAACTCGAATACACGTGCAACTAAATCTGCCTAGTCGGTAGCCTTTTGATTGGGTAGTAGAGCCGAAGTAATTTCCGGCCACTTTGGATTTGCAGTCATGGTAAGAAAAATATCCGGGTGCTGGTTATAACGTGTGATAGCCATTGAGTCTTGAAAGATTTCAAACATGTGACGGGCACTCCCAGTGAAAGATGAGGGAAGTATCATTCGCTGTCCAATTTGGTCACATTTGACATAGGCATCAATATCTGCAAGACCCCGATATAGCTCTGAGCGGAGTTTTCTTTGATTAAGTTTGATGAATGTCAAACGATGTTGCTCAGTAGCTGCCCAAGCATCAACTATGAACTCTTGGAATAATTTTCCAGCTCTTAAAATTGCAGAATACTCGTTCTTTCTTTCAAACAGACTGTAGCTATAAAACTCACACATGGTAAGGCGTCTACTTGAGGATATGTTTTGAACTGGATCCCACTGCTTCAACTCAGGTTCCCATCCAAGCTGACCATCAGGAAATAATAAGACATAGTGTAATGGTAAGTATGCAGGATGAGCCTCATTGATTTGCATTAATTGATTATTTCCTCGTAGATGTAAAACTATATCTCGCATCCCGGAAGGTCGATAGCCATCTCCAGGTAAAATAACCGCAATCTCATCTACAGTTGGGAGGTTATAACGGCGACGATCCTTGTTTGAATTGTAATGCAGATATACTGGAAAATCATAACCACCTAAATCTGCTTGAGCTAAAACAGAATAAGCCTGACAATATAATTTGATGAATGGATTTATGCCTGATAGACAATTTTGAATAATTTGTAAGACATCCTTGCTCAAATGTGGATTTCTATTACTGCGTAACTCTATAGCAGAATTCGGATCATAAATGTAAAGTTGACAATAACTGGCTGTTTGATCCGGTTGTGGCAGAAGTGATCCTGTTCGATGGCGTAATTCTCTATGAATAGTAAAAATGTTCGGGCCTCTGTCAGCAATCAATCTTTGATCCATTGTCGCACCAAGGCTGGTAAATGCATTAGCTGCATTATACTCCCGAGTATACTTTCGAAATGATTTTGATGCTTCACTGTCACCATCATATAATTCTCGAAGTGCTGGAGGGGGTTCATTAAGTTTTGGCAATTTTACTTTTCCTTGTAAACAACATGTTCCAAAAAGACATATTGTCAAAGTTGACCTCGACAACCGTTCATCCAACCAGTGTAGGGCTGAACAATGAGGGCATGGAATGTTCATTAATCCAAGATAATGTCGACCATAATCAACCTCTGTTGGCGGACCAGCTATATGATGAGTTGACCTACAAACTAACATCGAAGCTGTGCCATCATCTTCTTGTTCAGCTTGAGAAGTTGCGACTGGAGGTATTATGTGAGGTATATTAAGTGATCCTGTAGCTAAACACCTATCCAATATAAAAACAACATTAAATAAATTTACATTACATGAAAGTAGATAGATTCTATAGATAATAACCTGGAAGATGGTTCAGCATCTTGGGCTGAGACCTCATCTTCATGTTCAACAGTAGAAGTTGGTAATGCATGTGTACTTTGAGGTATATCAAGTATACTGTTAGGAGTCATATATCGAGATATGCTTCCTTGTTTTTGTTCTCGATCTCTCCTTTTGCGTTGAGCTAAAGCCCTATCAAAAATAACCACAAAACTAAATACAAATACAATACATGAGTAGAATTGATTTTATGTATAGTCAGGAGGATAATAACCTGACAGATGGTCCAGGTACTTGTCCGGAAATCATATCGTTACGCAAGGCTGAGACAGAACCGGGGAAGTTGTCATCGCTGTTGATAAATGAGGCATATCAAGGACACTGTCAGAAGTCAGAGCGTGAGATATGTTTCGGTGTTCTTGTTCATGCTCTCGATCTCGCCTTCTACGTTGAGCTAAAGACCTATCCAAATTACACCCAAACTAATTACAATTAAAATACATGATAGTAGTAAAGATTTTATGTTTAGTCGGGTGATAATAACCTGACAGATGGTCCAGGCACTTGTCCAGAATTCATAGCGTGACACGAGGCTAAGCCACCAAATCCTTGTTCAACCGGGGAAGTTGTCAGTGTTGGTGTTATATGAGGCATATTAAGGACACTGTCAGACGTCAGAGCGTGAGATATGTTTCGGTGTTCTTGTTCACGCTCTCGAGCTCGCCTTCTGCGTTGAGCTAAAGACCTATCCAAATTACACCCAAACTAATTACAATTAAAATACATGATAGTAGTATAGATTTTATGTTTAGTCAGTTGATAATAACCTAACAGAGGGTCCATGTACTTGTCCAGAATTCATAGCGTTCCGCGAGGCTGAGACAGCATCTTCTTGTTCAACCGGGGAAGATGTCAGTGCTGGTGTTATATGAGGCATATCAAGGACACTGTCAGATGTCAGAGCGTGAGAAATATTTCGGTGTTCTTTTTCACGTTCTCGATCTCGTCTTCTGCGTTGAGCTAAAGACCTATCCAAATTACAACCAAACTAAGTACATTTAAGATACAGTAGAGCATATTGGCACATTCAAATGGAAATAACCAGGCAGATGGTTCTGCGTCATGTTCAAAAATTTTATCATTATGATTCCTTTTATGTTGCCATTGTCGCAAGGGAGAAATGCGACGAACACTTGGTAGTGAAGAACTAATCATAGGCTCAGTGAGAGAGCTATGTTGTTCTTGTCCTTTCCGTGAGGCTGATACGTCACTATCAATTGATGCCTAAATTGAGTGCATAGCATAAACTTGATTAATGATGATAAATCAAGCATGAATACAGTAGTTTATACTAACAAATTCCATACCGTTCGCATGTTGGTGTGAAGCAAATGGAAATGCGAAAATCCTTAGGCTGGTCAAAGAATACCAACGTACAACTGAATCATTTAAACGTAGTGTTAACATAATTTCATCACAGTTGAATATTCTGAGCAAATGAGTGAATTTGAAAAATTCAAATGAGTTTGAAGGTTGACATATTCAAATTTTATCACAGTTTATAAAATTTGAAGTGAATTTGACATATTCATTTGAAGTTTATCACTCATTTGAATAAATTTGACAAATTTAAATTCCATATGTCAAACTGTGACATATTCATTTGCTTAGTTTCTGGGCATCAGGACCCTAATCCAAATAGCAAAATATGCAAATGACAGGATGTGTTGATACAATTAGCATATTCATATTTTGATACAATTTCTAGCCAAGCATAAGGAATTTTATCAACAACTTTAATTTTGCAGTTTCCTATCAATACTCAAATTATAATGTTTTTCTAATTGATCTTGTCAATACTCAAATTATACTCAGTGTCTGGAGTATTTGGAGTATTTGGAGTATCCCAAAATAGAGTATTGAGATCCCAAAATGGAGTATTTGGAGCTCAATATTCCAAATAATCCATATACTCCAAATAATTTTTAAACTGCAATTTTAAAATACTCCATGTCCTCCCAAAATGGAGTATTTGGAGTATCTCAATTTGGGGTATTGAGCTCAAATGCTTAACTTATTGTTACTGAATATTTGGAGGATTTGGAATATTTGCTTAATGAACAAATTAGACACGAAATCCCAATAAACATCTAAATTAAACAAATTTTCTGTTTTCTATTTGCTGTTGCAGGGTTGAAACACATTGACTTGATCCAATAAATGATTTAAAATTTACAAACAAAACTCCAAATGAAACAGCATATAATTTGTTTCAAGAACTCATAACTCATTTCAAAATTGTAAGTTCAACCATGCAAATTGGTGCATTTGTTTCAAAAATGTTGATAACTCAAACATGTAAGTTCAAAAAAAACATATATATAGTATCAGGATGCACAATTTTTGCATATAAATTGTAATAACATCAAAAAAAACATCAAAAATCCCTGTGTGCTATCAACATCAATAAAAACTGTAATATAATGTTTCAAAAAATGTTTCAAAAAAAACTTATAAAAACTGTAACTATAATTTCCAAATGATCCAACTATTGTTGCTAAAATGCAGACGCACACCAGTTTATCAAATCGCACCAGTAAATTCTCCAAATGCAACAACATTTGTTTCAAGAACTCATTTCAAAAAAAATATTTCATTAACTCAAAGCATATAATTTTTCTTTGAACTTACATATTCAAAGCATACAGAGAATGGGTCATAATTTTAAGTTCTCACGTAACTTGGAATAGGACTGAAGTACCTGATTTCTATTCAAAGCATACACCAGAAACTAATGCAAATTGGAACTGAAGTACCCTGTAAATTGGAAGTACCCTGCAAATTGGAAATTGGAAATGTGAGAACTTAATTCAAAGTATAAACCTAAAATAATTGGCATGAAGTACACTGCAAATTGGAATCCATAAGTCAAACATGTACGATCAAAAATATATGTAAGTTCCAATGGGTCATAATTATCAACTCACAGCATTTGTTTCAAATAATGTTGATAACTCAAAAATGTAAGTTCAAAAAATGCTTACTCAAAAAATGTAAGTTCAAGGATTTGGTACTTCTGTGAATCTGTGAATGAATTCAACTGATACTCATTGTTGAGTACTCAAATTTGATTTCTCAGTTGAATTCATTCACAGATTCACAGATTCGAACTAAAAATTTGAAAATTTGAAAACCAATCAGGATATCATATCAAAACTTTGAGTACTCAAACATCATATCTCAGTTGAAGTCATTCAACAATGTGTTCAATTCAACAACTTCAAATGAGTTCAGTTGATATTACAAATTCATTCAACAATGTGAACTTCATTTACAAATTCATTCACATTTTCAGTTGATATCTCAACAATGTGAACTCATTTGACACTTTTGAGTTGCTACTTCATTCACTACATTCACTGTGATCCTGCTGAGATATCAACAATGAAGTATTCACTGAATCAACTGAGATATCTCAAAAGATGAATGATATCTCAAAAATTTATCAGTTTGATACTTCATTCATTTTCAGTTGCTATTCATTCACATTACAGAAATTGAAACTTTTGACACTTCATTCACTTTGAACTCATTTACAAATATCATTCACCTTTTGATCCTGAAATATCAATCACCTTTCAAACAAAAAATTTGAAAACTAATCAGGATATCTCAGTTAGGAAGCTTGATGTACGGAAATCATATATGTGAATAACATAGGATTGCAGTACATCGAGCTTATGAATGATATGTGAATAACATTTGATGTTAAATATTCCCATATTTAACATATTCACAGATTTGTGAATGATCTTGGATATTTGAATGATCTGGGATATCATATATGTGAAGGATATGTGAATGATCTGGGATATTTAACATATTCACAGATGTTAAATATGTGAATAACATTTGAAATTATAAAAACGTTTAACACTGCTAACCTCATATATGTGAAGGATATGTTCAGTACATCAAGCTTGTGAATGATATGTGAATAACATTTGATGTTAAATATTCCCATATTTAACATATTCACAGATTTGTGAATGATCTTGGATATTTGAATGATCTGGGATATCATATATGTGAAGGATATGTGAATGATCTGGGATATGTAACATATTCACAGATGTTAAATATGTGAATAACATTTGAAATTATAAAAACGTTTAACACTGCTAACCTCATATATGTGAAGGATATGTTAATGTAAAATGAAAATGTTTATTTAATCATTACTGTAAAATTTGTTGAAATTGTTAATGAAAACTTGTTGGAACTTATAAAATCACATATAACACTGCTAAACTCAAATTCAAAATAGTTGCAATAACACTCAAAAGTGATTCAAAAATTCCTTCACAGAATTCATTAAAAATTTCTGGCTTCCTTCACAGAATTCATGACTATGGGTGAAACACAAAATCTTGAGTAATATCTCTCACAGAATTTATGACTATGGGTTCAAGTTGATTCAAAAATGTTGAATATAACTCTGTGAATTCAAAAAATTTCACTCTGTTAATAACATCAAAAAAATTTCACTCACTCACAGATAATCATTCACAGAATTATATCAAACTGATAGTAATAACATCAGAAAATGTTTCTTCTTGCCATATCTGTTTCTTCAAGAATTTTACATACATATAAAAATTAATGTAAAATGAAAATGTTTATAAAATTTGTTGAAACTGTAAAATTTGTTGAAAGTGTTAATGAAAATTGGAACTTATAAAATCATAATTGTTGTTACGCCTATTTGGCCGAGGCCCAAAAGACACGAGCCCAGAAACCCGACCTCCGGTCAAGAGCCCATCTGCGCACTCAGGCCCACTCGATAAGGCCCTATGGGGGACTCCCCCAAATGTCGATCCGACCCGGCCCCGGTAACACACGGGTCACTCACCCACTCCTGCGATAACCGCTCCCTCGATCCCGCTACCACTTAATGGCAGTTATGGGGAGATGCTGGCGTGGCGCAGGGAGCGGCGACGGGGGGGCGGATTGAGGGGGCACGATTGGGGGCAGACAAGCGACGTGGGTCGGGGGAATCACGGCGGAGGTCTATAAAGGGGCTAGGAGGACGACAGGACAAAAGACCGCATCTCAGGTATTCAAAACCTAAGGTACTCCATCAACGACCTGGCTCCCCCATTTCTCCTCCTTCCTCCCCCGCTCGCGCCGTGAGACGCCGTACCGATCTCCTCTCGAGTCGTACCGTCTCCGTCGGGCCTCCTCTTTCAGATCACTGTCTGACTTAGGCATCGGAGGGGTTTGGGCCGGAACCAAGGTCCGGCCCCCCTGACGAGTGTTCTCGTCTACGCAGGAGGATATCCAATCCACGGGCCGAGGCTTCCCCTCCGCCCCTCGCCAACCACGCAACCAGCTCGACGACCGAGGATTCCCCTCGTCATCCGACCGCTGAGGCTGAGCACAACCGACCGAGGCCGAGCATCTCAACCCAGGCCGAGGCTTCCCCTCGCCCTACCAACGACCGAGGACCCCGATTCGACCCAGCCGACGTGCTCCACGTCGTCCGCAGATCCGACTCGAGCCTTGACTACACCAACTCGACTCACCCGAGGGACCCAAGCGGGCCCCTTGACCACATTGACCGGGTTGTCCTCGGTCAACGCTCTGTAGTGAGAAAACACTCTGAAACATCTGGCGCCGTCTGTGGGAACGAACTGTCCCACGAAGAAACAAACCACACCTGCAATGATGCAACCTCACCCGTCTCGGCGAAAGGAGAGCAAGGCCCTGACGCGAAGCGACAGGGCCCGCCATCGTTGGCAAGAATGGGCACTGGCCCGACGCGAGGAGGATCGTGAGGAAAGGGCCGGGAGACCCTCCCCGTCCCCGCCGGTCGGGAGACCGAGTGCATCTGTAACGGCGCGCAGCTTGGACGTAGTTTTGGTGGTGTCGGTGATCATAGACACTACCATGGTACGGCGACTGCTTGTCGACACCGGCAGCTCCTGCGACGTCCTCTTCATGTCAACCCTGGAAAAGATGGGGCGGCGGAAAGAAGACTTACGACCTCGCTCGGGTCCCGTGGTAGGATTCACGGGTCACTCCACCCCCATCATCGGCACGATCCATCTCCCAGTGACGCTCGGAGACGCACCAGACTCGGTGACCCTGGCGGTGGAATTCATCGTATTGGGGATCGGGTCGGAATACAATGGGATCATCGGCCGACCCCTACTCAATGCCGTCGGTGTGGTAGTCTCGACCCTCCACCAGACTATCAAGTTCCGAACGCCCGGGGGGATGGGGCAAGTCGAGGGTGACGCAGGGAGTCCGAGTACCTGCTATCAACTGGCGGAGGAAGGCCCCGAAGATCGTCTAGCCGACCGGATGGCCGCGCTCGACTTAAGGAGCGGGCCGAGGCCCGCCCCTGCGGAGGAGCAAGAGCAGATCCCGGTCACGGACGTCGAAGGCCGGTTCGTCTCGATCGGGAGAGGGCTAAGCCAGGACCTGAGGGATCAACTGATCGAATGCCTGGAGGCGAACCTAGACATCTTTGCTTGGTCACCGGAGGACATGCCCGGCGTAGACCCCCAGGTGATTGTCCACCAGATCAACGCCGACCCCAACTTCAAGCCGGTCAGGCAGAAGAAGCGGAACCTGTGCGGCGAGAAGATGAAGGCGGCCTCCGAGGAAGTGGAGCGTCTCCTTGACGTCGGCTTCATACGAGAGGTCTGGTACCCGGAATGGCTGTCGAACGTGGTGATGGTCAGGAAGCCCAACGGGAAATGGCGAATGTGCGTGGACTTCAGTGACCTCAACAAGGCTTGCCCCAAGGACAGCTACCCCTTGCCGCGCATCGACCACCTGGTGGACAATGCCTCGGGGTACGAGATGCTTAGCTTCATGGACGCCTACTCGGGGTACAATCAAGTCCAGATGGACCCCCGGGATGAAGAAATGACAGCCTTCACGACGGACCGGGGAACTTACTGCTACAAGAAGATGCCATTTGGCTTGAAGAACGCGGGGGCCACCTACCAGAGAATGGTCAACAAGGTTTTTAGCTCCCAGATCGGGAGGAACCTAGAAGTCTACGTCGACGACATGCTTGTCAAGTCAAGACGACCAGAAGACCACATCGCCGACCTGCGGGAGACCTTCGAGCGGTTGCGGCGACACCACATTCGACTCAACCCCGCGAAGTGCACGTTCGGGGTAAGATCTGGCAAATTCTTGGGGTTTATGATAACTAACCGTGGCATTGAAGCTAATCCTGACAAGATCGAGGCGCTGATCAACATGCGAGAGCCGACGACGATCAAAGAGCTGCAGAGGCTGAATGGGCGCGTCGCAGCCCTGGGGCGATTCCTTTCCAAATCAGCGGAAAGATCGCTTCCCTTCTTCAAGGTCCTGAGGAAAGCGATCGCGGAACCTTCAGATAATAGGAAGGCGATACTATGGGACGAAGACTGCTCCAGGGCGTTCGCGGATCTCAAAGAATATATCCGCAGCCCGCCTCTCCTGTCCAAGCCACGGGAAGGGGAGTCGCTGAGCCTTTACCTGGCGTGCGCGGAGGAAGCTATGAGTTCGGTGCTGATCCGGGAAGACGGAGGGGTGCAGTGGCCGGTATACTACACGAGCCGGATCTTGAAGGGGGCAGAGGTGCGACACTCGCCCATGGAGAAACTGGCGTACGCCCTCGTTCTCTCAGTATGAAGGCTCCGACCCTATTTCCAGGCCCACACCATACTGATCCTGACCGAATCGCAACTGGAGCAGAACCTCAAGAGATTCGATCGAATGGGGAGGATGCTAAACTGGGGAGTGGAACTGAGCGAGTTCGACCTCCGATTCAAACCATGCACGGCCATCAAAGGGCAGGCCCTGGCCGACTTCATCGCTGAGTGCACAACGGAGGGAAATGGCCCCCCCGGAGGAAGAAGGCTCAGCAACGGTAATTCCCCAACCCTTGTCCTTTCTTTCGGCTGACCACCTCCAGCCAAGAGTTCCAGGAGCGTGGATCGTCCATGTGGACGGATCGGCCACACAGTCAGGAGGCGGAGCGGGGATTGCGATCCGATCTCCGGAAGGGAACATTGTGGAATACGCAATGCGGTTCGAGTTCCCAGCCACCAACAACGTGGCAGAATACGAAGCGGTGATCAACGGCCTAAGGCTGGCCCTGGAGCTCGGGGCCGAGTCCATCCGCCTCCTCAGCGACTCGAAGCTCATTGTCAACCAACTCCTGGGGAGTTACGAGGCGCGGGAGGAGGTGATGCAGAGGTATCTCACTGTCGCCAGAGTGGCGTTGTCCAAGTTCAAGAACGTGGAAGTCTTGCACCTCCCGCGATCGGAGAATGCACGGGCAGATGCGTTGTCGAAGCTAGCCTCGTCCTCGCCAAAGGAGCTGGGCCGCACCATCTACGTGGAGAATCTGCAGTCCCCTAGCACGGAAGAGCAGGAGATGATGGCGATCGACCGGGAACCCACCTGGATGGACCCGATCATCCGGTACCTCACTCATGGGGAGGTGCCGACAGATGGGGACGAACGCCGAACCCTGGAGAGAAAGGCGCTCCGATACGTGATCCATGAGGGGACGCTCTACCGGAGACGCTGGACCAAGACGGATGTCCTCCCATACTTGAAGTGCATCAGACCGCAGGAAGCGGACTACATCCTACGGGAGGTTCACGAAGGGATCTGTGGGAATCACCACTGGGGCAAGATGGTCGCACAGAAGATCTTGAGGCAGGGATACTATTGGCCGACCCTGGCCCAAGACGCAACAGGTTACGTCCAAAAATGCCAAGAATGCCATAGGTATGCCCACCACACCTCGACTCCCCCGTCAGAGCTCATCCCTATCATGAGCCCCATCCCCTTTGCGAAATGGGGGCTCGACATCCTCAGACCGTTTAAACCGGGCCGAGGGCAACGGAAGTATCTGATTGTGGCGGTGGACTACTTCACCAAGTGGATCGAGGCCGAACCGTTGGCCACCATCACGTGGAAGAAAGCCAAAAGCTTCGTGTGGAATTCCATCATCTCCAGATTCGGAGTGCCACGGGCCATCGTCACAGACAATGGGAAGCAGTTCGACTCCGCAGGGTTCAAAGATTTTTGCGAGGAATGGGGAATCAAGCTTCTCTTCGCCTCTGTAGCGCACCCCCAGACCAACGGAATGGCGGAAGCGGCCAACAAGTGCATCATAGAGCCCCTCCGAAAGAAAGTGAAAGACGCCGAAGGGAACTGGCCGGAGGAGCTCCCCGGGATACTCTGGTCATACCGGACGACCCACAAGGAGGCCACTGGCGAGACCCCATTCATGCTCACCTACGGGGCTGAGGCGGTGGTGCCGGTCGAATTGGGCGAAGAATCTCTCCGCCTCAAATACTTTGACGAAGACAGGAACTTGCAGGGTCTGGAGCTTGGTCTGGAGCTCCTCGGCGAGCGACGGGAGCAGGCACTGGCCACCATCATCCGCCCGAAGCAGAAGGTGGCCCGATACTACAACGCTCGGGTACGGGGAAGAAGCTTCCACCTTGGAGACCTGGTCCTCCGAAAAGCGGGCTTCAACTCTGATACCGCTCGCAAAGGGAAGCTCGCGGCTAGATGGGAGGGGCCCTACAAAGTCATCGAGGTCCTCGGACCCGCAGCCTACCGACTAGCCGATATGGAGGGGAGGATTCTCACTCACACATGGAATACAGAACATTTACGCAAATACTTTCAATAAATGTATCGTTTCTTATGAAATAAATTTGTTTTGAATTCATTCCTTTCCAGATAAAGCAAAAAGATATACAAAGAGACGCACGAAGAGGCCGAGGGGCATTCCCCTCCCTCATTTTTCTCCGGGGGCACCGGTGGAGCCACAGGCTGGCAGTCCACTAGGGCCTTCCCCCATACTCCGTTCGACGTCAGGGTACATCCGAAGATCCTCGAAGTTGACCCCCGAGAGTGGGAACTTCTTTTGGATCTCGGACTGACACCGGGCGAAGCCCTTCTCGAACTCCTCCGATAAGGCGGTCTCAACGAATGAGGTGGCATACTCAGCCACGGCATCCTGAGCGATCCGGGCCGGATCCACCTCCTCAAGCCCACGCATCCGGGCCTCTAAGGTCTCGATCTGGCGTTGGTGCTCCGCCCTCTCCTTCTCGATCTCTCGGGATCTCTCGCCAAGTTGAGCAAGGAGGATCCTCGCCTGCTCCTCCGCCGCTTCCAGACGATCGGAGAGCTCCAAGGTCTCGGAGGCAACAGCAGGGGTGGGGATCTGTCCAGCTCCCCCAGACGTGTCGGAGCCTCTCAAAAGCTCGGCGACCCGCCCCTCGGCCTCCGACTTTACAGTTAGAGCCAAGGCTCTCTCCCGGTCCGCCTCCTCCAGGGCAGAGGACAGCTCAGTTACGCGGGACTCCAAGGACTGGACCCGCGCTTCCTCTAACTGACCTGCCTCCCCCTCCTCATCGGGGGCTACAGGGCCTCGCCCGGCATCGGATTTGGCTTTGGGAAGAGCCGCAAATTGGCGCCTCATTGAGAGGCCCACCGAGGACAACTGCACCAAGGCAACGAAGGTAAGGCAGCGAAAGCAGCTGGAGGAAGGGAGGACAAGCAGAGACACACTACCTGTTGACCAGCCTGAATCACGAAGGTGGCCAAACAGTCACCTCTGACTCCGTCCAACACTACCTGATCGGGAGGGAGACTACAGTTCTCGGTCACTCGTGCGGCGGCTCCGTGGCTCGAAAACACCGACTCCTTCTCCCCCACCGGGAAGCGTGGACGAAGAAGACCCTCCCCTAGCGAAGGGAACTCGCCAGGAGTGGAGCGGAATGCGCCAAGATACCGATCGTAGGCATCGGGGAGAGAACCGTCCGGGAGAGGTGAAGGGCCGACCCACAGCCAAGCAACCTCAATGGGGGCGGGTTGAGGTTGATCAGGAGTCGGTAGGACATCAACCCCCTCGACCCCCTCACGGACCCTCTTGGAAGACCCCAGCAAGGGGAGAGAGGGGGATGACACCCTCTTCCTTTTTGAGCCTCCGGTCGTGGTCACGACCCGCTGCTTCTTCCGGACCTCCAGCACATGATCCCTTCTGCGCGGATCTGGATCTGGGACCTGCACGTGAGCGCTGGCGGGAGAAGGACCGAGAGGGAATCCACCTGCACTCAAAGGAGAAATGAGAGACCAAGCAGAGCCCGGGCGACCTCGAATGGCGAACACTCGGAGAAGCTTACCTAGGGGCCACACCGTCTTACGCAAGTTATGGTCACTAAAGAGGACGTCGATCGAGCGCTCCCTCGTAGGAATCGCCAGCATGTCCTTCGCCATCTGTTGCTCGGCGACCGTCGGCTCACCCAGATCGAGGATGACTGCACCGGCCACCTCCCACCTAATCGGGAAGGGTACACTCGACGGGAACGTGATAAACACGTATTCCCCCTTCCAGCGTTTCAGGGAGCTCGGCAACCCCAGCACTAGGGTCATTTTCAGGCGGGCGCTGATGTAAATCCACGCCCCTGATTGGTGGTGGCTCAGGCGGTAGAACTGGGCAAAGAGACGAAGAGAGGGTGCCACTCCCCTCAGCATACAGACAACAATGAACCCGACGAGGAGCCTGACGGCGTTGGGGCAGAATTGACACAGGCACACGTTGTGGGCCTGAAGGAATTCAACGATAAAAGGATGGAGCGGGAAACGAAGCCCGAAGCGGAAACACTTCTCGTATATTCCAACCTCGTTGGGGCCAGGAAAGCAGATCCGCTCGTCAGCCCCAGGGGCACGAGCCGAGTAAGGCGGAAGCAGGTAGGCGAAGCGCAGGCTCCCGATGGTGGTGGCACAAATCGACGAAGGCCACGACAAGACCTCTGGGGGCACCCCTGAAAGATCATCCCCGTGCCGACAAATCGCCGAAGGAGGGCTACCCGCCAGGCCCGGAGCCGCGTCGCGCTCCGGCCGACCCGAACCCGTGGCAGAGGAAGACGACATGAGGCAGAGCTCAGGCAGAATAGGGATCAGCGCAAAGAAGAAAACGACGGGATGGCGGCTCACGAACCCCTCGGCTTCTCAACTTAAGACGACCCCGCGATCGGTGGGGATAAGCTTGCAGCTACACGTGGCAGCATCAGAGGACCGACGGCGCTTCGGAGCCCACGCCTTAAAAGTATCGAACGGGCCAACTCATGATGACGACTAATAAATGAGTCGGCATCGACTGGCGAGCCTGTCAAAGTCGGCGGAAGTCACATCGGCCGAGCCGAACCGGCCGAGGCCGATCGACCCGACCGATGGGGGCAATTGTTACGCCTATTTGGTCGAGGCCCGAAAGACACGAGCCCAGAAACCCGACCTCCGGTCAAGAGCCCATCTGCGCACTCAGGCCCACTCGATAAGGCCCTATGGGGGACTCCCCCAAATGTCGATCCGACCCGGCCCCGGTAACACACGGGTCACTCACCCACTCCTGCGATAACCGCTCCCTCGATCCCGCTACCACTTAATGGCAGTTATGGGGAGATGCTGGCGTGGCGCAGGGAGCGGCGACGGGGAGGCGGATTGAGGGGGCACAATTGGGGGCAGACGAGCGACGTGGGTCGGGGGCAATCACGGCGGAGGTCTATAAAGGGGCTAGGAGGATGACAGGACAAAGGACCGCATCTCGGGTATTCAAAAGCTAAGGTACTCCATCAACGACCTGGCTCCCCCATTTCTTTTCCTTCCTCCCCCGCTCGCGCCGTGAGACGCCGTACCAATCTCCTCTCGAGTCGTACCGTCTCCGCCGGGCCTCCTCTTTCAGATTACTGTCTGACTTAGGCATCGGAGGGGTTTGGGCCGGAACCAAGGTCCGGCCCCCCTGACGAGTGTTCTCGTCTACGCAGGAGGATATCCAATCCACGGGCCGAGGCTTCCCCTCCGCCCCTCGCCGACCACGCAACCAGCTCGATGACCGAGGCTTCCCCTCGTCGTCCGACCACTGAGGCCGAGCACAACCGACCGAGGCCGAGGGTCTCAACCCAGGCCAAGGCTTCCCCTCGCCCTACCAACGACCGAGGACCCCGATTCGACCCAGCCGACGCGCTCCACGTCGTCCGCAGATCCGACTCGAGCCTCGACTACACCAACTCGACTCACCCGAGGGACCCAAGCGGGCCCCTTGACCACGTTGACCGGGTTGTCCTCGGTCAACGCTCTGTAGTGAGAAAACACTCTGAAACATCTGTAAAAGAACTCACCTGCTGCTGTGCGTGGAGGAGGGCTATGAGGCTGCAGATGATGCTTTGCGTGGAGCAATACCCTGCAAAAGGTCAAAATTTTACAGTTAATCCTACAGCTAATGGTTCAAAAATCTAAAAAATCCCAAAATAACTCACCTCCTGATGTGCGTGGAGGATGAGGTTGAAGATGAGGGCTTTGCGTGGCGAGGCGAGGTTGAAGATCAGGGCTTTGTGTGGTGAGGCCACAACCTCCTGATGTGCGTGGCGAGGTTGAAGATGAGGGCTTTGCGTGGTGAGGTTGAAGGTGAGGGCGTTCCGTGGAGGATGGAAGATGATGGAAACGTGAAGAAGAAAACGTGGAGGATGGAAGATGAGGGCTTTTGCAGGAGGCCGTCTCTGATGAGGCCATCTCCGATCACATCACCAATTTTTCCTCCAAGCTTGCCCTCACATCAGAGAGTTTCCCTCCCGCGCCCAATTTTCCCTCCAAATTTGCGTTGAGCTCAAAGAATGTGCGTTGAGCTGAAAGAACTGTGAAATTAGGTCAATGTGAGTTCAAATTTTCAATTTTCAAATACAAAACAACTTAATCCTACTCAGCATATGACTGGGACAAAGTAATATGACTGGACTGGTGACCGGGACAAAATTCAAATTATTCATCAAATATATATATATATATATATATATAGGAAGAAAAGTGTGTCTTTATTGAGAGCAAAAATGTACATAATTACAACCAGCAGTACACGAGGAGAGTGAATGTAGGAATGGGGAGGGGGCACAAGCGCCGTCACCCATTACAAGCAACACTCCCACCCTTTACCTGCCCAGAAAAATTACAGGAACAAGAACCATTCAGAAGCAAGCCGTCTAACCCGCATCAATAAAATTCCAATTTTCCATGGCTTGCTTGGCCTCCTGGTTATTGGCTTCTAGTTGATGTAGAATATCTCTAGTGGATGCAGATATGTCTTCAAATAGCACCGTTCTTGGTCTCCTTATACCTTCAAAAACCCTCTTATTTCTTTCATTCCAAATATGCCAAACCACCACTGATAGGACAGTTCTCGCCAAAATACCAACCGTCTCGCCCTTCCCATATTTAGAGATGAAATAGTCTCCAACTCTGCCAAGAAGTGGCTCAACGGGATCCGGGATCCCCAATTTGAGAAGACATTTGGCTAATATGTAATTTGAATATTCACAATGGAAAAAAGGTGATCAATTGTTTCTGCTTCATCCCCTTCACACAATACACAGCTGGTTTCAATATGAGGGCTCCACCTGTTCAATGTTGCTTTTGTTGCCAATTTTCCTTGAAATGCTCTTAATAGAGTAATGCTCATCTTTGGGACCGTATACTTGGACCAAACCAGGGAAGAGTAAACGAAGGGAGGCCTTTGCACTCGGGTCCCCTCCCAGGCGGCCTTGAAGGAGAAGTCACCTTGAGGCGCCCAAGCCCATTCATCATTTCCTGGGGATAATGAAAAGTCACGGAGTAAGGGCTGGATTTGAGATATGGACTGGTCAGTAGTCCACCCGCCTGTAGCATTCCAATAAGAGGAAACCGGCCTTGTAGCACTATCAGTGGGGATGTCATATAATTCAGCCAATGGCCCACAAGGGAGCCAATTATCTATCCAAAACAGAGTTGTTTTGCCATCCCGGACAATCCTCTTTATAAGATGTTTAGAGTTTGATCTACACTGGAGTATAAACTTCCAGGTACCGGAGTGGGTGGCCATCCCCTTAGCTGAAAAAAATTGAGAGATATCTTTGTAGCTGGATTGCATGTACATATATATATATATATATATATATATATATATATATATATATATATATATATATATATATATATATATATATATATATATATATATATATATATATATATATATATACTAGTCATTACCCGTGCCCATAGGGCACAGTTTATTTAATGGCTGAGTTTTTCCCCCCACAAATTTCAAGGTCCTCCAAATTTCATGTTTTCCCACAAAATTTCAAGTTTTTCCCCCAAATTTAAGTTTTCCCCTAAAATTTAAGTCCCCCCAAAATTGTTATTGCCACATAGGACAAACTTGCCACGTAGGACAAAGCTTTGTCCTAGTAGGATAAGATTCAAAATCTTCAAAGGAGTGGAAAAAATGGTCGGAAAGGGGGGAGAATAAAAAGTGTGGGTGGGTGTGTAGGGAGGGTCCAGGGGCAAAAATGCAAAAACCGGGGTTGTATGTGCAAAATTCCCCACCTCTACTCTTATCCCTCAAAATCTCATCTCTTATATTTTCTCTTATCCAATTTCTCTTATCCAATTTCTCATGTCCAAATCCTCTTGTCCAATGTCTCTTGATAACATCCCTCTTCTATATAATAGATATCCAAATTCTCTTATCCAATTTCTCATGTCCAAATTCTCTTATCTAATTTCTCATGATAACATCCCTCTTTTATATTATATATATATATATATATATATATATATATGGAAAGTTAGTGTATGTCTTTATTGCAACTAAAAATGTACAAGGAATACAATTGGTGATGCTAGGGAAGGCCATGTTGGGGAGAGGATAGGGAACAAGCGCCGTCACCCTCCACTAACATGTCCTCCCCTACATCAAATAAAATTTCGAACCCTGACATTATCCTGCATCCCTAAGATCCCATTGCTCCATGGCCCGCCTGTCATCAGAAGTGGTGGCATCTTGGTCTCTTAGAAGTATTCTGATGTCAGAAGCTATTTCTTCAAATAGAGCGGTCTTTGTTTTTTTAGTTCCCTCAAAAATTCTTCTATTTCTTTCCTTCCAGGCATGCCAAACAATAGCCACTAGTACAGACTTTGCTAGCGTACTAATAGTATCTCTAGTATCAAAATGCAGTAAGAAGTAGTCTCCAACCTTATCTAGTTGGGGAGTAATGGGGTCAGATACACCCAATTTAAGGAGACTCCTTCTGAGGATATAGCTTGTATAGTCACATTCGAAGAAAATATGGTTGATATTCTCTTCCTCAGTCGTACACAACACACAATTTGTATCAGATTGAATACCCCATTTTTGTAGGTGATCTCGAGTCAATAGCTTACCTTGTAGCGCGCAGAGGAGACACAGTGACATTTTTGGTACACGGTTGGCATGCCAAACCAACTTACAGTATTTAAACTTGGGTCTTTTGCACCTCACGAACTCCCATGCATCCGAGAAATTAAATTGTCTTGCTAATTTGCTTCCGCTGGAAAACCAAGACCACGTATCTGGACCTGCGCATAGGGTGATTTGATTTAGTAGAGGCCGAAACATGTTGATCTCCGGATTTTCTTTCCAGCCAGCTCCCGTCCAATATTCTGCTACCAACTTGTTACGAGCATCTATCAGTACATCTTAGAGATCAATAAGGGGGCCACACGGCCACCAGTTATCCAACCAAAATAAGGTGGAAGCACCGTCTCGAACCTGTCTCTTTATAAGGTGCTTAGTAAATTGACGACAGTGCAAGATGAATTTCCAGGTTCCAGAATGTGACGCTTTCCCTTCAGGCGAATACAGCCTTGTAGAATCCCTATAATTGTTACGCATGTATGTTGCCCAAAGGCTCTCAGTAGATAGCATTCGCCATGTGAGACGAACCCCTGCTGCATGATTGATGTCAGATAGTAGACGTAAACCCACTCCCCCCTCCTCCTTAGGGGTACACATATCTTTCCAGCTCCAAATACGAGATGAACCCCAAATATAATTCCTGCATATAGATGTGATAGCTCGTAGAACAGATTTAGGTATACGATAAACCTGCATCCAAAAGGTGATCATGCCATAGATGACAGATCTCACCAGCTCTATCCGTCCCGCTATAGATAGCAAGGAAGACGTCCATCCCATAATCCTCTTCTTGCATTTGTCAATCAGCCTATTATACATAGAAGGTTTCGGGTACCTGGTTGAAAGGGGCAAGCCAAGGTACGTGGTAATAGAGTGACCAAGGCTAATCCCAAGGAGACTAGCTAGCTCAACTGGATTCTTAGTGCCTTTACTGAAAATAGATGTGCTTTTATTCCAGTTTATATCCAAACCTGTCAGATTAGTGAAATCTACCAGTAATGTTTTTAAACCTTGGAATGTATGCGTGTTGGCCCGACAAAATAGGAGTAAATCATCTGCAAATAGCAGATGTGATATCGACCCTGACCTTCTCAAGGGGTGGATAGTACGCATTAATAGGGATTTTTCAACAAGTAATGAAAACGTCTCCATAGTGATAACAAAGAGATATGGGGAGAGAGGATCACCTTGTCTGATGCCTCTGTTGCCTTCAAAATAGCCAGCAGGGGAACCATTGACCATTACAGAGAATGTGGGGGTCGAAATGCACTCTTTAATCCAAGATACAAATTTCCTGCTAAAACCCAGACTGTGAAGGATGAAGTAGATAAATTCCCGATTAACACTGTCGAAAGCCTTCCTTAAATCAAGTTTGAGACACGCTCTGGCACCCATAGGGTTGCTGAAATCACGAATTTGTTCATGTGCTAGCAAAGCGCAATCAGAAAGCAATCTTCCTTTTAAGAATGCGGATTGGTTAGGGGATATAAGTTCGTGAATAACCAATTTTAGCCTGTTACAAATAATTTTGCTAATCACTTTATAAAGCACGTTACAGCAGGCTATTGGTCTGTAATCACTCAAACTTAAGGCCGCCGTCTTTTTAGGTACCAATGTGAGAAAAGTATGATTTATAGGATGCATAAGTGAGCCTGATCTGAAGAAAGAGAGAGTTGCATCAGTAACATCATTACCTATCATGCTCCATCCATTCTGGTAGAAGAAAGCGTTGAAACCATCTGGCCCAGGGGATTTATCCACCCCTATTTGAAAGACAGCCTCCTTAACATCCTCCCTGGAGACTTCTCGTTCCAGCCAGGAAGCAGCCTCAGGTGTCAGAATACGCTTGGTGACCAGCTTTGGAAAAACATTCCAGTAGCTTGTCTGAGAATATAAAGATTTATAAAAAGCCGGGGCACTGGTTCTAAGGTCATCATAAGTAGTATTACAATTTCCAGAACTATCCACCAAGTGGCCAAGATTATTATGACTCTGTCTGGCTTTCATTGCAGTGTAAAAGAACTTGGAGTTAGTGTCCCCCAGTTTTAGCCAATCCTGCCTGCTCTTTTGTCTTAGCATATCCTCTTCAAATCCAATATATTTTGCTAGGTTGGAAGCAAGCTCTTTCTCTCGGGATTGCAGATTAATATCCGAGTATAAGCTAGGCATGTTCCTTATTTCCATCAGCTTATCTTTGTAAACCGTAATGTCATGTGCCGCACTCTACTTTTTTGCCCAACCTCGGAGCTCGTTTCTCAAATTTCGCAATTTAATATGAGTCCTGTACATGGCCGACCCCTCCACATGGTTGCCCCAAGACAAATCCAGAAGCTCTCTATATCCTGCCCAATTAATCCATGAATTAAAAAATTTGAATGGCTTCGGATAGTTTTGTACCTTGGAATGCGTATTAATCAGCATTGGAGAGTGATCGCTAGTAAGGGGGTCCATATATTCCACAAAAGAATCTGGTAGCAAATCTACCCAACGCGAATTACATAGCATCCTGTCCAGTCTTGCTGCAATCTGACCACTCCCGATCCGCCTATTGCACCAACTCATATGTTGCCCTATACATTTAATATCACCCAGAGAGCACTTGACTAAGCAACTATTAAATTCATCCAGGACACTGAGATCACATCGCCTCCCTCCTTTCTTATCCTTGAGATATCTGATACAGTTGAAGTCTCCCCCCAGGAGCCAGGCTTCCCCGACACACAAGGTCGCATCTGCCTCCATAGACTTCCATAGGAGATTGTGCTCACTCCTTAAATTAGATCCATAAATCCCCGTGATTATAACAGAAAGTCCTCCCTCATTTAAACACCAGAGAGTAATGTGCTGGCTAGATAATGTGAGTAGAGATGCATGCCAAATAGATTCATCTAGGCCCATCAAAATACGCCCACCTGGATGTGCCCCAAAATTATTAAAAATTTTCCAATTTTTAGGAAAACACGATCTCCATTTCCCTGCTTCTTCTTTCAATTTAGTCTCTAGTAGTATGACCACATATGGCTTTAATATCTTAAGTCTATCCTTCAGGTCTCTTCTACGAATGGGGTTATTAAGACCCCTTGTATTCCAGACGAAAATACCCATTTAGTAACAGTATGTTTTGGCTTACCTGAAGCCCCCTCCTTGAGTCGCAAACTCTTCCTTACGGCTTCTCCTGTGGATACAGAGTTCTCATTTGTTCCCAACCTCTTTTTCGGCCCTCCAACTGCAGCAGTTTCCCCACCATTTTGGTCTCCAAATTCCTTCTCCCATTCTGGATTCACCATACTCAAGATACTTGGGGGGTCCGGTCCTGGATCTCTAGCTTGTAAGTCGGATTCCTCCATTTGAGCCGGTTGCTTAATTATGGGTATGACTTGAGGTATGACCACCCCTTGGCCAGCTTCACTTATGTGCAGTTGATTCTCAGCGTAAGTGGGGACTTGCATATTCTCCTTTAGTGTTACTCCCATATTCACATTTAGATTGCCTGCATCATTAGATCTGGACTTAACATTGTTAGAGTATTCCTGTGTCGGACCCTCATCCATTGGTCTAGCAATAGGCTTAGAGGCTTGCAGAACAGTAGCCTCATTAAGTCCTGATTCCATATGGCCAGTGTCCACTTTAGTATTCATATCTTCACCTACACAAGGAGATGAATTAACATAAGGAGCTGAATTAGCATCAGGAAGCTGCTCAACAAGTGTTTCACTCCTCTGATCATTATTTCCCTTCACCGAAGACTTTTGGATTGAAGGGAGACTCTTCAGGTCTGGGCATTGGGAGTCCGTGTGCCCAAAACATACACAGTGACTACATCTCGGAGGCTCGCCTTCGAATTTGGTGTCAATATTAATGATAGTCCCATCATCCATTTCGAGCCCCACTGACCTTGGTAAAGGGTCCTTTGCGTCGACCTCCACTAAACATCTGACATATGTTAGTCTCTCTAGACGTGCAGTTGGACGATCAAGGCATAAAGGAATACCAACAATTGAGGAAAGAATGTTGTAGATATCCATTGTCCACATACTAAGCGGTAACCCATAAAACTGGACCCAGACAGGGACAGTCGCTAGCATGTCTCGATCATATAGCAATGTGGAACTCCATCTTTACAGGACTGTCAACCGTCATCAAAGAGCCAAGGCCCTCCATATAGTATCTTCTCACAATCGTCCGAACATTCAAACTTGAAGTAGAAGAATCCGTTGTCCCTACAATAAATGCGGACTCCCTTCTTTAGTCTCCATAATCTATCCACCCAAGCCCTTAATTGACCAAAATAGGGGACATCTCCCAAAACATAGCCCACCAGAGTATTTTTCCAATTATCAGCCCCCTTTTCAACCAATGATCCTCCAACTCTCCCAACTTTTATGCCACCCTCTTTAACCAGAGGAGGGATAAATGTCATAGTCCTTGCCTTATCATAAGTTCTTCGATTAGCGCAAACATCAGCCCAAGCTGGCTTAGTCCCTGATGTATTAATTGATAATGAAAATTTTGGTCTTACGGGAATTCTTACCTCTCCCCTGGGTTCATGGCCAGAGTTAGCCACAAACCCTCCGTTAGCATCTCTTGGTTTCGCCATGGGCCGTGGCTTCGCAACCCCAACAAATGACCGCCCCCTGTCCACAAAATTTCCTCTGTTTCCCCAACCTCTAGGATATCCTCCGCCCCTTAGTCCACGGCTTGGGCCTTGAAGATTCCGCCTTCTTGTGACTGTGCGCCATTCACCCTCGCCTTGGTTAACCTCTTGCCAGTGAGATCCAGTTCCACCTGATTGGAAATTTTTGATGACTCCTTTGCTTAGATCAGGATGAGAGCACTTCAGATCCGCTTTCAAAACATCGCCAGAATGATTTCCGCCGCCTATTGAGATGCCTTCATCTTGGATCTTCTCCTTCCCTTTAAGTTGATTTTTACCTCCACCATTGATGATGCCGCCATTTCCGTTCGCCTGATCGCCCAATCCGTGAACCACTTCCGATTGATTCTTTCCTCCTCCATTGCTGTAGCCGCCAGTAGCATCTAGGTTTCCATTCCCTTGATTGCCCCCTCCGTGAACCCCGGGCATTTGTATATTATTCAACTATATATATTATATATATATATATATATATATATATATATATATATATTGAACTACTAACCTTTTTTTGCAGATATATATATTTGGTTGAAATTTTTTTCTTTACATGATAAAATGCTTGATTGATGGTTGAACTTTGCTTAATTGTCGGAATTATATTCAAATTACTTCGATGTTATCATGTTTGTCATGTTTTTGATTGAGGACAAGGGGAGAAAATTTGGTAAATGCAAAACATGAAAATGGATAAGTGCTATATGCTAACCGGCTTTAATGCAGTGGGAGTATGAGTACATCTGTACATTATACCTCATCTAAGTAGGAGGAGTAAGTTATCTTACTTACCATTCAATTTATGCTATTATTCATTTTATTTTTCATTTGGGTGTCATCATCAAAAAGGGGGAGAGTGATGGGAAATCGAATCCCACCCCGAAGTAGTTTTGATGATGAGCACACCAAATGATGTTACTATACTTATAAATACTATCTAAAGTGTGTAGGTTGTGCGATCAATAGCTTTACACATACTCCGATGAAGCTCAACCACGCTCAAAGGATGGAGACGAATTTGGTAGCTCTAAGTCAAGCACAAGTGAAGCTCAAAGATAAAGCTCATGGAACGTGCTCAAGCCTAATGAAAGAGGAGCTCAAATTCAAAGTGAAAGAACGCATCAACATCTGATCGGATTCAAACATCTTCATTTAAGTCTAGTGTGTAAGTTGGTCTTTTAGGATTATGTTAAAGCCATGATTAATTATACACACACAAAACGTTTTCGAAACAAAGTTTTTGAAAACTCTTTTTAAACTTGTTAAGAGCATTAGCTATTTGATTTAATGTTCGTAGTCAAGCTCAAACACCTGGGAGTTGATTGCTCATTTTCTAGCTGAGTTTCAGTGAAAAAGTGCTCTGGGAGTCGACTACCAAAGGAGGGAGTCGACTACCAGCTGTGAGCAGATTTTTCAATGAAATCTCTTTGGGAGTCGACTACCTCATCTGGGAGTCGACTACCAGCCACGTTTCTGCCATTTTACTATGCTCCCTCAATTCTCTTATATCCTTGATTTATGGGCCAAAGTCAAATGTATTTTGAATTTCAAATTCATCTTAGAAACTCTATAAAAGAGCCCCTTGAGAACATTTCAAAATACCAATTTATTATCATCTTTTGAGCTAAAGTTATATTTCTGAAATTATCAAGTCGCTCTCAATCGATCTCATCGTCATAGCCAAATTCTAGTTTTAAATTTCTGATCTCATATTTTATCTGAAATTCTTTTTTGAGATCTATTTTATTTTGGCTATTAAAATCGGTTTTCAAAATCCCTCTTTCTTGATTTAATATTCTTTGAAGGATTTTTGAATAACAAAAGGATCTAGATCACATCGAATCAAAATATATTCTTTGTGTAATATACGATCACTTTGAATTCTGTAGCCACATAAGTACAAATTGCAATATTATCTTGGCTATAGAATTCGTGTTGGGTGTAAACCAATTTCCATCAAATATTGTGGAGAATTGGGTCTTTATTTTCATTTGGGATTCCCTTTTGTGACTAGGTCGTTGGAAATCCTAACGAGTGAAGCTATGTAATTGTATTTCCAAGGCAATAGTAGATTGAATCTCGTACCAGATTGGTCGGGGACTCGACGTACCCAGGTTGTGGGGAACCAGGATAAAAATCTCTTGTCTCTGCGTGCTTTCTGCATTTTTTTATTTATTTATGCAAGATATTTCTTTGTTGTTAATATATCATCCTTGTAATCATTTATTAATATATTGCAAAGTTATTTTTCTTTATTCTGCTGTATTAATATCTCTCTGTTTATAATATTCATCAGTTTGTAATTATTCTTTGTAATTGCACTATCTTACTTTGTTGATTAAGAACCAAGTGTATATCACTCTACTTGGTTTCTTAGGAACCATTGGAAGGGAATTATTGTGTTGTACTAATCAAAGAAATTTTTTTATAATTCATACAACACTATTCAACTCCCCTTCTAATGTTGTTTGCCATCCACAGGATCCAATAAGGGTGCCCAATTCTGATGAGAGAGTGTGTTTTCCACGGAAGAATGAGGTTGGGGGTGTATCTTAAAGCTTTTCGCCTAGGACTCTGGTTTCCTCTTCATCCCTTCATTGCAGAGGTTCTATGCTCTTCGGAGCTTTCCATTTGTAGACTCGCTCCCCAAGCTTTTCCCCCCTTAGCTGTCTTCATTGTGCTTCGCGAGCTCTATAGGGTTCGACCATCCATTGGACTATTCAAGTAATTCTTCCGGATAATACCTAACCCTCGTCAAGTGTGGTACCATATCGTTGCTCGTCCGGCAGTGAGGCTTATACACTACCTTCCGATTTCCGACGCTGGGTGGAATGACACCTTTGTGTTTGTCGTCCTTCCTGACCTGGGACCGATGCTCAAGGGCTAGAGCTTTCCAAATCTTGGGCTTGCTGAAGAGTCTCGGTTATCATCGAATGAGGTCATGGCTAGGTTGTCGCTGGGCGAGGCTGAGGCGACAAAGCTTCTTCTGGGTTAACCGAGGCGAGAGAGACTCAGTATTTGTTGGACGATCATACATTGAAGTCCATTTTGTGGAGCCTGGGTAATGTGTTTTGACTCTATGTCTTTATCTTTGTCACTCTCGATAATTATATGTGTTGTCTGAAGATATGACAAACAAAAACTGTCGGAGTGGTAATTCTGGAATGGACAGATTCTGGAGGGAATAACGGAAGAAAAAGAGAAGCACCAAAAGGTCGAGCACCCATGCTGAAAGGTTGAGCGCTCGTGTTGAGGGGTCGCGTTCTTGTTCTCTCCTCCCAGTCAACCAAAGTTCTTTTTTCGAAGGGGTGAGGTTAGGCAGACCTCGAGGCCTTCTTCCCGTGACCCCTCAAGAGAGGTCTCGAGTCGGGGCCCCGTACGGACAACAGTGCACCTTGCCTCCGTTGTGGTCTCGGAGCCACTGGTAGTGGTCGTCATTGATGCTGCCACCGTCGTTGAGCTGACCAAAGCTGTCGGCCAGAAGCAAGAGATGCCCTCCCAAGGAGAGGAGGAGCCATGAAAAAGGAGGCGAGTGGAGGAGGAGGATCCTCTTCACTCGCATATGGAGAAGGGTATGGGGTTGCCCCTCTCAAGTATCAGGGGGCGATCGAGATTTCTTCGGCATCCCAGGCTCCAGCAATGCCTCTCCTGGATCGATGGCCCTGGAGCGGTATCATGTCAGCCGTCCCTCTGGTCGGCCCGATCCCTGCGAAGTTTGATCGAGCATTACTGCTCAATCAATTTTCATTTCGCTCTTCTGGGTCGGTATGGGGTGACCTTTACCAACCTCCCTTCACTGTTGGAAGGGAGGAGTCGGCCCTATTGGACTTTGGGATGATTGCTCGACTGGTGGAGAACTCAACTCTCCCCAGGGACCTGGAGCTTCTTTAGAGGTTGGACCTTGAATGGGTGGCCAACTTCTTTGCAGGGAGCGAATACCAGGTACGTCGTCTGCCTTCTGTATTTTGACGCCTGAGTTAGTCGTCCCTGACTAATATTTCCTGCAGATGTCTGTTCTTGGCATCGTGTTACGTCGTCAAGCCATCGACTTGATCGAAGGAGGTCGGCAGGTGGCAGATGCAGAGCGCAAGGTGTTCGAGCTCGAGGCTCGGACGAAGGAGGAGGAGGAGGACTTAGAGAAAGCCCTCGCGGCTAAGGTGACGGTAGAGTGGGCGGCTGTAGAGGCTAAGAATAGTTTCTTGTCCATATCGGACCTCCGCAAGTCTGCCAAGCTCCAGTGGATGATTCGAGCCAAAGCTTTCGACTCCAAGAGGTGGGCGAAAGCTTGCTAAGCAAAGGCCGTCGAGTTTCAGGACAAGGTCGTCGAGCTTCAGGAGGTCACTACAAGGAAGAAAGCGAATATTATGGCAACGTTCACGAAGGTGATGGAGGCTATTGATGTGTCCATATTTTACATCTTTTCATAGCATCATGCCATTGCATTTAATGCCATTTTTTCACATAAATCCCGCACTTTCCTACGATATTGCAATTCTAACGTTATATTCGAGTTTCGTAGTGTTTTATGAATTTTCGGGGATTTTGGATCGATTCGGGACCTATTTTGGATATGGACACATCTGACATACCAGTGAGCCCCTTGGCAAAGCTCTACAGGAGTTCTTCGAGTTTTGGGAGCCATGGGAGGAGTGGAGGAGGAGTGCAAGAAGAAAGGAGAAGCTATCAGGAGCTTCAGCCAATATTGTCCCAGATGACTCAACCGAGCAGAGCAGCTGCTCAGTCGAGCAGATGCTAGATGAAGAAGGAGAGCAAATACACATGTCGCTTGAACCGAGCACTCAAGGTGCTCGGTCGAGAAGCTCTTATTTTCAAAGTTCAACCAGCCTCCTGCTCGAGCCGAGCAGAGCTCACAGCCACCGAGTCTGTTGGTTGCTCGACCGAGCAAGGCTGACTCAGGCCGAGCAGACAGAGTGGCATATTTTAGAGAATCGCGACTCCCTGACGTACTCGACCGAGCAGGAGGGCTGCTCGACTGAGCAGCCCGACCGAGCAAGCCCCTGCTCAACCGAGTCACTGACTCAGTCGGCGACACTGAAGGCTATTTTTGGAATTTCTCGCGTGGCCGTCTGATGCGCGCTTGGGAGTGAAGAGTGGATCTGGGTTGTGTGTTTGAAGTTGTGAATTCTGTTGTATTTTTTGAATTACATTTTGAGAGCTGCGAAGATTAGAAATAATTTTGTTAGATCTAAACCTAGTTTTTTGGGAAGATTATTGAATTCTTTTTGGCACGATCTATTGCTCTTGTGTTCTGGAAATTTTGGGCTCTCTTTGGAATTATTGTTCGCTTTTTTTCTTCGTCTTCGATACGTAAGCTATTCAATCTTTATTCAATTAATCTGCTACGATATTTTCGCTTGCAAAAATCATATTTTTATTCGTTAAAATTACCATGGGTGAGTAGTCTTTTCTAGGGTTGATGGGTTAGCCCTAAGTCTTTAGGGGGAGATGTAGATCTGGATCTCTAGTATGAATTAGGAATAAATGGGAGTATTTCGATCGATCCTACCGGATCCCTAGTATAACTCACACTGAGATCATGCCTACGGTCTGTGGAATTGATGAGCTTAAGGAGCATCCTTGGGATTTGAATGGGGAAATCTGGGGATTTAACCAATGCTCGTGACCATGCCCGGCTCGTGACTGAGGGGATCCACCGATGAACTATACCACTACATTGATGGCTACTGCCTTTGCGGTAATGAGAGCCACCGGAAGACCTCACAATTCTAACCCACGAGAGTGGTATGAATTGAGAGATTAATCCTATAAACCTAATGCAATGTAAGGATTCTATTACAACATCACTCTCTGACGGTCTTAGCGGTGATCTCTAAAACCCTAGTTCTTTTTATTGTCAATTCAACAACAAACATCAAAACCAAACTTTCCCAACCGACATCTATCTCACTCCGAGATATAAAAATAAGCTGAGACCCCAAATACACTGTCACCATCCCTGTGGGATCTGACATCTTTTATACTATAATTTGACACCGTCCGCTTGTAGATAGAGCCTGAAATTGACACCTAAGGGCCATTACTATGCCTAGCGACTGTGACACCGCTGGGTGGAATCTAGGTATAGGTTCCAGGCGCGTCAAGTTTTTGGCGTCGTTGTCGGGGACGACAATAGTGTATCTTGGTTCATTTCTTATTTCGAAGAGTTTGCTAGCAACTCTTATCATTTCTCATCTTTCCACGGAAGAATGAGGTTGGGGGTGTATCTTAACGCTTTTCGCCTAGGACTCTGGTTTCCTCTTCATCCCTTCATTGCAGAGGTTCTATTCTCTTCGGAGCTTTCCATTTGTAGACTCGCTCCCCAAGCTTTTCCCCCCTTAGTTGTCTTCATTGTGCTTCACGAGCTCTATAGGGTTCGACCATCCATTGGACTATTCAAATAATTCTTCCGGATAATACCCAACCCTCGTCAAGTGTGGTACCATATCGTTGCTCGTCCGGCAGTGAGGCTTATACACTACCTTCCGATTTCCGACGCTGGGTGGAAGGACACCTTTGTGTTTGTCGTCCTTCCTGACCTGGGACTGATGCTCAAGGGCTAGAGCTTTCCAAATCTTGGGCTTGCTGAAGAGTCTTGGTTATCATCGGATGAGGTCATGGCTAGGTTGTCGCTGGGCGATGCTGAGGCGACAAAGCTTCTTCTGGGTTAACCGAGGCGAGAGAGACTTGGTATTTGTTGGACGATCATTCATTGAAGTCCATTTTATGGAGCCTGGGTAATGTGTTTTGACTCTATGTCTTTATCTTTGTCACTCTCGATAATTATATGTGTTGTCTGAAGATATGACAAACAAAAACTGTCGGAGTGGTAATTCTGGAATGGACAGAGTCTGGAGGGAATAATGGAAGAAAAAGAGAAGCGCCAAAAGGTCGAGCACCAATGCTGAAAGGTCGAGCGCTCGTGTTGAGGGGTCGCGTTCTTGTTCTCTCCTCCCAGTCAACCAAAGTTCTTTTTTCGAGGGGGTGAGGTTAGGCAGACCTCGAGGCCTTCTTCCTGTGACCCCTCAAGAGAGGTCTCGAGTCGGGGGCCCCGTGCGGACAGCAGTGCACCTTGCCTCCGTTGTGGTCTCGGAGCCACTGGTAGTGGTCATCATTGAGGCTGCCGCCATCACTGAGCTGACCAAAGCTGTCGGCCAGAAGCAGGAGATGCCCTCCCAAGGAGAGGAGGAGCCAGGAAAAAGGAGGCGAGTGGAGGAGGAGGATCCTCTTCACTCGCATATGGCGAAGGGTATGGGGTCACCCCTCTCGAGTATCAGTGGGTGATCGAGATTTCTTCGGCACCCTAGGCTCCAGCAATGCCTCTCCTGGATCGATGGCCCTGGAGCGGTATCATGTCAGCCGTCCCTCTGGTCGGTCCGATCCCTGCGAAGTTTGATCGAGCGTTACTGCTCAATCAATTTTCGTTTCGCTCTTCTGGGTCGGTATGGGGTGACCTTTACCAACCTCCCTTCACCGTTGGAAGGGAGGAGTCGGCCCTATTGGACTTTGGGATGATTGCTCGACTGGTGGAGAACTCAACTCTCCCCAGGGACCTGGAGCTTCTTCAGAGGTTGGACCTTGAATGGGTGGCCAACTTCTTTGCCGGGGAGCGGATACCAGGTACGTCGTCTGCCTTCTGTATTTTGACGCCTGAGTTAGTCGTCCCTGACTAATATTTCCTGCAGATGTCTGTTCTTGGCATCGTGTTACGTCGTCAAGCCATCGAATTGATCGAAGGATGTCGGCAGGTGGCAGATGCAGAGCGCAAGGTATTCGAGCTCGAGGCTCGGATGAAGGAGGAGGTGGAGGACTTAGAGAAAGCCCTTGCGGCTAAGGTGACAGCTGAGTGGGGCGGCTGTAGAGGCTAAGAATAGTTTATTGTCCATATCGGACCTCAGCAAGTCCGCCAAGCTCCAGTGGAGGATGGAGAAGGCTCAGCTTGAGGCGGAGCTCGATGATTTTAAGAAGGAAGCGATCGAGCTTCGAGCCAAAGCTTTCGACTCCAAGAGGTGGGCGAAAGCTTGCTAAGCAAAGGCCGTCGAGTTTCAGGACAAGGTCGTCGAGCTTAAGGAGGCCACTACAAGGAAGAAAGCGAATCTTATGGCAACGTTCACGAAGGTGATGGTGGCTATTGATGTGTCCATATTTTACATCTTTTCATAGCATCATGCCATTGCATTTAATGCCATTTTTTCACATAAATCCCGCACTTTCCTACGATATTGCAATTCTAACGTTATATTCGAGTTTCGTAGTGTTTTATGAATTTTCAGGGATTTTGGAGCGATTCGGGACCTATTTTGGATATGGACACATCTGACATACCAGTGAGCCCCTTGGCAAAGCTCTACAGGAGTTCGCCGAGTTTTGGGAGCCATGGGAGGAGTGGAGGAGAGTGCAAGAAGAAAGGAGAAGCTATCAGGAGCTTCAGCCAATATTGTCCCAGATGACTCAACCGAGCAGAGCAGCTGCTCAGTCGAGCAGATGCTAGATGAAGAAGGAGAGCAGATACACATGTCGCTTGAACCGAGCACTCAAGGTGCTCGGTCGAGCAGCTCTTATTTTCAAAGTTCAACCAGCCTCCTGCTCGAGCCGAGCAGAGCTCACAGCCACCGAGTCAGTTGGTTGCTCGACCGAGCAAGGCTGACTCGGGCCGAGCAGACAGAGTGGCATATTTTAGAGAATCACGACTCCCTGACGTACTCGACCGAGCAGGAGGGCTGCTCGACTGAGCAGCCCGACCGAGCAAGCCCCTGCTCAACCGAGTCACTGACTCAGTCGGCGACACTGAAGGCTATTTTTGGAATTTCTCGCGTGGCCGTCTGATGCGCGCTTGGGAGTGAAGAGTGGATCTGGGTTGTGTGTTTGAATCTTTAGGGGGAGATGTAGATCTGGATCTCTAGTATGAATTAGGATAAATGGGAGTATTTCGATCGATCCTACCGGATCCCTAGTATAACTCACACTGAGATCATGCCTACGGTCTGTGGAATTGATGAGCTTAGGAGCATCCTTGGGATTTGAATGGGAAATCTGGGGATTTAACCAATGCTCGTGACCATGCCCGGCTCGTGACTGAGGGGATCCACCGATGAACTATACCACTACATGATGGCTACTGCCTTTGCGGTAATGAGAGCCACCGGAAGACCTCACAATTCTAACCCACGAGAGTGGTATGAATTGAGAGATTATCCTATAAAACCTAATGCAATGTAAGGATTCTATTACAACATCACTCTCTGACGGTCTTAGCGGTGATCTCTAAAACCCTAGTTCTTTTTATTGTCAATTCAACAACAAACAATCAAAACCAAACTTTCCAACCGACATCTATCTCACTCCGAGATATAAAAATAAGCTGAGACCCCAAATACACTGTCACCATCCCTGTGGGATCTGACATCTTTTATACTATAATTTGACACCGTCCGCTTGTAGATAGAGCCTGAAATTGACACCTAAGGGCCATTACTATGCCTAGCGACTGTGACACCGCTGGGTGGAATCTAGGTATAGGTTCCAGGCGCGTCAAGTTTTTGGCGTCGTTGTCGGGGACGACAATAGTGTATCTTGGTTCATTTCTTATTTCGAAGAGTTTGCTAGCAACTCTTATCATTTCTCATCTTTCCACGGAAGAATGAGGTTGGGGGTGTATCTTAACGCTTTTCGCCTAGGACTCTGGTTTCCTCTTCATCCCTTCATTGCAGAGGTTTCTATTCTCTTCGGAGCTTTCCATTTGTAGACTCGCTCCCCAAGCTTTTCCCCCCTTAGTTGTCTTCATTGTGCTTCACGAGCTCTATAGGGTTCGACCATCCATTGGACTATTCAAATAATTCTCCGGATAATACCCAACCCTCGTCAAGTGTGGTACCATATCGTTGCTCGTCCGGCAGTGAGGCTTATACATCTACCTTCCGATTTCCGACGGCTGGGTGGAAGGACACCTTTGTGTTTGTCGTCCTTCCTGACCTGGGACTGATGCTCAAGGGCTAGAGCTTTCCAAATCTTGGGCTTGCTGAAGAGTCTTGGTTATCATCGGATGAGGTCATGGCTAGGTTGTCGCTGGGCGATGCTGAGGCGACAAAGCTTCTTCTGGGTTAACCGAGGCGAGAGAGACTTGGTATTTGTTGGACGATCATTCATTGAAGTCCATTTTATGGAGCCTGGTAATGTGTTTTGACTCTATGTCTTTATCTTTGTCACTCTCGATAATTATATGTGTTGTCTGAAGATATGACAAACAAAAACTGTCGGAGTGGTAATTCTGGAATGGACAGAGTCTGGAGGGAATAATGGAAGAAAAGAGAGAAGCGGCCAAAAGGTCGAGCACCAATGCTGAAAGGTCGAGCGCTCGTGTTGAGGGGTCGCGTTCTTGTTCTCTCCTCCCAGTCAACCAAAGTTCTTTTTTCGAGGGGGGTGAGGTTAGGCAGACCTCGAGGCCTTCTTCCTGTGACCCTCATGAGAGGTCTCGAGTCGGGGCCCCGTGCGGACAGCAGTGCACCTTGCCTCCCGTTGTGGTCTCGGAGCACTGGTAGTGGTCATCATTGAGGCTGGCCGCCATCACTGAGCTGACCAAAGCTGTCGGCCAGAAGCAGGAGATGCCCTCCCAAGGAGAGGAGGAGCCAGGAAAAAGAGGCGAGTGGAGGAGGAGGATCCTCTTCACTCGCATATGGCGAAGGGTATGGGGTCACCCCTCTCGAGTATCAGTGGGTGATCGAGATTTCTTCGGCACCCTAGGCTCCAGCAATGCCTCTCTGGATCGATGGCCCTGGAGCGGTATCATGTCAAGCCGTCCCTCTGGTCGGTCCGATCCCTGCGAAGTTTGATCGAGCGTTACTGCACAATCAATTTTCGTTTCGCTCTTCTGGGTCGGTATGGGGTGACCTTTACCAACCTCCCTTCACCGTTGGAAGGAGGAGTCGGCCCTATTGGACTTTGGGATGATTGCTCGACTGGTGGAGAACTCAACTCTCCCCAGGGACCTGGAGCTTCTTCAGAGGTTGGACCTTGAATGGGTGGCCAACTTCTTTGCCGGGAGCGGATACCAGGTACGTCGTCTGCCTTCTGTATTTTGACGCCTGAGTTAGTCGTCCCTGACTAATATTTCCTGCAGATGTCTGTCTTGGCATCGTGTACGTCGTCAAGCCATCGAATTGATCGAAGGATGTCGGCAGGTGGCAGATGCAGAGCGCAAGGTATTCGAGCTCGAGGCTCGGATGAAGGAGGAGGTGGAGGACTTAGAGAAAGCCCTTGCGGCTAAGGGTGACAGCTGAGTGGGCGGCTGTAGAGGCTAAGAATAGTTTATTGTCCATATCGGACCTCAGCAACGTCCGCCAAGCTCCAGTGGAGGATGGAGAAGGCTCAGCTTGAGGCGGAGCTCGATACTTTTAAGAGGAAGCGATCGAGCTTCGAGCCAAAGCTTTCGACTCCAAGAGGTGGGCGAAAGCTTGCTAAGCAAAGGCCGTCGAGTTCAGGACAAGGTCGTCGAGCTTAAGGAGGCCACTACAAGGAAGAAAGCGAATCTTATGCAACGTTCACGAAGGTGATGGAGGCTATTGATGTGTCCATATTTTACATCTTTTCATAGCATCATGCCATTGCATTTAATGCCATTTTTGCACATAAATCCCGCACTTCCTACGATATTGCAATTCTAACGTTATATTCGAGTTCGTAGTGTTTATGAATTTTCAGGGATTTTGGAGCGATTCGGGACCTATTTTGGATATGGACACATTCTGACATACAATGAGCCCCTTGGCAAAGCTCTACAGGAGTTCGCCGAGTTTTGGGAGCCATGGGAGGAGTGGAGGAGAGTGCAAGAAGAAAGGAGAAGCTATCAGGAGCTTCAGCCAATATTGTCCCAGATGACTCGACCGAGCAGAGCAGCTGCTCAGTCGAGCAGATGCTAGATGAAGAAGGAGAGCAGATACACATGTCGCTTGAACCCGAGCACTCAATGTGCTTGATCAAGCAGCTCTTATTTTCAAAGTTCAACCAGCCTCCTACTTGAGCTGAGCAGAGCTCACAGCCACTGAGTCAGTTGGTTGCTCGACCGAGCAAGGCTGACTCGGGCCGAGCGACAGAGTGGCATATTTTAGAGAAGCGCGACTCCTTGACGTACTCGACCGAGCAGGAGGGCTGCTCGACTGAGCACCCGACCGCGCGAAGCCCCTGCTCAACCGAGTCACTGACTCAGTCGGCGACACTGAAGGCTATTTTGAATTTCTCGCGTGGCCGTCTGATGCGCGCTTGGGAGTGAAGAGTGGATCTGGGTTGTGTGTTTGAAGGTGTGAATTCTGTTGTAGTTTTTGAATTACATTTTGAGAGCTGCGAAGATTAGAAATAATTTTGTTAGATCTAAACCTAGTTTTTTGGGAAGATTATTGAATTCTTTTTGGCACGATCTATTGCTCTTGTGTTCTGGAAATTTTGGGCTCTCTTTGGAATTATTGTTCGCTTTTTTTCTTCGTCTTCGGTACGTAAGCTATTCAATCTTTATTCAATTAATCTGCTACGATATTTTCGCTTGCAAAAATCATATTTTTATTCGTTAAAATTACCATGGGTGAGTAGTCTTTTCTAGGGTTGATGGGTTAGCCCTAAGTCTTTAGGGGGAGATGTAGATCTGGATCTCTAGGTTGAATTAGGAATAAATGGGAGTATTTCGATCGATCCTACCGGATCCCTAGTATAACTCGCACTGAGATCATGCCTACGGTCTGTGGAATTGATGAGCTTAAGGAGTATCCTTTGGATTTGAATAGGGAAATCGGGGGATTTAACCAAGGCTCGTGACCATGCCCGGCTCGTGACTGAGGGGATCCACCGATGAACTATACCACTACATTGACGGCTACTGCCATTGCGGTAATGAGAGCCACCGGAATACCTCGCAATTCTAACCCACGAGAGTGGTATGAATTGAGAGATTAATCCTCTAAACCTAATGCAATGTAAGGATTCTATTCCAACATCACTCTCTGACGGTCTTAGCGGTGATCTCTAAAACCCTAGTTCTTTTTATTGTCAATTCAACAACAAACATCAAAACCAAACTTTCCCAACCGACAGCTATCTCACTCCGAGATATAAAAATAAGCTGAGACCCCAAATACACTGTCACCATCCCTGTGGGATCTGACATCTTTTATACTATAATTTGACACCGTCCGCTTGCGGATAGAGCCTGAAATTGACACCTAAGGGCCATTACTATGCCTAGCGACCGTGACACCGCTGGGTGGAATCTAGGTATAGGTTCCAGGTGCGTCAAGTTTTTGGCGTCGTTGTCGGGGACGACAATAGTGTATCTTGGTTCATTTCTTATTTTGAAGAGTTTGCTAGCAACTCTTATCATTTCTCATCTTTCCACCCTTTTTATTCTCTTTTTATTGCTACCTCGCTACTAACATCTCCCTCCAGCTAGTAATCATTCTTGATTAATCAGACGTGATGGAGATGGTGATGCAAGTATAGTGGACCAGTGAATCTAATAGTAACTCAGATGAGTTTAGCTTTTCTCCGTATCATCTATAAGGTCTTCAGGATTCGTGCATGGACGAATCCATGATTGAATGTGCAACTAGAGAATTGATTGATGCAGTTCGGTTTATCGGATCAGGAACCTATATTGCAGGTAACGTAAATCAGCAATTGTTCATGGATCATATAATGAACAAGGTTTCTGATGCAGGTACCATTAAGGGTGACATTCACATAAGCTTCGAAGAGGACGTGATGTTCCTCCAGACCATTGAAGCCCTACCTGTTGACACAAGCTGGAGAGATACTCGTCAATTGGAGCCATTGAACGATTCTCAGCTTTTGGATATAATGGAAAGTGTAGTGGCTGATGTATGTGCCCATGGTCCAGTGGCGTTCCCTACAGACGACCCGGTTACGCAAGAACTCTCAGCCTTTATCGCGAACGCCTTCCACAATGCGAATGCCTTCCACAATGCGGACGCCTTAGATGGTGTCCCCGTTCCCCGTTGCTGACGAAGTCTATGTGCGATACGAAGGGGACACCCTACGCTCCTACAACGATAGCATCCCACAGACTGCGATATATGAAGAACACGTCTGCGAGGGATACACGGACCCCGAACCATTACAAAACGACATTAACCAGGGAAGTTCTCCCAACTCTATAGAAAATGCATACCTGAATATTTTAGCTCTGTTGACAGGTGCGCTATGGAAACGGAATCTGCAGATGTCTGCCATGACATACCATCATCTCCCTGCTCATCCTATAATTCTAAGGAAGATTTTTCACCTTCTGAACCGGCTATTGAGGACGCATCCTTCTCACATATGATCGATGACGGGGGTACATCGCCCCCTCAGGTAGAACTAAAAGCTCTTCCTGCTAATTTGAAATATGCTTTCTTGGGCGAGAATTCCACATACCCCGTTATCGTCAATGCTGCCCTCACCGAGCCCCAACTGGAAAGCCTCCGAAAAATCCTTAGATCCCATAGAAAGGTAATAGAGTATAACATCGCTGACCTGAAGGGCATCAACGAAACCATATGCGCCCATGGGATTCATCTTGAGGATAAGGACGCCACTTCCATTGAGCCTCAAAGGCGATTAAATCCCAAAATGAATGAGGTAGTGAAGAAGGAGGTCTTGAAGCTATTAGAGGCCGACATTATTTATCCCATTTCCGATAGTAAATGGGTCAGCCATGTGCAGGTGGTCCCCAAAAAAGGGGGCATGACAGTCCTTAGGAACAAAAAAATGAGCTAATATCCATTAGGACTGTCACTTGTTGGCATATGTGTATTGACTATAGGAAACTTAATAAGACCACCAGAAAGGACCATTATGATCTACCCTTCATTGACCAAATGCTTGAGCGTTTAGCCAAACACAAATACTTTTGTTACCTAGATGGATACTCTGGGTTCTTCCAAATTCCATTGCATCAGGAAGACCAAGAAAAGACAACGTTCACATGCACATATGGCACATTCGCCTACCGAAGAATGCCGTTTGGGCTATGTAATGCACCTGCCACATTTCAAAGGTGCATAACGTATATTTTCTCAGATTTCATCGAAAATATTATGGAAGTCTTCATGGACAATTTTTCTGTTTATGGCACCGAGTTCGATGATTGCCTAGGCAATTTATCCAAGGTTTTAGAACGGTGTCATGACAATAATCTGACCCTGAATTGGGAAAAGTGTCATTTATGATGACAGAAGGGGTTGTGCTTGGCCATGTCATCACCTCTAAGGGAATCGAGGTTGATAAGGCCAAAGTCGAAGTTATCAAGAGTTTACAGCCTCCCACTAACCTTAAGGGTATCAGTGGTTTCCTGGGACACGTGGGTTTTTACCGCCGTTTTATAAAGGATTTTTCTAACTTTGCTCGTCCGCTCACGGAGCTCCTCGCCAAGGAAGCTCCTTTTGTGTTTACTGACGCCTGCTTGTTAGCCTTTAACAGATTAAAGGAAGCTCTAATCTCAGCCCCAATTATGCAGCCGTCGGATTGAAATCTGCCGTTTGAGCTGATGTGTGATGCTAGTGACCAAGCCGTGGGAGTCGTTCTTGGCCAAAGGAAAGAAGGAAAGCTTCATGCTATATACTACTCTAGCAAGACTCTGGATGAGGCTCAAAATAATTACACCACTATGGAGAAGGAGCTGCTAGCCGTGGTTTATTCTATCGAGAAGTTCAGATTATACCTCTTGGGGTCTAACGTGGTTATCAACACAGACCTTGCGGCGCTGAAATACCTACTGAGCAAGAAGGATGCTAAACCGCGTTTGATACGGTGGATCCTCCTGCTCCAAGAATTTGATATTGAGATCAAAGATAGGAGCGGAGAATGTAGTAGCAGACCACTTGTCGTGGTTAATTCAAAAGCACGGGGATGACAGCTTGCCAATTGATGATTCTTTCATCGGCGAACAGTTATTTGCGACGAACTCCTCTGACGCCCCCTGGTACGTAGATATAGTGAACTACCTGGTAAGCGGCATAGTCCCGTAAGGGTTGGCGACTTACTCGAGGTGGAAGTTCCTACATGACACCAAGAGCTACTTCTGGGACGACCCGTACCTGTTCAGAACATGCACTGATGGGATCATTAGACGATGTATCCCAAAGGAAGAAGCAACCTCCATCATATCATATTGCCACGATCAACCATGTGGGGGACATGCAGCTGCCACCAAAACCACTGCAAAAATCCTCCAAAGTGGTTTCTATTGGCCCACTATATTTAGAGATGCGAATGAATACATCAGAAAATGCAATAGATGCCAAAGGACAGGAAACATCACGAAGAAGAATGAAACGCCCCTTCAGGGAATCTTGGAGATAAAACTATTTGACTGTTGGGGGGTTGACTTCATGGGGCCCTTTCCATCGAGTACGGTAATAAGTACATCTTGGTCGCCATTGATTACGTCTCGAAGTGGTTGGAGGATATGCCCACCCCGACAAACGACGCGAGGGTAGTAGCCAAATTCTTCAAGAATACCATCTTTCCTCGTTTTGGAGTCCCCCAAACAATCATAAGTGATGGTGTGAGCCATTTCATCAAAAGAAAGTTCGAGATGATGCTAAGAAAATATGGAGTTCGTCACATGGTCGCTCTTGCTTATCACCCTCAAACTAGTGGTCAAGTGGAGGTATCCAACAGTGAAATCAAAATCATCCTGGAGAAGACGGTGAGTGCCTCGAGGAAAGATTGGTCACACAAGTTGGGCGATGCCCTTTGGGCATATCGCACCGCCTTCAAAACTCCCATCGGAACTACCCCGTACAGACTAGTGTATGGAAAAGCTTGCCACCTTCCGGTAGAATTGGAACATCGAATGTATTGGGCAGTAAAGAAGATGAACTTTGATTACTAGAGCGCCGCCACGAGACAAGCCTTGCACAGCAACGAGCTTGACGAAATTCGGCGACACGCCTATGAGAATGCAAAGATATATAAGGAGAGGACCAAGGCCTATCATGACAGGAACATCACGGTGGTTCGTCATGATGTCGGTGACCAGATACTTCTCTATAATTCAAGATTACTCCTCTTCCCTGGGAAATCAAAGTCAAGGTGGTCCGGCCCTTACAAGATATTAAGTTTATCTCCGGGGGGTCCCGTTGAGTTCGAGGGAAAAAACGGTAATTTCAAAGTAAACGGTCAGAGGATTAAGCCATACAGAGTAGGAGAACCACTTGGGCAAGAGGAGACGCACTTTCTCGAGGAATCCCCCGCTATTTGTTGAAGATCTTGAGGGAGTCGAGCTCATAACTCAAAACGAGCGCTTATTGGGAGGCAACCCGACTTTTTACATCTCCCAATTTTTTGTTTTCTTTTCCTGTTTCACCTAATCTGGGAAACCAAATAAAAGCACCTTCCCTTTCTGCAGGTTGATAAGTATGGGGGCACACAAATAAATGTTCTGAATGGAAGAAAGAGCTGGGGGAAGACAGCTGAGAGAGGCAAAGCAGCTGGAAGAAGGAGTCACGGGTGACTTGACCGAGCAGCTACCTGCTCGGTCGAGTAGTGCAGGTGACTCGACCGAGCAGAGATTTGCTCGATCGAGTAGCATATGCACAATAAAAAGAGGGAAAATTTAATTCTGTCTACATGGCCCGAGCAGTCTTTGCATGGTCCAAGCAGTCACTTGCTCGACCGAGCAGCAATCTGCTTGGTCGAGTAGCGCAGGCTCGAGAAAAGAGCTCTAAAACGTCATTATGTCTACACGGCCCAAGCAGCATCAGCTCGATCCGAGTGGTCACCTACTCGACCGAGTAACCATCTGCTCGGTCGAGCAGAACGAGGGAGCATTTGAATTATTTTTTGATTTATCTGAATAACCAGCTCGACCGAGCAATCCGATTGCTCGGACTGAGTCAGCTGTGGTTGGTTGCAGGTCTCGTTTTAAGCTGGGTTCGAGCTATTTACTTACCTTAACCCATCCTTTAACCCTTTCCCTAAGCGATCCTACCCTAATCATCTCCCGAGCAGCCTCCTCCTCCTCCCGACACAGCCGTCGCCGTCTCCTCCCGTTTAACCTTTTCCCCTTCATCTCTTCCACTCAAATACACATCCTCTCTCCTCCTCCTTAAGATTCCCCCATGCGCCTTTCCCAAACCCCCCCAATACCCCCTAAGCCTCAACCAAGCTAGACTCCCGCTCAGTCGATTTATGCATATTAGTTCTCCTCGCCTGACATTACTACCTATTATTTCAGGTATGTGTCGTCTATATAGAAGGGCGATTCTAGGAGCAGCTTGGGGGATACTCCCGATCAGCAATAGTCAAGTGACCGATCACATCGCCGAATCGTTCGTGTCAGTACACCCTTTCCCCTAATACTTTACATACTGCCGCACCTTTTTATACTGCTTGCAAGATGCTGCCACGCCGTGCAAGAGCCACAAATGCCGACACTGGCACACCAAACCCTAGGCCAACTCAACGCACGCATCGTACACGCTCACCCACACAGGACCATATTATTGGCCAATCATCCACCACTTCACCGCTACCAACCAACGCCCCAACCCTAACTGAGTGTCTTCATATCGGCGACGCATCATATGACGTTACCTTCCATGACGCTGACCAAAAGCGATCAGTTTATTGCATGCTCCTACTCATATGTCAGGGAGGCTGCATTACTAGATAGTCCGTTGAACAGGACCTCCCATGCCTCAGCAACCTAGTTAGACATTGACGAACTGACCCACCTATCGAGCCACAAGCACCACCCACATCTTCTGGTCCACAGCAGCAGGACCCATCACCACCTCCAGATGGTGGTGCCCCTGCTTGATTCTGTCCATATTCACTTTTTGCCTCCCTCACATTTTATTGTGCACATCTGTCTATTTGGAGCCATGGTCTTACATAGCTTGGGGGAGGACACACCATGCATCATTTCTTGCATACGCATCATCTTTTCTGTATTACATCATACCACGTCTTATTTTCTTCTTGTACAGTTTTATTTTTCATTCATTTGCTATCCAACCACCGACCCACCCTATCTAGCATCATCTCTCGCACACTATCGTTTTCTCAGCAGTGAGGACACTGCTGGGTTTAGCTTGGGGGATGAGCTCGCTTTATTTTTATTTTTATTTTATATTTTCTTGCTTTTTAGTTTTTTAGTTTACTTTTCCACCTATTTCCCACTTTTTATCTTTTTTTCTCATTCAGCATCATGTTTTTCATTTTTTTGCCATGCATGCATGTCTGTTTTTCATTCTTTTATTTTCTCCACCCTTTTTCTCTTTCTTCTGAGATGGTCCTGTATGATGATACTTCTTGTTGCCCTCGGTAGCTTTTCACGATGCTTATTATTTGATGACATGCTATTTAGGGTAGTTTCAGTTTTACTTTCTATATGTGTGAATATTCTTTTGCTGATCTATCTAAATTAATGCATGTTATAAATTGAAAAAAAAATGCATGAAATAGTATCTAGTATGTGCTATGTTGGGTAATTCACCTAGGTTCACGCATCATTAGAACACTTGGAGCATCTGCTTGTTATCTCATTCACTTCTGTTTGCATGCTTGATTTCACTGTGTTTATTACTGTGTGCTTTTAAGTGTTCATCTAGATGAATGAAAATATCCATGCTAGTTATGAGTTTAGTTAGAGTATTATCATATTGAACCGTTGTGCACCTCTAATGAGTGAACCGAGTGATCCATTATTTTCCTTCTCCACATATCCTTATAATTCTCTACATATCAGTTGGTTTCACCCCCGCAGCTACCCTTATCTCATCTTACTTCCCAAAAATCCCAAAAGAAAAAAAATATAGCTTCTAAATAAAAGGCAAACGAAAAAAAGCAAAAAAAAGAAAAAAATGTGAAAGAAAAGAAAAAGAAAGAAAAGAAAGAAATAAAATTGTTTCATATTTCTTTATTAAAAGCTATTAGAATTACTTGGGTAAAGACAAAAACTTTCATTTCCTATTCCTAGATGCGACGCCTCGAGCTAAGCTTGGGGGGTTGAACCAACTGATCATATGAGTGAGTATACCATTAGAGTGGAGACTGTGCATAACGGGGAGATTAGATAATGCTTGAACTTTACGAAATACTTTAGTTTCTATCGATTTTTTCATAATTCGAAATGAATATCTGAATAGCATGATTCATTTCCATTCTTTATTGCATGCTGGTGTGACTTTTATATGCTCCACTTGTATCTATTGATTGAAAAGTGCATTGCCAACTCTTTTATACTAGACTCTATAGATTGAATGAGATTGATATGAGTAGATGACATTATTTTAGAAGATCCTTATTTTTGTCTCTATTGCATGCTAGACATATGATAGTAAAACTTGAAAATACCATTAGGCTTGAGATCTGATTGAAAAATCTTAGCACCCTCTATCCATCTTTATTCTCCTTTTATTTTTATTTTTATTTCCTTTTGTTTATCTCCCGGCGTACCTTGTATTCGTCTTCCTCGAGGACGAGTAAGAGGTAAGCTTGGGGGATTTTGATGTGTCCATATTTTACATCTTTTCATAGCATCATGCCATTGCATTTCATGCTATTTTCACACCCAAATCCCGTATTTTCCTACGATATTGCAATTCTAACGTTATATTCAAGTTTCATAGTGTTTTATGAATTTTCAAGGATTTTGGAGCGATTCGGAACCTATTTTGGATATGGACACATCTGACATGCCAGTGAGCCCGTTGGCGAAGCTCTACAGGAGTTCGTCAAGTTTTGGGAGCCATGGGAGGAGTGGAGGAGAGTACAAGAAGAAAGGAGAAGCTATCAGGAGCTTCAGCCAATATTTTCCAAGACGACTCGACCGAGCAGAGCAGCTGCTCGGTCGAGCAGATGCTAGACGAAGAAGGGGAGCAGATACGCATGCCGCTCGGATCGAGCACTCAAGGTGCTCGGTCGAGCAGCTCTTATTTCTGAAGTTCAACCAGCTTCCTACTCGAGCCGAGCATATCTCACAGCCACCGAGTCAGTTGGTTGCTTGACCGAGCAAGGCTGACTCGGTCCGAGCAGACAGAGTGGCATATTTTGGAGAAGCGCGACTCCCTGACATACTCGATCGAGCAGGAGGGCTGCTCGACCGAGAAGCCCAACCGAGGAAGCCCCTACTCGACCGAGTCACTGACTCGATCGGCGACATTGAAGGCTATTTTTGGAATTTCTCGTGTGGCCATCTGATGCGCACTTGGGAGTGAAGAGTGGATCTGGGTTGCGGGTTTAAAGGTGTGGATTCTGTTGTAGTTTTTGAATTACGTTTTGAGAGCTACAGAGATTAGAAATAATTTTGTTAGATCTAAACCTAGTTTTTTGGGAAGTTTATTGAATTCTTTTTGGCGCGATCTATTGCTCTTGTGTTCTGGAAATTTTGGGCTCTCTTTGGAATTATTGTTCACTGTTTTTCTTCGTCTTCGGTACGTACGCTATTCAATCTTTATTTAATTAACCTGCTACGATATTTTCGCTTGCAAAAATCATATTTTTATTCGTTAAAATCGCCATGGGTGAGTAGTCTTTTCTAGGGTTGATGGGTTAGCCCTAAGTCTTTAGGGGGAGATGTAGATCTGGATCTCTAGGTTGAATTAGGAATAAATGGGAGTATTTCGATCGATCCTACCGGATCCCTAGTATAACTCGCACTGAGATCATGCCTACGGTCTGTGGAATTGATGAGCTTAAGGAGTATCCTTGGGATTTGAATAGGGAAATTGGGGGATTTAACCAAGGCTCGTGACCATGCCCGGCTCGTGACTGAGGGGATCCACCGACGAACTATACCACTACATTGACGGCTACTGCCATTGCGGCAATGAGAGCCACCGGAATACCTCGCAATTCTAACCCACGAGAGTGGTATGAATTGAGAGATTAATCCTCTAAACCTAATGCAATGTAAGGATTCTATTCCAACATCCCTCTCTGATGGTCTTAGCGGTGATCTCTAAAACCCTAGTTCTTTCTATTGTCAATTCAACAACAAACATCAAAACCAAACTTTCCCAACCGACAGCTATCTCACTCCGAGATATAAAAATAAGCTGAGACCCCAAATACACTGTCACCGTCCCTGTAGGATCCGACATCTTTTATACTATAATTTGACGCCGTCCGATTGCGGATAGAGCCAGGAATTGACACCTAGAGGCCATACTACGCCTAGTGACCGTGACACCGCTGGGTAGAATCTAGGTGTAGGTTCCGGGTGCGTCAGCTATCTCCAACGTCTTTGCACCTGGAGGCGCTCCTTCTTTCTCTTATACCGGAGGGCCTTAGTTTAGGCTTCTTGCAATTTCCTTGTTTTCACTATTTTTCCATTTGTAATGAAAAATGAATGAAAACATCTTTTGCAATTTTGGCACACTTTTGCATTTTTCTTTACTTGAATATATGCATGTGTATGTCCCCTCAACGACTTAACTTCAAGTTTCATAAAGATCGATGACAAGTTAAGTCGTTGATAAGTTAGGCACATTCAATAAATTGAATACAACCTTCTAAACGTTAACTCGTGTTTCGTTTAGTAGCAATGGGCAATGTCCCCGAGAGTTAATGAAAATCGGAGATCGTTCGGTGGCGAGGGAAGAGGCCCCTTCAACTTATGGCCGACGACCGTCGTGGGTCGTTCAGTGGCGAGGGCCAATCCCTCGACGTACGGCTGTAGACTAGGGTCATTCAGTGGCGAGAGGTGATCCCCCGGCTTACGGCTGACGACTAGGGTCGTTCGGTGTTAAGGGACAAGGCCCCTTCGACTTACGACCGACGACCGTCGTGGGTCATTCAGTGGTGAGGGGCTATCCCTCGGCTTACGGCTAACGACTAGGGTCTTTCAATGGTGAGGGGTGATCCTTCGGCTTACGGCTGATGACTAGGGTCGTTCTGTGGCGAGGGGCGAGGCCCCTTTGACTTACGGCCGACGACGGTCGTGGATCGTTCAGTGTCGAGGGGCGATCCCTCGGCTTACGAATGACGACTGGGGTCGTTCGGTGGCAAGGGTCAAGGCCCCTTCGACTTACGACCGACGACCATGATGGGTCGTTCAGTGGCGAGGGGCGATCCCTCGGCTTACGGCTGACGACACAGGTTAGATATCAAAGAAACAATTAACTTTGCATTTATCATGAATCGATAAAAGACAAAGATAGATTTCAATCATTTACCCTTACTGATACAATTATTAATAATACTTTTGCAAGTGCTCAGCGTTCCAAGGATGAGGTAGTTCTCTCTCATCCAATGTAGCGAGCCGGTAAGTGGCAGGACCGAGTACCTCGATCACTCTATAGGGTCCTTCCCACTTTGCTGCGAGCTTTCCTTGCTTGAGAATCTCGGAAGTGAAAGCAGATTTATGTAGAACCAGGTCACCCACCCGAAAGCTATGTCCGCGAACCTTTTAGTTGAACTATCGAGCCATGCATCATTTCTATTCGATGAGGGTCGCCAAAGCTTGTTCGCAGACCTTGTCAACCAGTTGTAGGTTGAGTTCGAGTCCTTTCGAGTTTCTCTCCTCGTCGTAGTATTGGAGACGAAGTGGTTGTTCATTGACTTCCAATGGGACAACAGCTTTGCATCCGTAAGCCAGCATGAATGGTGTTTCTCCCATCGAGGTTTTGTGGGTCATTCGGAACGACCATAGTATGCCGGGGATTTCTTCTGGCCATGTTCCCTCGATCCCCGTATTCTCTTTCGAAGAGGTCCAAGAATGTATTTGTTAGCAGCATCTGCCAATCTATTAGACTGAGGATGGGTGACAGAGGTGAAATGCAGCTTGATCTTCAGCTCGGAGCAGAAGTCTCTGAAGCCAGCATTGTCGAATTATGTCATATTGTATGTCACAATGGATTGTAGGATGCCAAAACGACGGAAAATATATTTCTATAAGATGCTTCGAGCATCTTTCCAGGTGATTCGGGATAGGGGCTCTGCCTCGATCCACTTCGTGAAGTAGTTGATTGCCACTATTAGGAATTCCAGTTGCCTGCTCGCTTGTTTGAACAGGCCAAGGAGGTCTAATCCCCACTTGGCAAAAGGCACTTGACTGATGATGTGGATCAGATAGGTTGGTGGGGCCGAGCTGATCCTCGAAAATTTTTGGCAAGTCGAGCACCTTTGCATGTACTCGACGGCATCCTTGAACATTGTTTGCCAGAAGTAGCCCTGTCATACGGCCTTCAAGGGTATCACCTTTCCTCCATAATGGTTCCTGTAATCGCCCTCATGGATTTCTTGGATCACATAGAGCGCTTCCTACGGGGCTAAGCATTTGAGATAGGGGAAGACGTCATACCTGGTCCATTACCTTTTGTACAATGAACCATCTAGCAGGATGAATTGGTACGCCTTCCGTTCTAGCTTTCGTGCCTCTATTGGTTTGGTCGGCTTCTCCCCATGTTCAGGTAACTGATTATGGGATCCATCTGAGTGATTCCTCGGTCAAGGCTTAGCAGCTCCTGCTCTAACCCGCTGGGTTGTGGTAGACGTTGTACATATACTATCTAACCAGGCCCCGCAGGGGAGGATGATACGATCTTTGAAAGGGTGTCGGCTCAATGATTCTTCAACCTTGGTACATGGTGGATTTTTACGCATCTGAACTTGGTAAGCTCTGCCTTAACGACTTGCAAATAGCTCTGCATTGAGTCTTCGCGGGCCTCGAAGCTCCCGTTCAGTTGGTAGACGATGTGGCTAAAGGCGCTTAGTAGTTGGAACACTCTCGTCCCTAAGGCTCGAGCCAATCGGAGTCAGTTGATGGCCGCTTCGTATTCGGCACCATTGTTTGTGGTTTGGAAATTGAAGCAGAGGGCATATTCGAATATATTCCTTGCTGATGTTTGGACAATTATTCTGGCCCCGCTTCCAGCTTGAGTGGTTGAACCGTCAACTTGTACGAACCAGTTTCCCTCGTCTTCAATTGCATTATTCGGTGGATTGATACCGGTCGAGGATGAGGGGGTAGCCTCGGGTAGTACGTTAGTAATACATACCTCCTCTTTTGGGCCATCATCGTAAGTGAGTTCGACAATGAAATCGACGAGAGCATGTCCTTTGATGGCAGTCCTCGACTTGAACTGGTTGTCGAATTCGCTCAGCTTGACTCCCCATTTTTTCATCCTTCCCGAACGATCCAGTATTTTAGGGTTTGTTCTAAAGGAGTGCTGATGAGGACCAAGATGGTGTGGGCTTGGAAGTACGGTCACAACCTCCTCACAGATTGGATCAGCGCAAAATCCATCTTCTCTATTCTCGAGTAGTTTATCTCCGCACCTCGGAGGACTTGACTGATGTAGTATATGGGCCATTTCTCCCCCGAGTCTTCTTTTACGAGCGTCGATCTCATGGTCTCCATGGTAGTGGCCAGATAAATGATGTGTTAGTCATCCTTATCTGGCTTGGTCAGGAGCAGCAGGCTGCGAAGGTACTCCTTTAACTCGGAGAAGGTTTTCTTGCAGTCTGCATCCCACTCGATGACTCTCTTTCCACTTGACACGGAGGATATCACCTTCTCAACACTTTGAAGAAAGGTAATGACCTCTCGGCTAACTTAGACAAGAATCGGCCCAAAGAATCTATCCTTCCATTCAGCCTCTGAAGTTCACTGAGAGTCAAGGGCTCCTTCATCGTGATGATCACAGCGATCTTATCGGGGTTGGCCTCGATCCCTCGTTTCGTCAGCATGAAACCGAGGAACTTCCCTGATCGAACTCCAAAAGGTACATTTGGCTGGGTTTAGCTGAAGGTTGTATCGTCGGATCTGTGCAAATATAACCCGGAGATCTGCGAAGTGATCTTTTGGCTTCTTCGACTTGACCAACATGTCGTCGATGTAGACTTCCATGTTCCTTCCGATTTGAGCCTCGAAGACTTTGTTCATCATGCATTGGTACGTGGCCTTTGCATTTTTCAAACCAAATGGCATTTTGGTGTAACAGAAAATACCTCGATCAGTGATGAAAGAAATTTTATCTTCGTCCTCCGGTGCCATCTGGATTTGGTTATATCCTGAGAATGCACCCATGAAGCTAAGGAGTTCGTAGCCCGAAGCACTGTCAACCAGATGGTCGATCCATGGCAGGGGTAACTATCCTTTGGGCATGCTTTGTTGAGATCGGTGAAGTCGACGCACATCTGCCATTTACTGTTTGCCTTCTTCACCATCACGACATTCGAGAGCCAGTCAGGATATCTGACTTCTCGAATGAAACCTGCTTCCAGAAGTCGATCCACTTCCTCGATTGCAGCCTTCATCTTTTCTCCTCCCATATTTCTCTTCTTTTGCTTAATGGGCCTAGAAGTCGGGTCGACTTCCAGTTTGTGGCATGCCACCTCAGGGTCGATGCCGTGCATATCCTTTGGGGACAAGGCGAAAATGTCTGTGTGCTCTTTCAAAAGAGCAATCAATTGTTCCCTTAGGTAGAGAGGGAGCATTGATCCAATAGAGACACTTTTCCCTTGTTCTTCGGAGATCTGGATGTTCTCTGTCTCTTCGACCGCTGCGGGCCGTCGATCCTCATCTCTGGGATCAACTAGGTCAGCCTGTCCAATCCTCCTCAAAGTGGTGGACAATGTATAATATGACTGTGCCTGCTTCTGATTCCCTCTGGCCTTCTCGAATCCCTCGGAGGTCTGGAATTTGATTATCTAATGGAAATTTGAGACCACCGCTTCTATAGCATTCAGTAGTGGTCTCCCGATGATCCAGTTGTATGCCAAGTTGATCTTCACCATCATGAAACTGGTTAGACGAGTGATTTGTCGAGGATACATGCTGAGAGTTACCGGTATGGTGATGATGCCTGCTATTAGGATGGAGTGTCATGTGAATCCCACCAGGGGCCCCGAACAGGGCGTCAGCTCCACGGAGGACAACCTCACCCTCTCCAACGTAGTGAAGAAGAGTATATCACACGAGCTTTCGGTGTCGACAAGTAACCTCTTTATGGTGATCTCATTGATGGTGGCCGTGATGCCGACAACATCATCATGTGGCTATTCCATACTCTCTAGATCTTCATCCGAAAAGGATATAGGAGGTGTAGAATCTCTGGGACTCTTTTGCCCCAAAGATACAGCCACCAACCTTCCGGTGTAGGGGCTTTGGATAGAGGTTGATGACTCTGGGTGCGGGGACCTCCCATTATCATGTTAATGAGGCCGACGCTGGGAGGTATCGAGGCATCCCCGGAGGTCATTGATAGGTGAGTCGACATAGTCGAGAGGTTTGTCGATCGAGATGTCGACTCGTGGTTTCCCACTGACGACGCCAAACTGTTAAGGCGAAAAATGACCGAGACAGTTGTCAAGCTGATGTAGGCTCTTGGTGCTGATTCAAAGCCTCGTCAGCAATTGAAGCGGGACCAGATGTTGGAAGAACCTGGGTCGAGTGATGGATGTTGAAGGTGATGCGGCGCTCGATCAACCCTCAGGCGGCTAATGTGTCGATCATTCGAGGTTGGAAAGCTTGATAACAACCCTCGTGATAGATGGTGACTAGTCGATCTGTGCCACATAGACTCGTTAGGGGGGTCGGATCTGGGTTCCAACCCAAATCCCCTCCGATTCTTAAGTTAGTATAAGAACGTAAGGATGAGAGGGAGCTAGGAGTAGCTGATATCAACCCACAGAGGTTTGCCTGAGATCTATCGTCGCTAGATCTATGGTGTAAGAAGTATCAGCTGAGAAAGTAGAGTTCTATGTCTTAGATCTCATACCTTAGAATTGGATCCCCTTTACCTTTGTCCTTTCGTTTATTTATAGGTTGTTTGTAACCGTCCTTCATTGATTTGGGCACGATCTTCTTCGAGATTCGAGATAACGGTTGCCCATTTACTCGGCCCCATTAACCTCTCCTTGAATATCAGCGGGAGCCTAACGGTTGAAATGGCCGCTCTCTTGACTCGGCAATGCCTTACTCTGAGCGACGGATATCGGGTTGCTGCAGCCATTCGGGTCGGGTATGCGGATGTTTCACCCGGATCCTTACTTGTGCTATAACACCTTCGTTCTTGAAAATTTGGGATCTTTGGGGCTTTCCCTTTATCAGTTAGTCCCGAATTATATTCCTCCTTTGGTTAGCTTTATCATGCTTTGTCAACTGCAAGAGATAGAGCCGACCTTAATCCGCTCTTTCTTTTCTTCGTTCATGTGAGCCCCCCCCCCCCCCCCCCCCCCCACACACACACACAGTGGAACCATATCTCCACCAATAGGGGCTGTAACCTCCTCCTTGGCCTCCCCAATAACGTATGTGATTGGAAGAAACATTTCGTGTTCGTTATCTTCCCCTGGGAAGCACTATTCCTCACTTGTTGGGGTTGTTCTGGGGTCTTGGGATCATTGGAATTGAATTTTTGTGAGGTCGAGTCTAGAGTTGTTGACCTTTTGCGGGCCCTGTCTGTAAGCACTGTCCATGCCTTGCAATACTAACAACAAACACTCTAGAGGGGGTGAATAGAGTAATGGAAATAATCATGTAATTAAAAATTAAACTTACAAATGCGGAATTATAAGTGCGAGAGGAATTTAAACAACACAATCAATCAAATGCTAACACGAAGATTTTACTCTGGTTCCCCAACTAGGGTACATCTAGCCACACCAATATTCATTATGATCCCACACAAGGTAGTGAATATTTGGGGATGTATGCCCCCGGTTCATTTGTATTTGATGCAAATGATTTTTTATAATAGGTGTGGAAATTTTGCATATGATGCAAAGATAATTAAATGCGTCGTAAATTGTTTACGTGCATATTTAATATAATAAAATGAGTGGAAATGGATAACTGGATGACATGATCGTTTCGATCTAAACGCAGGTTTAAACCGTGTCGAAAATGGACTCTAAACGCTCAAAAAATAGCCAAAACAGCGAAATAATGGCAACTAGGGCATTGCGGGTCGGGCCCGTTTCAGCGGGTGCCCGACCCGCGCGCGCCCGTGAGGCAAGCAGGGCCCCACCCACATGCATGTAGGTGCGTGCCCCAAAGAATGCGCAGCTGAGCAGGAGGGCCCCGCGTGGGCCCCTCTAGGGTTTGGAACCCAATTTCTTTTGACGGCTAGTTTTGGAGCGAAAATCTGAGTTTTGGTCAACTTTTGACACTCGGTTGAAGGGTCAAACGGACTCAGAATGGAGTGCCGTTCTTCCTACGTGTTCACCGTTCAACCTTCTTCGATTTGATAAGTTGTATCACTTGAGAAGCTCAACGGTGAGGGAGGAAAAATTTGCTAAAGTTTGGCCTTTGTGAAAGGCAAACTTTAATTAATTTATATCCAAAATTAATAGTCTCACATCGGATATGGAGTGAAGGGGAGGGCTCAACCGCTTATATAAATAGGGGGCCTACTCCCATCCTTGAAACTCGTCCCAAGTTCCAGATTGAGTAGCTCCATTAAACGTGAGCAAGCCCGGATCCGAGCTTAAATTAAATATTCTCTTTCTTTCTAAATTTCTTCCTTGCTCATGTTCGGGCTCTAGCAAAGCTACGAAGGAGCTCGAATCGGATCCGAAATCTTGACGGAGGATCCACTCAAGGTGAAATCTTCTTCGGTGCATGGGTGGCTCAGTGACAAGGGTGTTGCTTGCCTCGAGACATGGTGCGGTTCGGGAAGTAGTTCGGCTCGGGACAAGGTGTGTCTCAGGACATGATTCGACTCGGGAGAAGTGACGTGGGGGCCAAAGAAATGTTGCTGAAACCGACGCTTCGTATTCTGCGGAAACAAAGTGAAAGGTATGTAGTTTAAATTAAACATGCGTTTATAAATTGCAAATGTTAGGTAGATCTATCCTTAGGGGTTGGTCGGACCCAACCCCGGGATAGTAGAGATCTTGGCTAGTGTTTGTTCCCTTTAGGGCTTGATTTAGAAATGTTTTAAATCTATTTTTTGCTGCTTTATTTGATGTCATTGTCCGACCGACTTAAGGCCGGACATCGATTTTATTGCCCTAAGGACCCAGAAAACCTTACAGTTGTATCAGAGCCCAACTTCACATGATCTATTTTTGCAATTTATAAAATGTATGTGATTCTGCATGTTTCTCCATGAGATGGAGGTTGAATTTTAAACTATTAAAATTGTCGTTTTAAAGCAATGTTTTTATTTTTGAAAATTGGTTTTGAAATTTAGATTTATTTTATTTTAAAATTAAATCTTTAAAATTATGTGATAATTTTTTGATGTAACTTAAAATTATGAGATAATATTTAAGTTGCATATTTAGCAAGAAAATTTCATGAGATAAATTTTAATTGCTTTGTTATGCTTAGCTAAATTGTTTAGTTGATAATGGTTATATTAGTTTTATTGATTATGTGATAATTCAAGAAAAAACTATTAGGATAGCCATTAAATACTTCTACAAAATTATAAGATAATTTTTGGTGGACATGCTATGATTTAAAGATTGTTGCAACATATTAAATTCCTATTTACAGTAGCCCTTTCCTAATTATTATTTTAATTGTTCTAATAATTTCGAACAAACGGCCATGATTTAAATTGTTGCAACTTGAATTTTAAAATGCCTAATACATAATTAGGATAACACCTTAAACATCCTTATAGTTGATAAGGACATTAATAAAAGTTACTAAACAATTCTAATAATTTCGAATCTTAGGATTCAACTAGTTGATAGGATTAACTAGTTTTAATGAAGCCAATTCTAATCAATGGGACACAAATGAATAATAAATTTCCTTCAATGGACCATGATCCATTCTAGTGTTTTTTACTAGTTTTGTGGATCACCCGAGCTCGACTTGGGATAGTGCTCTGGCCTAGCCAAATCACTGGCCGTGTTCCGCTGGACCGCAAGGATGCGAATTAGGAGTATATGACATCGTCGATTATATCTAGTCAATTACGTTAAAAATCTTCTTCAAGGTTAGGCGTAGCCTTCCATGTTTTTGGATTAGGGGACTAAAAGACGCCTGTCATAGTTGTTGAGTCTCCTCAAGCTATGACATGGTATCTTTTAGAAACCGACTCCATCATACATGAGAGGTAGTCGGGTATTAACCCAAACCACTGCGTCGGGTCTCCTCGAGTATCGATGAAAGTTAATATTAGACATGAAAACAAGGGTTCGATGAAAGTTAAAATGATTAGTTAAAGAATATGTGATAAACCAAACTATGTTCTCATTGATATTAAAATGTCCTTCCTAGTACTGAGTTAAGGACAAAGATTTCCTTAAGCTCTAAAATCTAACACAATAAAAGCACACTACTTAACACTCACCCATATGAACATAGGCAGCTTAAACATACTGATGTTCAAAGCAGTTTCTCTATATGACTTGTTGAGTCTCCTCAAGGTTGTATGGAAAATAGTTTCAATCCGCAAGGCTTGAAACTTTGATCAAACTGTTTGACTCGAAGATGAGTGTAAGAGCGGTGCAAGACAATGTATCCAAATTAGATCTTGAGACGAGCAACTTGTTGAGTCTCCTCAAGGTTGTAAAGCTCAAGTGTTTGGATGCATGTGATTCTTGCAAAGCTAATATTTTTGTTAGGACATGAAATGTCTAAATATGATTTAGAAAACAGAATGCACTTAGGAAAATTCATTGAGAAAGAATATTTGGTTTATCATAAGACAAGGCATAGTAAGATGAACTGAAAATGGGACATGTTTGATGTCTAAAATTTCAAAATAATTGTTATTCAAAGATAGTCTCACATATTGGCTAAGGAACAAAAGTTGACTTTAGGCCATATGGAACTTATATCACTGATCGCACCCAGATATACACCCGAAAAACGACTGTAGTCTTACCGCAAGTGCACGGTGAAGTGGCGAGCGGGTATCGAACATAAGGAGGACAAATGACAGCACTCTATCTTGATCACCTAGCTATTGGTGGAAGAATGGAATGGTTTCAGAAATGTTGTCACAGTCGTTCAAATAACAAATAGAATTCTATATAATAAAAGCATCTAGGGCTAGGGAATCCCCACTACGGATCGTCATTTATCCTTGTGGATCGTGAATCTCAATGTTGCAAGGCTTGAATTGAGGTGAACTAGTCGTAACTGAATATAGAACCAAGCTCACGCTCTTGCGCTATTGCCAGTCTATAGCAACCTAGATTAGAGCCCACTCTCATGCAAACCCTAACCTAAGCCACTAGCATGAAGATCGACATCATCGTCCAATCGCAGCTCGAGCCCACTCTCGTGCAAACTCGAGCTACGATCTAGGTTATGATAGTTCGTATTCGTCCAATCTCTTGCAAACGAATATGAGTATAGATTTATAATAAAAATCTGAGCTTTGGTCTAATCTCTTGCAAACCAAGTCTAGAGAATCTCGATTATAAACCTAAATCGAATATCTAGGCCTTTCCATCGATTGAAATCCAATCTCTTGCAAACCCCAATCAATGGAAATTCCTAGCTATTCGTAGTAAATCAATCATAACCTAACAATCTATCAATCCTAGCAACAATTCAATTCATTCATCACAATTCTAAGGTCAGATCCATAGGGTTCATCACCATGCCCTAGAACGATGGAACTACTCACAATTAATCATAGCAATCTTAGAAATAACGAATAAGAGCATAGAGCAATTCATGGTCGAGAGAAAACAATTCATAAAAACAAGAAATTTAGATAGAAAGAACAAACCAAATTGCGAGTCTTTGATCTCCAGCTGAGAATTACAATTAGAATAGCCGTCAAAACTAATATTTTGTCTCTCCTAAAACTAGGAATAAAACTAGCCTTAAATACAAGTCAAAATCGTCCAGAAAATCCTTACAGATTGCCCCTAGCACAGCCCAAAATCCTAATTCGCGATACAGGCAGACTGCGCCACTCGGCCGAGTGAGACATGTCACTAGGCCAAGTGACGGACCCAAAGAAAAACAGAGAAACTGGGGTTTTGTGGGGTCTGTCGCTCTGCGCCACTCGGCCGAGTGGAGTTAGTCACTCGGTGAGTGGGCTTTCTCACTCGGCCAAGTGAGTCTTCTCCAAATTTCAGTAAGTTGGCTAAGTTCTCAGGAGAAAAACCCTGTCATACTCGGGCGAGTGGATTTCTTCACTCGGTCGAGTGAGATATTTCACTCGACCGAGTGGACTTTGACTCAATGTGCTCCTGTATCTGTTGTACTCGGTCGAACACGTTCCGTCACTCGGCCGAGTGAATTGTCTGGTCGGCCGAGTGAGCTGCTTCTGTGGTTCTTTCTGCTCCTCCTTGCTTCCTCGTCGATTCTATCGGACTTCTTCCTCTTTCTCTCATCATCTGGCACTGCCAGCTCCTTAATAAGGTCATGGGCGATGCTCCGGTGCGCGTGAAATTCCCTTGATCTCATTTAAGCTCAAGATCGCTCCATATTTCCTGAAATACGAAAAAACAAGAAATAGTGAAAAGCAATGTGATATTATCGAATAATTGTGAAAAACACAATATGGGCGATCAAAATGACATGAAAACATGCAGAAAAAAGGTGTAAAATATGGACTAATCAAAATCCCCCAAGCTTACCTCTTACTCGTCTTCGAGGAAGATGAGTAAAAAGGCGAACCCAGCGGGTAAAAATAAGGAAAAAGGAGAAAAGAAGATAGAATAGAAAACGAAGAAGGAGGTACTAGATCATTTTCTCAGGACATGGAGCTGCTTACTCAAATAGCATACGACGAATGAAAACATGCCAAAGACTTTTATCTCGATATCATGATCATATATAAATGCATTCAATATAGAAACCTAAGAGTATCAAAACGATATGAAACATGAAATCATTCTAGAATTAGCATCGTCTGAGGCATCCATAGTAATATACATAATCATAAATCACACACTTTTCAATTGATCGCTTTTTATTTGGAGTATAAGAGGCATCACACAATACGGAACAATAAGAATAGAAAGAAATGGTATTCATGAAATGCATACCAAATTTCAATTCGTGGACTTCGTAGTACCCCTAGTAGTCTCCCTGAGTATAGAAAATTACCTAGCTTAGGTCGGCATGCACAGACAAGTGGTCACTCTCTCACACATCATTGGATCCTTTCCCCCAAGCTTATCTATAAACGTGGTGGCATCAAATAGAACAATACGACTTTTTCCCATTTTTTGAAGTTCCAAGAAAAATAAAAGAGGGAAGAAAGAAAGAAAGAAATGGGATCGTGTATGAACTTCTTTTTTTGTTTCTATTATTTTATTTTTTTTAATTTTTAATTTTTTATTTTTTTTTTAATTTTTAATTTTTTTCTTTTGAAATCAATATATACAATAAAGATCCCTAATCAAAGATAGAGAGATATGCATGTATTCTTCCTTCCTTTTTTTGATTTTAGGGTATTGTAGCTTGGACTTTATAGCAAGGGGAAGATGCCGATATAAGATTTGCTAAAGGGAGATTCACCAATGATTTTAAGTATAGAAATGAAGTTCAAGATATGTGGAGAAAGAAACATATTCAACCCTCAGTTCACTCTTTTGAATGTGCATGACAACTTTCAGCAGTGCAATGTAATCTACTCAGTTTGAATTCAGAAAATAAACTAATCCAGTTATATCAAAAAGGCATACATTCAATCGACCGGGAAATTAAGCGTACAATTTTCATGTAAAAAAAGTGATAGCAGACAACAAAGCAGTACTCCAAATATATGCAATCAATGCGTGAAGCTTGGTGTGTTTTCTACGAAAGTATACAATATAAATCATCAGACTCAGCTAATGGTAGAATTTCATTCACATTCATATAATAAAGATGCAGGTCACTATTCTCGAATGCATGGCGAATTATAGCATATGATATCTGAGATAAAAATGATGGCGTGACAAGAGAATATGCATATAAAAGTAAACTAGCTCCAGGTCATCGTCATCATAGAAAATTCATCTCTAGTGAAAAAGGATAAAAGAAATAAGGATAAAGGAAAAATAAGAACTGCTATACAAATGCAGCACACATACAAAATAAGAAAACGTGATGCATGAGAAAAAAAATGAAAAAGTGGGTGAAAATAAGTGGAAAATAAAGAAAGGTGGAAAAGATGGAAATAAAAATGAAGAAAACGAAAAGTGCGTGAGGCACTCACTCCCCCCATGCTAAACAGCACAGTGTCATCAATGTGCTAAGTGTGGCACAAGGAGAGATATGATATAGGTGGGGCGGGTGAGGATGCATGCATGATAAAGTATGAAAATGATAGAAAATGAGATGGAAATGCAAATGATGCGTGCAGAGATCAAGATGGTGCAATATAACGGTCCCAGAAATGACTCCCCTCTCCCAGGATGATATAGACAAATCTGAACAAAAAGTGACCAAAATGTGTGGGGAGGAGGGGTGCAAAATCGGCAGAAAAGATGATATCAATCACGGCAGCGGTAAAAATATAGGAGGCATCAAGTGTGTGCCTAAGCAGGTGGTGGAGCACCAGCACCGTCCTGTGGTGAGGGAGGTGGTGGTGGAGGCTGCTGTGAAATGGGACGGATAGCGGCAAGTGGAGGCTATGACAGTCGCGCAAGAATCTGGTTCAGGGTAACATGAATACCAGGGAGTAGAGCGACGCGAGACTGCACAGAGCTAACAGTAGCGGAGAGAGCCCGAAAATCTCCTCTGAGCCCACTAACGGCCCCCTCTAGAGCATGCAGGTGCTGAACTAGGGTGTCGGGGGGAGGGACAGAGGGTCGAACAGGTGGGGATCAGGGTTTCCAAACACGGCTACCGTAGACAAGTGGTGCCACTGCGGGGTGAGGGTGTGGTGATGTGCTCACTAAAAGATGCTCAGCCTCTGTGGGAGGCTGAGACGCAGAAATGTTCTTAGAAGTGTGAGCAGTGGCAGAATCTGAAGCGGTGACAGAGGGCGAGAAGGGTGGAGAGGTTGCTGACACAAAAATGGGGACAGACGTCACGACACTCTCGGTGAAGGCAGCGACAGCAGAGACGGAAATGTCGACGACTGGGGAGGTCGTGAAATCTACAAAAAATGACTCCCCAGCGGTCGAGAAATTTGGTGAGGACATGGTCTGAGCTGTCGGAATAAAGGAAGGCTCACCTCTCTCGAGAATAGTGGTGGGGTGCTCTCAAAACTCTCAGTAGAAATGGGATCAGTGATCAGCGTCACAGAGGTGATGGTGGTGGTGGACTCAGCAAGTGTGCTGTAAGACGTACCTACCAACGTGAAGTGCTAGTAAAAAGGAGAGAATATACCCGAGCACGATGTCACGCCCCGCTTCCCAAAAATATGGAGGCGAAGCGTGAGAAGGTCCGCTCAGACTTGAAGCTGCAAAGCTGCAAGTCCGATAAGCGTCAATCAACTTTTAAAACTGCAGGTCCTTGCAACGCGAACGAAACAAAGATAATAATAATGAAATGAGACAAAAGAGATATCTCAGAATATCCATAAAATGAATTTCAACATCACAGAAAAAGCCACCAGGCTAAAAAGAAAAAGAGTCTAAAGGCCCAAACATGGCCAACAAAATTACAACGTACAAAACAACGGTGCTACGCACCAACAACTAACAAAAAGCCTAAAACAAATTAAAACTCAACAAAGACTCAAAGAATGGTCACCGGTGTCCATCGAAATCCTCCTGGGAAATCATGGACTCAGGCTCAGCGTCAGCAACACATCCCGTACTCAGCAACGGTCTCTGGCTCAGGGTCTAACATGTGACACCCAAAAGAGCAAGGGGCACATGTCAGCAAGTCTACAAGAGACTTGTGCAAGGAAACTGAAAGTACAAGTAAAAGCAACCTAAAAGTTCTAGCATGATGCAATGACATGGCAGTTAAGTAATGAGTGCAACAGGTAAAGTAAAGCGAAGTAAAGTACGAGCATGGCATGACATTCACAAGACAAGTACAAGACAAGAAAAGTAAGCACCTCGTGCACAGAGATTCCGTCTTTTGGCTAAAGGGCTGATCAGGCCACTCCTAAGCTCAAGTAACCGTTTATCCCTACCCCTCCACGTGTATCGGGCATTGGTTTCTAGCCAACACATGAGGCCCGCTTCTGGACCACGAGCCAGGAAGTGTTTAAACAAGTATGGCGTAGGGGTACACCTAGCCGGACAAGTAGTACGAGTACAAGTATTGTAGCGTGTGCTACGAATGCGACATTCAATGCATGGATGACATGACATGGCAAGTAGTAAAGCGTACAAGTAAGGAAAGTAAACGTGACAGTTTAGTATGCATG